>VZQC01004519.1:392157-584683 GCA_009823505.1 Rhizomys pruinosus
ATTAAATCCTCTCTCCTCTCTGATATATATATATATATATATATATATATATATATATTTATCTGTCTATCATCTATCTATTATCTATCTATCTCCTTTAGAGTTAGGCTTGATTGATATATAGCCTTTAGAGTTAAAAGGCTGAATGGCTTCCCAAGAGTCTCACCCCCAAAGAATATATCTCTCCCTCTCTCAGAAGCCATCAGCTTCCAGTAGTTCTTCAGTTATGGTTGGAATTGTAGTTTACTGCCCACTTCCTCACATATATGCTGGGATTTTGCTTAGCTTGAGTTTACCTAGGACTTGTCCATGCTGTCACCATTGGAGTGAGTTAATATGAGTAACTGACCAGCTGTCTGGAAAACTGTTTCCCTGTTGTCATCCACCTGCCATGCCTCTTAATCTTTCTGCTCCCTATTACACAATTATCCCAAACCTTGGGAAGCCGAAGCTTGATATAAGTGTCCTACTCAGGGATCAGCAGTCTTCAGCCTCTTATTCTCTACTTACTGGCCAATTATGGTTCAGTGTGTTAATCACCATCTGTTGTATAGGGAATCCTCTCTACTGAGAGTTGAGGGATGCATTAATCTATGGGTATAATTGTAAGTCTTTAGAAATCATTTTAATACTATATCTATTTAGGAAAATTATAGTATTAAGCTCTCTCCTATGGCTTGCAGACTGTCTAGCCTCAGGATCCTAGGCCTGATATCTGTGTCAGGTATGGGTTCCATCATATGAAGTGGCCCTTAAATCCTTTTGGTGAGTAGTTGGTTACTCACATAACATCTGTGCCTCTATTGTACCAATGCACATACATTGCATTGCCAGGCCAGTCCTTGTGGCTTGCAGAATTCACAGCTTTTAAGGTTGTTGCTAAATTTTCTCCTTAGGTAGTTTGCATAACAGTTCCTAGCACTATGAAAGCTAGACATTAGAAATGCGGTGTGGTTTGGCCCATTTATTTCCATGGTGGGCTATGCAGAAAGCACACGTGGGAAAGCACAGCACACAGACACCTGGCAAGGAATGAATCCAAGTACAGAATGGTGCTTTATTCAAATGAATGGATCCTCATACAGGCAGTGTGACCTCACTTCCCAGGGTCCAATCCCAGACTGTTGCATCATCATGTCCCAATCCATGGGCATAGCTAGGGAGGTCCCATGAGGGATACCATTTGTCATTTGTTTTTCTGGGACTATGTTACTTCTCTTAGTATACTGGCTTCTAGTTCCATTTACCTGAAAAGTTCATGATGTCATCTTTCTTTACTACTGCATAGAACTCCATTGTGTAGACGTACCACATTTTTCTTATCCACTCTTCAGTTGATGGACATTTGGGTTGGTTCCAGCTCTTCGCTATTATGAAGAGAATTGCAATAAACATGGATATGCAAGTATCTGTGGTAGGATGAGTCTTGTGGGTATATACTCAGCAGTGGTATGACTGGGTCAGGAGGTAGGCTCATTTGGGTTTTTTTTTTTTTAATTTTATTTATTTCTGTATGTGTATGAATGTACTGTCTGCATGCAAGTTTGTGCACCCGTGTCGTGCAATGCCGCGGAGGTCAGAAGAGGGTGTCGGATTCCCCTGGAACTGGAGATCTCCTGGAATTGGAGTTACAGACGGTTCTCGGCTGCCATGTGGGTGCTGGAGATCGAACCCGGGTCCTCTGCAAGAGCGGTCGGTGCTCTTAACCGCTAGGCCATGTCTCCAGCCCTCATTTGGGGTTTTTAAAGGGATCGTCACACTGCTTTCCATGTGGTTGTATGAGTTTACATTCCTACCAGCAGTGGATGAGTGTTCCCCTTTCTCCACAACTCCTCTAACATTTGGTGTCTTTTGTTTTCTTGATCTTAGCCAGTCTTATTGGAGGGAGATGATATCTTAGAGTGGTTTTAATTTGCATTTCCTTAATTATTAATGATGTTGAACACTTTTTAAGATGTTTTCAATCATCTTTACTTCCACACTGGTGAAGTCTCTGTTCAGCTCTTACTCCATCTCATGAGTAAGTCATTTGTTTTCTTAGTTCTTTATTTTTTGCATAGTTTATATATACTGGATGTTAATGTTCTGTCAAATGTATCACTGGTAAAGGTTTCCTCCCACTCTGTGAGTTTTCTCTTCACTTTATTGATTGTTTCTTTCACTGTACAGAAGCTTTTGAGTTTAGTGAGGTCCCACTTGTCAATTGTTGACCTTATTTCCTGCACAGCTGCTGTTTGATTTAGAAAATCTTTTCCTACACCTATGTCTTATAGGATGCTGCCAACATTTTCTTCTATCACCTTCAGAGTTTTGGGTTTCATGTTGATGTCTTTGATCCATTTGGATTTGATTTTTGTATAAGATGAGAGGTAGGGGTATAATTTTGTTCTACAAATGATCCAGATTTGCCAGCAACATTTGCTGAAAATGCTGTGTTTCCTCCATTTTGCTTTTTTGGCCCCTTTGTCAAATATAGGGAGGGTGATAATGTATGAACTCAAGTTTGGATCTTCAATTTTGTCCATTGGTCAAGGCATCTGTTTTTGTGCCAGTACCAGGTTGTCTTTCTGACTGTAGCCCTGTATTTTTGCTCAGGGTTGCTGTTTCGGGGTCTTATGTTTTTTTTTTTTTTTCATATGAATTTAAGGATTTTTTCCCCAAGTTTGTGAAGAAATTCTTGGAGATTTTAATTGGGATTGCATTGAATCTTTATATTAATTTGGCTAGAATAGACATTTTTACTATATTAATTTTCCCAATCCATGAGCATGGGAGGTCTTTCCATTTTTTGATGTCATATTTAATCTCCTTCTTCAGGGGTTTAAAATTTTTGTTGTAGAGATCTTTGGTGTCTTTGGTTAGGTTTGTTCCCAGGTATTTTTTATGCTATTTTGAGTGGAAAGGTCTCCTTATATTCCTTCTCCAGTTGTTTGTTGTTGGTGTAAAGAAAGGCTACTGATTTTTCTAGGATAATTTTGTATCCCACCACTTTACTAAAACTCTTAATCATTTCTAGGAGTTTTCTGGTGGAGTTTTTTTTTTATCATCCCTTAGTTAAACTATCATATCATCTGCAAAAAGAGATAGTTTGACTTCCACTTTTCCAATTAGTATTCCATTAATTTCCCTTTCTTGCCCTAGGGCCTAGCAAGCATTTCAAACACTATATTGTAGAGGGTTGGTGATAGAGGGCAGCCTTGCCAGGTTCTGCCTTTACCAGTAATGCTTCTAATTTTTCTCCATTTATGATAATGTTGGCAGTGAGTTTGTTGTTTATGGCTTTGATTATGTTGAGGAAAGTTCCCTTCAGTTCAGTTCCCTCTAGAACTTTAAACATGAAGGGGTGCTGGATCTTGTCAAAGGCTTTTTCTGCCTCAATTGAGATGATCATGTGATTTTTGTCTTTCAGTCCATTTATGTGCTTATTCATTGATTTATGTATGTTGAAACATCTCTGCATCTCTGGTGTAAATCCAGATTGGTCATGATGTTTGATCTTTTTGATGTGAGTCTGTATGCAATGCAATTTGCAAGTACTTTGTTGAGAATTTTGGCATCTGTATCATTCATGAGATGGGTGTATATTTTTTTTTTTTGGTTGTGTCTTTGCCTGGTTTTAGTACTAGAGTGATGCTGGCTTCATAGAAAGAATTTGTAAGATTTCCCTCTGTTTGTATCCTTCTGGTGGTAAGATCTCTTTAAATGTTTTATAGAATTGTTCTGTGAAACCATTTGGGCCTGGGATTTTTTACTTGGGAGAGTTTTTTTACATTTTCAATTTCCTCAAATTTATGGGTCTGTTTAAGCTGTCAATCTCTTCTTGGTTAAGGTTTGTTGATTGCCAGGATTTCATGTATTCATCTATTTCCCTTAGGTTTTCAAATTTACTAAAGTATAGGTTTTTGAAGTATTCTTGTGTGATTGTATGGATCTTTTCTTTGTTGTGTTGTTTCCCTTTTCATCATAAATACTATTGATTTGGAGTAGCTCTTTCTTTCTTTTGGTTAACTGAGCTAGAGGTCTGTCTATCTTGTTTATTCTTTGAAAGAACCATCTTTTGGACTCATTGATTCTTTGTATTGTTTTCTTTGTTTTATGTTTCATTGATTTCTGCTCGATTTTTGTTATTTTTTTCCTGTCTGTTTGATTTAGGGTTCATTTGTTGTTATCTCTCAGATGTTTTTAGCTGCATTGTTAGATGGTTTATTTGTTTCCTTTCTATTTTTTGTTGTTGATTTGCAGTCACAAAAAATGATAATATATTTGCCATACAGACTAATACTTCATGTAAAGAAAAACATACCTATTCAATCCTTAAAACTTCCAGAAAGTTGTTTATGTTTTAACAACTAGGACTCTTTTTTTCTTATTTATTTTTTAATTAAAATTTTTTTTTAAAATTTATTATTTAATTTTTTAAACAATAAGTAATAAGTTATGAGTACAAGCATTCTTCATGTAAAACCAATTTGCAAGCAGCTGTGGGAATGGAACTTTGCGTGTGGCTTGAAGTGAGAAATTATAAGACCTGTCCCGGGAGGATCTCCAGTTATCTGATATCTCTGTGGGCTTCCAGAGTTATCTGTAGCTGGAAGATTCGTGATGTTACAATGACTCTTGCTTTGCCCTATCTCTGCAAAGTTCTAGGCCTGATCCTTGAGGCGTTGAGCAGAATGTCACACCTCTAGTTATCTGTTGCACAAGCTGGGGTTCTGCAGCCCCCCCAATTAGAAATAAGTTGGCTCACCCCTCCCTTCCGTCTGCTCCCCACTTCCTTGCCCAAAGCACTTCAAGACTATAGTCTTGAAGATATAGACCTCACTGACAGTAAATAAATGGTGTTCCTTTTTTTTTTTTTTTACTTATTACTTATTGTTAAAAAATGAAATAATAAATTAAAAAAAAGTCCTAGTTGTTAGAACATAACAACTTTCTAGAAGTTTTAAAGATTGAATAGGTATGTTTTTCTTTACATGAAGTATTATTCTGTATGGCAAATATATTATCATTTTTTGTGACCGAAAATCAAAATAAAACAAAACAAAAAACAAAAAAATAAATGGTGTTCCTATCCTCCCCAGGTCTCAACGCATGTGTGTGACTCTGCTTATTTTTCTTATGGGTGTTCCCTGGCAGTGTTTCCTCCCCCATTCTTGCTGGAGCAGAGTCCAGAGACTGCAGGCCTGCAGGCAGGAGGCAACTCCTGGAGCTGAGCCAAGAAGGGAAGGACAGCATGTGGAAGGTGGTCACGCATGACTCAAAGACACCACACCCAACAAGAAGCTATGCTCAAACACACACATCCCAAGGCTCCCACCACCCAGCTGGAAGGGCTTGTATGTACAAACAAGTTGATCAAATAAATGTCCAGTCTATATTGCTGTAGTTTCACCATTCACCCCAATCACAGCCCTTACATTCTACCATGCCCCCTCTTCCGCAGGTTGTTCCCTAAGCTTAGAAAAGGGGCACAAGTGGACGAGAAGCAATACAGTCTACTTTCTCTGGAGATGTCGTTTTGGACTCTGATCAGTTCTGGCTGTTTCCTTTCATGGGTTGACAGTTTGTTAAGGAATAACCTTTCAATCCTACTAATGAAACATAAGCAATTAGATATATAGGTATTTAAACAGTACTAATTATTATGGTAGGTTACTTTGGTATAGACACAGATGTTTGGATGGTATGCTAATCCATAAATTATGCTTTTTTTCTATAAAAGATGACAAGGTCTTACTGTGGCTTATAACATCTCCTAACCACTAGATGATGTAAGCTTGTGGCATCCCTCCAAGGAGGGAGCTAATAGCCAATTAGATTTGGGATATACAGACATATGGCTGCCACTGCTGCACAGTATTTCCAGGCAGTTGAGGTGTATCTGATGCTGACAGAGGAGTCTTGCTTGGCTCATGGAGACCAATATTTGCTTTATTGGTTTAGTGGCCTCTGGTAACACTCTCTGGTATTCCAGAGACCAACTGTACACTTGCATGTGTGGTCTCAATACATCTTTCCCATGTTTACATCAGGTCTTCGACAGCAGGATCTTACCGCCTCTCTTCTTGCAGGTATCCCAGTTTACAGGCAAGAAACCATTACCTTTTGGGAGGGACTTGGATACCCTGGCCAACATCTCCTTGGCAGAATAATCCATTGATGATATCAGAGCTCTCTATTAATATATTTTGCTTAAATGTACACCTTAAAGAGACTTTAGTATTATATTTGGTTCTGAATAGAGAATTATCCTTTTCACAGTTCCTATGTCTATTAGTCAATTAAAGAAAGCAGTTATACTGGTTTTATAAGAGATTACCTCTGTAACAGTTGGCTCTAATTAACAGTTGGGGAATGACTTCATTACCATCATATTTTTCTTTGTTCTATGTAAAGGAGGTAAGAAAGTCTCTCATATTAAAATTTTGTGGCACCTAGAAGGTAAGGTTCATTAGGACTTATTATAAACAGTTGTTACAAATAGCATCCACAGAGATGTTTGATGCCTGTGGCAGTCTGAGGCTTTTCTTCCTTTTAATGTTTAGATGGGCCAACATCTCTGCTGGTATTTCTTTGTACATCCTACACAATGCAAAGCTGAATCTCTTCTTTCTCAGCCATTAAGTTGGTGATGTTTTGACCTGTGGGAACATACAAGTTAGTTTTAAGATTTAAATTGAAAATTTTTTTTGTTTGTTTTTTCGAGACAGGGTCTCCCTGTAGTCCCAGCTGTCCTGGAACTCACTCTGTAGACCAGGCTGGCCTTGAACTCACAAAGAGCTGCCTGCATCCACCTCCCAAGTGCTAGGATTAAAGGTGTGCGCCACCACACCCAGCTTAAATTGAAAACTTTTTGACAAAAAGGTTTAATATATAACTGTATCCACCCTCTTTTATTTTAGGTTTTTATTTTTTGGCCCATGAGTCTCAAAAAGGCAGTTGTAGTACACATACCTATAGGCAGGAATCAAGGTGTAAATTTCATTAAATATATGCAAGCTATTTTGGGTGACTGTATGTTGTTAATTTGGGAAGTAAACTTAATTCCTTAAGTTAAATTATCCGACAGGTGAAAGAAATGTTACAAGATGATACTGTATAACACAAAAATTAGAGAGAACATTTGTATATATTATTCCCAAAGTTACTGTTTTACAGATTTTAAGTAAAACAAATGTGGACAATTTATACTTCCAATTAACTTAGATGTATTAAAATTTTTATTAAAACCTTTAAACCAATGTTGTTTAATATAGACATTTTTACTTTTACTAAGTCCTAAAATACCATATAATTTGTGGATAGAGTTTGGGCAAAATTGGATACTTGTTAAACTCACGTCAGTTAAATATACATTAATCGAATATAGACCTGTGTCCCTTTCCCGCCCCTCCCACCCCTCCAGATTTACCATTTCAGTCAGGTTTCTGATGCAGTCTTTCTGTTGTTGTTCTTTCAATATGCATCCCTCCCCAAAAGAAATATTTACAACTGGGTTATTGACTTCATCCACATATGAGGGATACCATTCATCTTTTATTTTTCTGGGACTATGTTACATCACAATATAATATCTTCTGGGCTGGAGAGATGGCCTAGTGGTTAAGAACACCGACCACTCTTACAGAGGACCCAGGTTCGATACCCAGCACCCACATAGCAGCCGAGAACCATTTGAAACTCCAATTCCAGGAGAACTCCAGTTCCACGGGAATCCGACACCCTCTTCTGACATCCATGGCATTGCACGACACGGGTGCACAGACTTGCATGCAGACAGTACATTCATACACATACAGAAAAAAAAATAATATCTTCTAACTCCATCCATTTACCCGCAAAGTTCATGATGTTGTCTTTCTTTACTGCTGCACAGAACTCCATTGTGTACATGTACCACATTTTCTCTATCCACTCATCAGTTGAGGGGCACTTGGGCTGGCTCCAGTTTTATGCTATTGTGAACAGAGCTGCAATAAATATAGCTGTGCATGTATTTCTGCAGTAAGATGAGTCTTATGGGTATATACCCAGGAGTGGTATGGCGGGGTCAAATGGCAAGCTCATTTTGAGTCTTCCAAGGGTTCTCCACACTGCTTTCCATAGTGGCTGTACAAGATTACTTTCCCACCCATATGGATGAGTGTTCCCCTTTCCTCACAGCCTCTCCAGCACTTGGTATCATTTGTTTTCTTGATCCTGGCCAGTCTTATCAGAGTGAGATGATATTTTAAAGTGGTCTTAATATCCATTTCCATAATTATTAGTGACATTGAACAGTTTTTAAGATATTTCTCAGCCATCTCTAATTCCTCCTCTGCAAAGTCTCTATTCAGTTCTTTGCTCCATCTTTTGAGTGATTCATTTGTTTTCTTTCTTCTTTGTTTTTTGAGTAGCTTGTATACTCTGGAAGTCAATGCTTTGTCAGATATATCTGCAGTGAAGGTTTCCTCCCACTGTATGGGTTTTCTCTTCACTTCCTTTATTGTTTCTTTTGATGTACAGAAGCTTTTGAGTTTAATGAGGTCCCATTTGTCAATTGTCGANATAACAAAAAATCAAAGCAGAGATCAATGAAATAAAACAAAAACACACAAAAAATTAATGAATCCAAAAGATGGTTCTTTGAGAGAATAAACAAGATAGACAGAACTCTAGCCCAGTTAACCAAAAGAAAAAAGAACAACTCCAAATCAATAGAATCTGTGATGAAAGGGAAAATCACAACAGAACAATGAAAAAGATCCAGACAATCATACAGGAAGACTTCAAAAATATATACTCCACTAAGTTTCAAAACCTAGAAGATATAGATGAATATCTGAACCTGGGAATCACCAAAGCTAACCAAGAAGAAATCAACAGCTTAAATAGACCAATAATATAGAAGAAATTGAAGATGTAATAAGAACCTCCCAACCAAAATGCCCAGGCCCAGAATGGTTTCATGACAGATTCTATAAAATATTTCAAGACTTACAATATTACTATTCAAGTTGTTTAAAGGATACAAATGGAGGGAGTTCTCCAGATTCCTTCTATGAAGACCAGCACCATATACCAAAACCAGGCAAGATACAACCAAAAGAAGACTAAGAATCATCCTTAATGAATAAGATGCAAAAATCTAAATAAATACTTGCAAATCGCATACAGCCCACAGTCAAGAAGATCACCACCATGACCAAGTTGGATTCAACTAGAGATGCAGGGATGGTTCAATATACAAAATAAATAATATATCAAACATAAATGGAGTGAAATACAAAAACCACAGGTCATCTCAAGTTGATGCAGAAAAAGCCTTTTGACAAAACCAGCATCCCTTCATGCTTAAAGTCCTAGAGGAATTGAATTGGAGGGATCATTCCTCAATGTAATCAAGCCATATACAGGAAACTCACAGCCAGTATCATTCTAAATGAGGGAAAGGACAGAAGCATTCCCTTTAAAAGTAGGAACTCTGCAAGGCTGCCCCTGTCACCACTCTCCTTTTCAATATAGTGCTTGAAACACTTGTTAGGGCAATAAAACAAGAAAAGGACATTAAAGGAGTCCTAATTGGAAAAGAGGAAGTCAAATTATCCCTTTTTGCAGATAATATGACCATTTACTTAAGGGATGCTAAGAACTCCACCAAAAAATTCCTAGAAATGATTAAGAGCCTCAATAAAATGGCAGGATACAAAATAAATCTAGAAAAATCAGTAGTATTTCTTTACAGCAACAACAAGCAACTGAAGAAGGAATAGAAGGAGACCTTCCCACTGAAAATAGCCTCAAAAGCAATTAAATACCTAGGAACAAACTTAAGCAAAGACACCAAGGATCTCTACAACAAAAATTTTAAACCCCTGAAGAAGGAAATTGAAGAAGCATCAGAAGATGGAAGAACCTCCCATGCTTGGATTGGGAATATAGTGAAAATGTCCATTCTGCCCAAACGTCTTGTGTAGATTTAATGCAATTCCCAATCAAAATCCCCAAGAGTTTCTTCACACGGCTTGGTAAAAAAATCCTTAATTTCATTTGGAAAAAACAAAAGACCCAAATAGCCAAGCAACCCTGAGCAAAAAGAGCAATACAGGGGAGTATCTCCTATACCAGACTTCAAACATATACTATAGGGCTATAGTCATAAAAACAGCTTGGTACTGCACAAAACAGACCTGTTGAATCAATGGAACAAACCTGAAGATTCCAAACCTTGAGCTCGTACAATTTCAGCCAACTCAGTCTTTGACAAGGGAAGCAAGAAAACACAAGGGAGGAAAGACAGCATCTTCAGCAAGTGGTGTTGGTAAAACTGGATCACCACCTTAGGAGAATGAATATTAAACCCCTACCTCTCGCCCTGTACAAAAGTCAATTCCAAATGGATCAAAGACCTCAACGTGAAACCCAAAACTCTGGAGGCGATAGAAGTAAAATTTGGCAGCAGACTACAAAACATAGGTGTAGTGAAAAGGCTTACCAAGTCAGACAGCAGCTGCACAAGAAATAGATCGATCCCAACCTGAGCACTCACGAAATGACTCACGATGGTGCCAGGGCCCTGCTGGTTGCAAGGGGGAAGGGCGACCCTGCACAGATAGCCACACCCTACAAGGGTCTAGCATTTAGACCCAAGCAAGCAGGTCCAGGGCACCCCTGCCACAAACCAGGGAATCAATTATCTAGCAACCCAAGAGTAAATCTATCTTAAGATCTACCTGTCTGGAGCACCGGGCTCTTACCTGTGCTTCAGGTGGTTTTAGCAAGCAAGGCCCCAACCTGAGCACCCACACAAAGACTCCCCTTCTGATTTTTTAATGTGGGCACTTAGGGCTACACATTTCTTTCTTTTTTTTCCTTTTTTATTTTATTTTTTAAATTTATTGATTTATATCTCTATCTATCTATCTACATTTCTATATCTATATCTATGTCTATATATATATTACAAGATTTTGTTACAAATCAAATCTAGACCCGTGTCCCCCTCCCAACCTCCCCACCCCACCAGATTCACCATTTCAGTCAGTTCTTTGATGCAGTATTTTTGTTAGTGGTGGTCTTGTTGTTCTTTCCAATATGTATCACTCCCAACAAGAAATATCTACAACTAGGTTATTGGTACTAGCATCCATAGATAGGGATACCACTCGTCATTTGTTTTTCTGGGACTGTGTTACTTCACTTAACATAATATCTTCTAGTTCCATTCATTTATCTGCAAATTTCATGGTGTTTCCTTTTTTTACTGCTGCATAGAACTCCATTGTGTAGATGTACCATATTTTCTCTATCCACTTGTCAGTTGAGGGGCATTTGGTTTGGTTCCAGTTTTTTGCTATTGTGAACAGAGCTGCAATAAACATAGCTGTGCATGTATCTTTGCACTAAGAAGAATCTTGTGGGTATATACCCAGGAGTGGTATGACTGGGTCAGGTGGTAAGCTCATTTTGAGTCTTCCAAGGGTTCTCCAAACTGCGTTCCATAGTGGCTGTACAAGTTTACATTCCCACCAGCAATCGATGCATGTTCCCCTTTCCCCACAGCCTCTCCAGCACTCGGTATCATTTGTTTTCTTGATCCTAGCCAGTCTTATCGGAGTGAGATGTTATATTAAAGTGGTTTTAATTTGCAGTTCCTTAATTATTAGTGATGTTGAACACTTCTTAAGATGTTTCTCATCCATCTCTAATTCCTCACTTGTGAGTCTCTCTTCAGCTCTTTGCTACATCTTTGGAGTGATTCACTTGTTTTCTTTCTTCTTTGTTTTTTGAGTAGTTTATATACTATGAAAATCAATGCTTTGTCAGATGTATGTGCGGTGAAGGTTTCTTCCCACTCTGTCTTTCTTAGGACTGCTTTTAGTGTATCTCACAGGTTTTGTTTGTTGTATTGTCTTTTTTGTTTAGTTCCATGAATACTTTTATTTCATTCTTTAATTCTTCCCTGACCCACTCATTATTCAGGATTATGTTGTTTAGTTTCCATGTGTTCTTGTAGCTAGAAGAGCTTAGTCTGGTGTTGATATTGAGTTTTATTGCACTGTTGTCTGATAGAATGCATGATATTATTTCAATCCTTTTGCATTTGTTCATATTTCTTTTGTGTCCCAGCATGTGGTCGATTTGGGGGAATGTATCATGGGGCGCAGAGTAGAAAGTATATTCTCTGGTGTTTGGGTGAATATTGTGCAGAGGTCTTTGAGGTCCATTTTGTGTATTGTATTGTTCAGTTCAGACGTCTCTTGCAGGAATGGAACTCTGCCTGGCTTGAGGCAAGAACTTGTAAGACCTGTTCTGTAAGACCTCCAAGGAGAGTTGTCTGATATCTCTGTGGGCATTCAGTTGCCTCTGTGAGTTATCTGTAGCTCCAGAAAGTTTGGGATATTACGATGTTTTCTTGCTTCACCTATCTCTTCAAAGTTCCAGGACCAGATATCCCCTTCCCTTGAGGCATTGAGCAGAATGTCACACCTCTATTTTACCCGTTGCACAAACAGGAGCTCTACAGCCCCCTGATTAGAGCCAAGGTTGCTTGCCCTTCCCTTCCACCTGTCCCCCACTTCCTTGCCCAGAGCACAGTAATAAAGAGAGACTATTCTCCTCGCCATCTGAGTCTGCTTTTATTGTCTTTTTATTCTGTTAGGTAACTTTCTTGTGGTCCCCTCCCACATCCTTGCCAGAGCTAATCCTAGAGACTGTCAGCCTGCAGGTCCAAGTCCTGTGGAACTGCCAAATCTGGTTCAAGAGAGGGAAGAAGATCATGTGGATAGCAGCCATATGTGTGACTAAAGGACTATCAGATGATTATTAAACTCCTAAAGTCTCTCTGTTTATTTTTTGTTCAGTTTCTCTATACAAGGTGCTCAGTAGGGTATTGAAGTCCCCCATTATTAGTATGTTAGGATTAATCTTTGTCTTGAGGTCCTGCAGAATTGTGTTTATAAAGTTCAGTGCACCTGAGTTTGGTGCATAAACATTTAGGAGTGTGAAATATACATGGTTAATTGTTCCTTTGATAAGGATGTAGTGGCCCTCTTTGTCTCTTCTGATTAATTTTATTCTGAGGTCTGTTTTGTCTGATATTAAAATATCAAATCCTGCTTGATTTTGGTGCCATTTTCTTGGGATATTTTTTCCATCCTTTCATTTTAAATTTGTATCTGTCCTTAAGAGTGAAGTGTGTTTCTTGTAAATAGCATGTAGATGTATTCTATTTCCTCATCCATTCTCCCAGTCTATGTCATTTGATGGAGGAATTTATACCATTAATAATTAAGGGTATTAATGAGAGATGTGTGTTGCTTCCTTTTCCCTTATTTTTTGTTTGCATTCTTGGTCTAATGCCTAGGAATTTTAAATTAATTAATTAATTAATTGTGCACATAGTTTTTACTTAAAAGATGTTTAGGGTACATGGGGTTTAAATAAAAAATGTTACATCTTAATCAAGCCTGCAGAGATGGAATTTAAACCAACAGATTTATATACAAAATTTAGGAGAAAGGTTTTTATGGCCATAGCTTAAAATTATCTTGAGATACCTAGCCCAAGAGATTTTAACTTAAGGGCTATTTTGTTAGACCCCAGTTGATGGATGCTGCTGCAGCTTCAGGCACCATTTGATGGGCACTACTGGTGAGGAGTCTATGGCCATGCTCTGTTGCTGATAAGGGCTGCTAGCCCATGGCTTTCCCAGGTAAACTGATGACTTTTCAACAGCTGACAACCCAGCTAAAAAATTTCAGAACCAATGCTGTGAAATTGTGAGCCTCACAAGCCTGATGTCAACTGAGCCTAAGGGCTGGTCATCCCTTGCAAGGCTTCCTGTTATGTAGCCTCAATCCAAGCTAAGAGACTGTTGATCCCAAAGCTTCATGTCCAGCTAGGGGCTCATGGCCCCTTAAGCTGCTGGGATACCTAAGAACTCAATTGCAGATCTGATTGACCCACAATTATGCCAGAAAAAACACACATGGATGAAAAAAGCTTAGGTTAAGTAGAATTAAAGAGATCCAAGACAGTTACTTAAGAAACCCACAAAAAGCCAAAAGTGCAATAAAATTTTATCCAGAAACAGGTTGAAACAAAGATAAAACCTTTTAGAATGAAGACTAAAACAGATTGAGGTTAGAACATGTTAGAGATGTTTACAATATAGTTTAGTTTTAACATTTTAGTTTAAGGAGGAAAACTTGTTCTTTTCTAAAACAAAACAAAACATAAAGCAACAAAACTGCTCTTATTCCTGCAAGATAGTTTCTATGAAAAGCCTTAATTTGCAATCTGAAGGATGTGGCCTCAAGCTCTCTAGTGCTAACCTAGGACTGAATTTGCAATTAAAATTATCTAGGCTGGGGCGCTGAGAGATGGCCTAGCGGATAAAAGCACCAACCGCCTTCTTACAGGGGACCCGGGGTCGATCCCCACACCCACATGGCCGGCCGAGAACGTCTGAAACTCCAAATCCAGGAGAACGTCAGTTCCAGGAGAATCCGGACACCCTCTTCAGATCTCCACCGCATTGCATGACACAAGTGCACCAAAACTTCATGCAGAAGTACATTCATACAATCCATAAATAAATAAAAAATTAAAACAATATGCTAGATGCTTTCAGCTGACACATGGGCAAAGCCTCAGGCGAATATTGCAATAGAACACTAGACTGAAACCTGACTAGCTAAGTTAAGAAAACCATTTTTCCACAGCAAGGGGGCAAGACTAACTTTGTGGGATATAGTTAATAGATGAAAATTTTCCCTAACTAAAAATAGAAAAACCCACTCAAATACAAGAAACACACAGGACTCCAAATAAACAAGATCAAAAAAGAACTCCCCACACCGCCATATCAATAGTTAAAATAACTAACACCCAAAAAACAAAGTCAAAATTCTGAAGGCTAAAGAGAAAAGTCACAAAGGGAAGCCCAACAGAATTACAACTGACTTCAGTGCAAACATGAAAGCAAGAAGAAACAAGGACACAGGATTCACCAGTGTTAAAAGGAAATGGATGTCAATCCATGATACTAATATGCCCAGCTCAAAAAATGTCAATTATAGGTTGAACAGAGAGAGTAAAATCTTCATGACATAAACAATATAAAAGAATACATGTCAAAAAAAAAAAAAAAACTCTTCAGAAAATACTTGGAGCAAATCAAAGGGCAGAAAGAGAGCAACTACAAGCACTAAGGGAAAAAGAAAGGTAAAAAACATAACCAATAGAGTGGAATTCAGCAGCCAAAATCCAAATGGATAATAACGTGAAAGGAAGCAACAATCATACTTCTCAATATATTCAAATATTGATTGGATCTAAACTCCCATCAAAAGACATAGAATGGGAAAATGGATTATAGAAAACAACAATACCATCTATATGCTGTCTCAGGACATCTAAATTATCAGGCAATAGGCACCAACTTAAGGATGGAAGAAAGTATTCCAAGCAAATGGTTACAAAAAGAAAAAAGGGCAGGTTGTTGCTATTGCTAATGATCGAAGCAAAGTAAGACTTCAAAACAAAAGAAATCAAGAGACAAGGAGGGCCATTAAATCTTTATTAAAGGAACAATTAGCCATGACGATCTCACAATCATGAATATGTATCACAAATCTGGTGCACAAAACTTTATAAAGACAACTTCAGATCTTCAAGGTGTAAAGCTAGATTAAACTCCAGCACACTAATTAGTAGGGGAAATCAACTACCACAAAGTCCTTTGTATAGATCAACAGGACAAAGGCTAAACAAAGAGACATCTGAACTGAAATGATACAATACAATAATGGACGCTCACGAATCATTGAATAATTCCGACAAACACCTGAGAATACACTTTGTACTCAGAACCCCGTGGAACATTCTCCAAAATAGACCATATACTGGGAACACAGGAAAAAATCCAACAAAATAACAAAGAATGAAATAGTACTCATGCATTTTATTATACCACAGTGCAATAAAGCTCCATATGAACACCAGAATAAGAACATCTAGCTAAAAGAACACATGGACACTAAAAAACACACTCTTCCTGATAATGAATGCGGTCAAGGAAAGAAATAAGAAAGAAATAAACATTCATCGGACTGAATGAAATTGATAATACAACACAACAAACTTGTGTGACAGCTTTTAAAGCAGTCCTAAGAGGGAAATTTTAGGTCTGATTGCCTACATTAAAACAAAACAAAACAAAACAAAACAGAAAGAGCACAAGGAGTGATCTAACACTGCAGCAAAAAAAAAAAAAAAAAAAAAAAAAAAAAAAAAAAAAAAAAAAAAAAAAAAAAAAGAAAGAAATACAAAAATCATAGATACAAACACATGAAAGATACAAAAAACAAATCAAGAATCCAAAGTTGTTCTTTTAGATAATAAACATGATAGCAGACCTCGTACCCAGTTAGAATCAAAAAAAAAAAAAAAAAAAAAAAAAAAAAGAAGAAGCATAGTCAAATCAATAGAATCATGTGATTACGGGGAAATATCACAGCAGGACAATTGAAATAATCCATACAAATACCTACTCAGAATTATTCAGAAACACTAGTAATCTACAAGTTTGATAACCTAAGAAAACATGGATGATCATCATGAAATCCGGGATCAAAGGCCAACAAGAGAATCGAATAAGCCTTAAATAGAAGACAAATATTATATGAGCAATCTGAAAGTAATAAGAAGCTACGCAACCAAAAATAGCCAGGCCCAGAAACGGTTTCAAGGGGCAGAATTTAGGAGAGGGATTGATTTCGAAAGGGAGTACCCAAAACCATTATATATAAGACAAAAAGGATGGTGAGATCAAACACCAGCAACAATTAGACAAGAATACAAACGAAAGTGCGCAAGGAGTTCTACGCACAAGATTCCTTCTATAAGCAGCATCACTATACCAAACAGGCAGGCAACCAAAAAGGGAAACTATAGAACCATCTCATTTCCTTAATCGATCAAAGATGCAAAAAGTCTAAATAAAATACTTCAATCGCAATGAAGCCAACATCAAGATCATTCCACCATGACAAACAGTATGGATTAACAGAAAATGCAGGGATGGTTCAGCATATTAAATCAATAAATATCAGTTCGAAAGACGTATAAAATGGAACTTGAAAGACGATCACAAATGGATACTCGTGAGATCAAAATGATACATGAAAGAATCGGACAAACCAAGCGATACCCTTCATGATTAAAGTTCTAGAGGGAATTGGATTTGAGGGATCATTAGTGTAATCAAAGCCATATACAGGAAACCCACAGCCAATATCATCTTAAATGGGGAAAGGACAGAAACATTCCCTTTAAAGGTAGGAACTCTGCAAAACTGCCTCCTGTCACCACTCCTTTTCAATATAGTGATTGAAACTCTCCCTAGGGCAATAAGGCAAGACAAGGAAATTAAAGGAGTTCTAATTGGAAAAGAGGAAGTCGAGTTATCCCTTTTTGCTGATAACATGATCGTTTACTTAAGGGATGCTAAGAACTCCACCAGAAAAATCCGAGAAATGATTAAGAGCTTCAGTAAAGTGTCAGGATACAAAATAAATCTAGAAAAATCAGTAGATTTTCTTTACACCAACAACAAGCAACTGAAGAAGGAATACAAAGAGAACTTCCCACTCACAATAGCCTCAAAAACAATAAAATACCTAGGAACAAACCTAACCAAAGACACCCAGGATCTCTACAACAAAAATTTCAAACCCCTGAAGAAGGAAATTGAGGAAGACATCAGAAGATGGACAAACCTCCCATGCTCATGGATTGAGAAAATAAATAGAGTAAAAATGTCCATTCTACCCAAACTCTTGTACAGATTTAATGCAATCCCAATCAAAATTCCCAAGAGTTTCTTCACAGGCTTGGGAAAAATTCCTTTATTTCATTTGGAAAAACAAAAGACCCCAAATAGCCAAAGCAGTCCTGAGGGAAAAGAGCAATACAGGGGGGATCTCAATACCAGACTTCAAACTATACTACAGGGCTATAGTCATTAAAACAGCTTGGCACTGACACAAAAACAGACCAGTTGATTAATGGAAAAAAACTGAAGATCCAAATCTGAGCACATACAATTTCAGCCACCTCATATTTGACAAGGGAGCCAAGAAGACCCAATGGAGGAAAAACAGCATCTTCAGCAAGTGGTGTTGGCAAAACTGGATCACCACCTGTAGAAGAATGAAATTAAACCCCTACCTCTCGCCCTGTACAAAAGTCCATTCCAGATTGATCAAAGACATCAACATGAAACCCAAAACTCTGGAGGCGATAGAAGAAAAACTTGGCAGCAGACTACAAGACATAGGCGTAGGAAAAGACTTTCTAAATCAGACAGTGGCTGCACAAGAAATAAGATCAACAATTGACAAATGGGACCTCATTAAACTCAAAAGCTTCTGTACATGAAAAGAAACAATAAAGGAAGTGAAGAGAAAACCCATGGATTGGGAGGAAACCTTTACTCAGATAAGTCTGACAAAGCATTGATTTCCAGAGTATACAAACTACTCAAAAAAACAGAGAAGAAAGAAAACAAATGAATCCCTCAAAAGATGGAGCAAAGAACTGTATAGAGACTTCACAGAGGAGGAATTAGAGATGGCTGAGAAACATCTTAAAAACTGTTCAATGTCAGTAATAATTAGGGAAATGCAAATTAAGACTACTTTAAGATATCATCTCACTCTAATAAAACTGGCCAGATTCAAGAAAACAAATGATATCAAGTGCTGGAGAGGTTTTGGGGAAAGGGGAACACTCATCCATTGCTATTGGGAATGTAAACTTGTACAGCCACTATGGAAAGCAGTGTGTTGAACCCTTGGAAGACTCAAAATGAGCTTGCCATTTGACCAAGTCATACCACTACTGGGTATATACCCACAAGACTCATCTTACTGCAGAAATGCATGCACAGCTATGTTTATTGCAGCTCTGTTCACAATAGCAAGAAGCTGGACCCAAATGCCCCTCAACTGATGAGTGCATAGAGAAAATGTGGTACATGTACACAATGGAGTTCCATGCAGCAGTAAAGAAAGACAACATCATGAACCTTGCACTTAAATGGATGGAGCTAGAAGATATTATGTTAAGTGAATAACACAGTCCCAGATAAACAAACGACGAATGGTATCCCTTATCTATGGATGCTAGTATCAATAACCTAGTTGTAAATATTTCTAGTCTAGAGGGATACATATTGAAAGAACAAGAACAGAAAAACTGCATCAGAAAACTGACTGAAATGGTGAATCTGGAGTGGTAGGAGGGTTGGGAGAGGGACACAGGTCTATATTCGATTAATGTATATTTAATTGACATGAGTTCAACAAGTATCCAATTTTGCCGAAACTCTGTCTACAAATTACATGGTATATTAGGACTTAGTAAAAGTAAAAATGTCTATATTAAACAACATTGGTTTAAAGTTTTTGATAAAAAACAGTGATACATCTCCAAATAACTCAGATGAGTTCATTGGAAATATAAATTGTTGTTCTTCATATTTTTTTTTACTTAAAATCTGTATAACAAAAAAACTTTGGGATTAACATATACAAATGTTCTCTATAATTTTTGTGTTATACAGTATCATCTTGTAACATTCTTTTTTACCTACAGGATAATTTAACTTAAGGAATTAAGTTTGCTTCCCAAATTAACAACATACAGTCACCCAAAACAGCTTTGAATGAAATTTACACCTTGATTCCTGCCTATAGGTATGTGTACTACAACTACCTTTTTGAGACTCATGGGTCAAAAAATAAAAACCTGGAATAATAAAAGGGGGGGATACAGTTATATATTAAAACTTTTTGGCAAAAATTTTACAATTTAATCTTATAACTAACTATGGGGAAAAGATTTGTATGTTCCCATAGGTCAAAATGTCACCAACTTTGGGCTGGAGAGATGGCCTAGCAGTTAAGAGCACTGACTGCTCTTGCAGAGGACCCGGGTTTTATTCCCAGCACACACATGGCAGCTGAGAACCATCTTTAACTCCAGTTCCGGGGGAAATCAGACACCCTCTTCTGACCTCCAAGGCTTTGCACGACATGAGTGCACAAGCCTACATGCACACAGTACATCATACACATAAAAATAAATAAAATCTAAAAATTTTTAAAAAGTCACCAACTTAATGGTTGAGAAAGAAAAGATACAGCCTTGCATTGTGTAGGTTGTACAAAGAAATACCAGCAGAGAACTTGGCCCATCTAAGCATTAAAAGGAGGAAAAGCCTCAGACTGCTACAGGCATCACACAGCTCTGTGGATCCTATTTGTAACAACTGTTTATAATGAGTCCTAATGAACCTTACCTTCTAGGTGCCACAAAGTTTCAATATGAGAGACTTTCTTACCTCCTTTTCATAGAACAAAGAAAAATATGATGGTAAGTCATTCTCTAACTGTAAATTAGAGCTGACTGTTATAGAGGTTATCTCTTATAAAACCGGTAAAACTGCTTTCTTTAATTGACTAATAGACATAGGAACTGTGAAAAGGATTATTCTCTGTTCAGAACCAAATATAATATTAAAGACTCTTTAAGCTGTGCATTTAAGCAAAATATATTAATAGAGGAGAGCTCTGATATCATCAATGGATTATTCTGCCAAGGAGATGTTGGTCAAGGATCCAAGTGCCTCCCCCCCAAAGGTAAAGGCTTCTTGCCTATAAACTGGGATACCTGCAAGAAGAGAGGCAGTAAGATCCTGCTGTTGAAGACCTGATGTAAGCATGGGAAAAATGTATTGAGACCACATGTGAAGTATAGAGTTGGTTTCTGGAATACCAGATAGTGTTACCAAAGGCCACTAAACCAATAACGCAAATATTGGTCTCCTTGAGTCAAGCAAGACTCCTCTGTCAGCATCAGCTACACCTCACCTTCCTGGAAATACTGTGCAGCAGTTGCAGCCATATGTCTGTATATCCCAAATCTAATTGGCTATTAGTTCTCTCCTTGGAGGAATAACTCATGGCTGGTGCCACAAGCTTACATCCTCTAGTGGTTAGGAGATGTAATAAGCCACAGTAAGATCTTGTCATCTTTTACAGAAAAAAACATAATTCAGGGATTAGCATACCATCCAAACATCTATTTCTATACCAAAGTAACCTACCATAATAATTAGTACTGTTTAAATACCTATATATCTAGTTGATTATGCTTCATTAGTAGGATTGAAAGGTTATTCCTGAACAAACTGACAGCCCATGAAAAGAAACAGCCAGAACTGGTCAGAGTCCAAAATGACATCTCCAGAGAAAGTAGACTGTTTTGCTTCTCATCCACCAGTGCCCCTTTTCTAAGCCTAGGGAACAATATGCGGAAGAGGAGGCATGGTAGAATGTAAGGGCTGTGATTGGGGTGAATGGTGAAACTACAGCAATATAGCCTGGATGCTTATTTGATCAACTTCTTTGTACATACAAACCCCTCCAGCTGGATAGTGGGAGCCTTGTGCTGTGTGGGTTTGGGCATAGCTGCTTGCAAATTGGTTTTACATGAAGGATGCTTGTACTCATAACTTATTGTTAAAAAAATGAAATAAAAGAAAGAATAAAAGTGACTTGCAGCCAGCTGTAAATCGAATTCTCCATTACCATCATATTAAAAAAAAAATAAAGAAGTATATTGACAAGTGGGAACGTCAGGAGAGAACATGTGAGGAAACTCAAATTTGAAACAGGTTTTAGAGAACGTATGGGGTTTGGATGATTGAGCATAAAGCTGGGTGACATCCCAGAGAGAATGCTGGAAACAGTGAGAAAGGGGGCACTGACTGAGCATTCCTCCATTTTCCTTTCATACTGCTGCTCTTAGTTAAATTTAGACCCCTCCTCCATCCATTCCCACACTCCTTCCCACTCACCGCACCTCACATATTCTGCTACACATGTTAAGTATTATCCAGTTAAGCATTTGCACCCAGAAGTCCTTCAGTGCAATTTTATCCACTGGAGTCTACTCATCATATCTAGAAATCTTAAAGAAAGTTTACTCTGCCTCCCTCTGCAGTAGTCAGTTGCCAACAGTTCTCAGGCAATGCCTACCTGACAGCCATTTCCCTCACTCCATTCTGGGCCCTTGTCTAATTGACTTGCCATGGATCTTGTGCTCAATGCCATCATTTCCCCAAGTTCCCATGAACCAGTTTACATTGGCCTGAAAGCCTCTGTTTCCCTATGTTCATGGAATACCTCTAGCTTTTACAATATTTCCACCCCTTCATCCATAATAGTCCTTGAGCCCTTTGTGAGTGAGTTGTAATATAGGAGTCCTATGCAAGGACAAACACTCTGCAGTCTTTTATTCTCTAAAATTTTGCCATTTGTGGCTTTCTAGACACATCATACTCTGTATATAAGGAAACTTTGCTGGTAAGACTTGAGGGATGTGCTAGAAGAGACAGAACTCCCTGTTTTGCTATGTTTCATGAGCATTAGTCATATGTGTTTGACTGTAGATGCATCACCTGTGGCTCAGCATCTCTCAGACACATATTCTCTGTGTGTGACCATTGGAGAACTCTGCATTATCCTCCATCTCTTGGAAAAAGAGGCTTCTTTGATGAGTAGTATACAGTATAATTGCTAGCAAATATAGGGATTCATATTTAGCATATCATAAGAAATTTCATTTGTTTAGAGATATAACAGAGACCGGGTTTTCTCTATGATCTATGACCTCTCCAGCAATGTATATTTACCTATGATTATAGTGTCACTTACGAGTTAACTTCCATTAAAAGGACTTTAAATTAAATTAGATAGCTGTTGTTTATCCCCCAGATAACAGTACCCCTATGTGATGGTTAATCCTGGGTGTCAACTTGACTGGACTAAGGGTCTTCTGATTGGACTGCCTCAACCTGGATGGCCCACCCCAAATGTGGGTGTCACCTTCTGCCGGCAGGCAGTATTTAAGGCCATGGCAGAAGGAGCTGGTCCTTTCTTTTCTCCTGCGGTTTGCCTCTCTCATCTGGTGAGTTTGTCTTGCTGCTGTGATCAACCTTTCAGATCCCAGCGTGTACTGAGACCGGCAGATCTCCTGGAATCCATTCGGGCCTTCAGCACTGGATTGGGACTACTGAGACATCCAGCCTTGCGGACTGAGCAGTTCCTGGATTCTCTCGGCCTTTCCAGTGTGGTGCAGCTACTGTTGGACTCTTTGAACTCTGTCACGTGAGCAAATCAATAAATTGTATATAGCTATATATTCGTCCTGTTACTTCTGTTTCTTTAGAGAACCCTGACTAATATACCCTAACAGCACCAACCAAGGTTATTTGCTGCCAGTTGTCTTAGATATTAGGTTTTAGTAACTTGACAATAAATTCCTAATGAAGAAACATGTAGAGTGACATAGTACCAGTGTAGATGCATCAGGAAAACCCCCAGGGATACATATAGACAGATCTCCATGAAACTGCTAATTCCATTCAGAGGAAAACATTTCTTTCTCCATCACTACCCACACACCACTGTTACTGGGTATCTTTAATAATGATGAAGTACCATTGACTCATCATTGAAAGACGTAACCAGGTTCATCATGTAGCCAATGGAGTTCAATCTGAGACAACGAAGGGGAGTGATAATCCATTGGTGGCACATGTGAATAGATTTTCCCTCAAAAGACAATCGTATAGAATTGTATATAATAACTTTCAAATATCTTAAAGTGGTTCTGCTTTGGTCATCAGAAGGTGGCAATGGGGAGATTCAGTCACGGGAGGAACAGAAGACCAACATGAGATGTGTTGACTAGATCCAGTGCAGGGAGGCCAAGATAAGGCCAGGGTTTCTCATCAGAGCCACAGGTTAACAAGAGGACCTTCACACAGAAGGAAGACCTTGGGAATGGGAATCTCACAGATTATATTAAGAAAATGGATAACAAAGCCCTTAAAAATTTCGTTCAAAAATGTAGGTGGAGAGCCTGTGCTTTTAACAACAAAGAAACAGGTCCAGACCTGGAAGAAGATGTGAAAATTCTTTTGAAAATAGCCAATGATCTGAGAATGAGCTTTGATGGATATGAGCACTTCTATACACAGGAAAATGAGAAAAATCAAAGAAAAACTCTCCAGCGAAATGCTAGTCTTTCAAAATCAGGCATTTCAGTCTTTGCGTTTTTTTCAATTAAGGGACCCTGTCTGACATGGGTCAGGTAGTGTTAGGAGTGGCAGGAATGGTGTGATTCACTTCAAGAAAATTCAAGGCTTTGAGGATCCTGAGGCAATTGCATATCATTTTAGTGGTGGCTATTTAGGTAAATAAATTTTCATGGTGGTTAGAAGTGAATTATAGGAACAAATATAGAACATGGTGGAAAAAATTGGAGAAACATGTTGATACAAAGGATCAAAAAAGAAACCACTTCAGCAATATAGGTAGGATAAAGATAAAACTAATACTGTGACCAAGGGTGAGGTCAGCAGATTGTCATAATATAGACAGTGCCTGGGGAACCAGTGGATCCAGATACATAGAGGATCAGGTTCAGGATGGTTCTGGACTGTCAGAAGTGGATTGTACAATGCAGTGGGCTCCTTTGTTGCCCAGCGTGTCTGCTGGGTCCCCTGGCTTCCTGAGCTTCCTGTCCACTCTGCAGTAGGGCTCAGGGATAGACAGTATGTATGCCCCTGTGGAATCTGTGTCCTAGAGCTCTCCTCACAGCACACCTGAATCTGAATGTGACATGGTCTGCCCTTCCCTCATTGTCCTTGAGGAAATGGATATAAGCTTCAGTTGTCAAGAGATTTTATTACCATGGTGGTGCACGCCTTTAATCCTAGCACTTGGGAGGCAGAGGCAGGTGGATCTTTGTGAGTTCAAGGCCAGCCTGGTTTACAGAGCAAATTCCAGGACAGCTGGGACTACAGGGAGACCCTGTCTCAAAAAAGACCAAAAAAAAAGAGATTTTATTACTAAACACAACAGTGAAATAGACTAGAACAAAAATTAAAGGGTGCACAAAATTCCCAGAGTTAATAAATACTGAAAGTTCCAAAATTCTCATTTTCATTCTATATTTGCTGAATGGAAGGCTATTGAAAACTCCTTTTTTTTTTTTTTTTGGTCTTTTCGAGACAGGGTCTCCCTGTAACCCCAGCTGTTCTGGAACTCACTTTGTAGACCAGGCTGGCCTTGAACGCACAAAGATCCACCTGCCTCTACCTCCCAAGTGCTAGGATTAAAGGCGTGCACCACCACGCCCGGCTGAAAGCTCCTTTTTACTACTCCCAAGTCTCTTAGTCTTTGAGGGTTAAGTAGTACACTGAAACTCAAATAAGTCAAATAATAACTGTTCAAGGAGATTAAGGTCTTATTGTATCCTAGGTCAAGATATCCAGAAATAAACTGTCCAGGGTAGACTGGCATCAACATTCCAACTTCACTCTTTATTCTGTCTCTTATTCCTGACTGGCATGTGAATTTTGTTTCTTAGTTTCACATTGTTGGTATTCTATGCATGGCTGAGCAGATCTACTGGAAGTTGCTTGAGGTGGGGCATATGTGAGATGGGCAACATGCAATCTTCTCCAAAGTATATGGGAAGTTTGATGATTTAGTATCTGCTGTTTTACTTACTTTGTTGTAGGATCTATGCCACATGTGTATTTTCTTTAATATGTTACATTCAAAATTGGCCTGTTTATAAGTGACAAGACTGAAACCACTAAGACCTGGATATAACACATGATCTTAGCCAAGAGGTACAGATATAGTCCCATTTAGCCTTGAGTGCTACATACTAAATACAGAAAATGTCTGTGAAAAAATATTAAGTCGAATTAGATAATAAAGATGAATGTCTTCATAGCTTCATTGGGATACTAACCTTTTCTGATTGAGACAGCTAAGTCTAAGAAGAGAGGATGGAGATATTTAGATATTTTGATCAAGTGAGATTTTCACATCTGTGATGCCTCAGAGTTGAGGCAAACCTCAAGCAGCAAGCCTAATCCAGCTCAGAACTCTTCTACTCCAGATATTTCTCTACAGCAAAGACGAATGGAAGCAATTTTAGCACCTGGAACAGAGGATAGCTGGATTCTGGAAGATATGTATACCTCTTCCCCAGCTTCCCTTCTGTTTGAGGGCAGGAACATACCCTAGTGGATGAGTAGGCAACACTGGGATCTGGACAAGTTTGAGTTGGATGGGATAAGTGACAAGGCATGCTCCTATAGGAAAGGGGAAATACACACTGCAGGTTTGCTTTAGGTCCAATTCTGAGTTGGGCAATGATACTGTTGTATCAGGTGCTCTGACAAGCACATGCAGAGACAAGAGAATCACAGATTCACTAGGGTAGGATGCCTATAAAAGACAGATGAGGGAAGAAGCAGAACGGGGAGGGAAAATCTTTGAACTATGATTCCATGTTTCCATGTGGGGATAAGAAAGGTTAAAGACCCTAAACAGCCAGTGGTAGCTTGACAAAGATTCCAGGAAGAAAACAAACTAGGAATAGATTTCATTATTGGAAAGACACTGTCTCTTTGCTGTGCTCAGCCTTAGGCAGTGAGCTTCCAGAAAAGATCATGGCTTCACCTTGAATCTGAGGTGGGTCGTGAAAGCATTGGCTCTGGACACTGCAGCTAACTGCATTCCTTGGAGATGAGTGGCAGGCTTCTTCTTGGTGAGATAACCATCAAGGCTGCCATTATTACCTGGCATGTTCCATGCTCCATGCTCCCTGTTTCATGTTTCATGCTCCATGCTCCATGTCTCATGCTCCATGCTCCATGTCTCATGCTCCATGCTCTATGCTCCATGCTCCATATTTCATGCTCCATGCTCCATGCTCCATGTCTCATGCTCCAAGCTCCATGCTCCATGTTTCATGCTCCATGCTCCATGTCTCATGCTCCATGCTCCATGCTCTATGCTCCATGATCCATGTTTCATGCTCCATGCTCCATGCTCCATGCTTCATGCTCCATGCTCCATGTTTATGCTCCATGATCCATGCTCCATGCTTCATGTTTCATGCTCCATACTCCATGCTCCATGCTCCACATTACGTTCTCTATTCTCCATGTGCCATGCTCCATAGTTCATGCCTATGCCCATGCCCATGCTCCATGCTGCATGCTCTATGTTCTCTGCTCCATGCTCCATGTCCATGTCCCATATTCCATGCTCTGTGACCATATTTAATATCCCATGCTCTATGCCCATGCTCCATGTTCCATGCCAGTGCCCAGTGTTCCATGCTCCATACCCATGTCCCATACTCCATGCCCATGCCCATACTCCATGCTAATTCACTACCCTATATGTATATCCAGGATCCCTTCTTTTAGAGTTCTGATCTTCGTGCAAGAAACTAAGAGAGGAAGATGAATATTTTGTTGCTGAATTCCAGCTCAGAATACAGGTGGCCCAATTCATCCTCTTCTATCACTCTCTGTTCTCACTGCCTCTCATCCCCTATGTTCATGTCTTCTCATTGTGCTAATTTCTTTTGGTGTGACAAATCCTCCACTACTGATGGATTATACTGAGACCCTGGTGACCTTGAAAAATGCAACTTAGGATGTAAGTATTTATTTTGGCTCACAGTTTGAAGGAGAAGTCCACCATGGCAGGGAAAGAAGCATCATAGCAGAAGGGTGAAGTGATGGATGACATATCACCTACAGGTGGGAAGAAGAAGAAGAAGAAGAAGAAGAAGAAGAAGAAGAAGAAGAAGAAGAAGGAGGAGGAGGAGGAGGAGGAGGAGGAGGAGGAGGAGGAGGAGGAGAAAAAGAGAGAGAGAGAGAGAAAAAGCAAGCAAGCAAGCAAGCACTGGATAGATTTAGTGTCCACCTGACACACCTGGTTGAGGGATCCTCAATTGGGGAACTGGCTCCATTGGACTGCCTATGGACCCATATGTGGAGTATTGTCTTGATTGCTGAGTTATGGGAGAGGGGCCAGCGTACTGTGGGTGGTGTTAACCATGAAGGTTGTTATGTACAGTGTAAGAAAGCAGGCTGGGCATGGGCCAGGGGAGAAAGCTAATAAGAAATATTCCTCCATGGCCTATGCTTCAGCTCCTGCCTCCAGATTCCTGCCCCGAGTTCCTATGTGGGACTCCCTCAATGATGAACTGTGACACAGGAGATGTGAGCCAAATAAATCTTTTCCTCTCCAAGTTGGGATTGGTCAGAGTGTTTTGTCACAGCAATTGAAAGGAAACTAGAACTGAACAGAGAGAGAGAGAGAGAGAGAGAGAGAGAGAGAGAGAGAGAGAGAGAGAGAGAATTTATCCTACTCTCTTATCTTTATTCAGCTTGAGACTCCAGCCCATGGAGTGGTGTTGCTCACATTTCCATATCTGCTTCCTAATTAACCCCATATAGAAACCACCTCATAGTCAAGCTCAGAGTTATTTCTGTTTCACTAAGGTCCTGGGCAACAGATAGTATTAGCCATCACAGATATCTTTCTTCAGGATAGAAAAATCTAATTCACAGGGGATGGAGCCAAGAAGTACAGTTCCTCCAAAGGAATTGAGAATGATGGTAGATGTGAACTCTTCTGATAGTTCTTTGAGAACCAAGGTATTGCTCTTGTTGGGGACACAGCATCATATAGTGGTTTCTTTTCCAGTTTGTCTATTGTAACCTACATTAGCACACATACTTTCTAGAGTCTCTCTCTCTGAACGTGAAGTCCAGAATTGATCTCGTCACTCTCCCAAGCATTGGATTGCTGAAAATGGGCTGGAGAAATGGCTCAGCATTTCAGATCACTGTCTGCTCTTGCAAAGGGTCAAGGTTCATTTCCCAGAACCCACGTGGCAACTAGCAAATGTCTGTAACTTCCAGGGGATCCAATGTGCTCTTTTGACCTCCACAAGCATTGCATGCACATGATGAATTTAAATAGAAGCAAAACAGAATACACATAAAATGATAACTAAAATTCTAAGTAAATAAAAAAGAATACTGACCACCTAGTATCCATGGTACTCTGCGATTAGATGTCATTGCTGTAATGCAGGAGTTCTCAAATGGGAGGAGTTTTGTTCTACAGAGAAGTAGAAGATATAGGAGATGTTTTTTTTGTTGTGAGGCTCCTGGCTCATAGAAATTAGACTCCAGAAGTATTTTCAGCTCCCAGACGCCATCACACAATTAGCTTGTACAAAAAACTTGTAATTAATTTGTACAATTAATAAAACAACTTTCTGATCCCTAGTGTAAGAAGTGCTGATGCTAAAGGGCCAGACCACAATGGCTTCAGGTGATGTGTTGAAGAGTGCCCATGTGGCCCATGTCTCTGCAGATCAGAGAGTGGGATAGAAGACTTCTACAGAGTGGTGTTTCAGAGTCTGTTTTGGTGATGCACCAAACATGTGTTTGTTTTTCACACTAGGCCTTCTAGCACCTTAGTGTGGGCAGACCTGAGCTTGGGCATGTGCGAGAGCTAACATTTCAGCCAGCATGCTTCAGAGTCACGAGTAAAAATCACAGGACCTCTCTGTTTATAATGAGTTGAGATGTCATGTCATGATGGAGAGGCCTAGGATTGGCCACTGGGAGGTGCTATCATACAATATGGGGGCTATCTGCCCCAAATGTATATAAGTACTCACCCAGTAAGAATAAACAGAATTACTACAAGTTGTAGCACCTGACAAGATCTCTAGGTTGTTATTGTGTGCCTGTTTTCCTTAGGCAGATTGATCGTGGGGCTGTTAATCCTACAGCTAAGTGTTCAGCTTGTCCAGTTGTGGGTATTAGCAACTTTTCTTTTCTATTCTTTTCTTTTATTTTCAAAGCTAATTTTTATTGAAGCTTTGTGAATTTCATACAAAATCTCCAATCAAATCTAGATCCCGTCCCTCTTCTTTGCCCTCCCCAACTCCCACGGCTCCAGAGCTCATGCATTCTGCCAAACATCTTTTTTTCATCTTTTTCTCAGTCTCTCTCAAAATTCTCAATGTAGAAGTTTACTGTTTTGGGCAGAAGTTCACCATTTCAGTCAACTCTTTGACCCAGTCTTTTTTATTTTTGTTGTTGTTCCTTCAAATTTGCCACATATATCAGGTTTTAGCATCTTCAGCTTATGGTTTCTTTTTTTTTTTTTTAATTAGGCTGGAAGATGTCAGGTTTGAAGTCTCCTCCTTGGCAAGCCCAAACAACCATCAGTCCTGCCCTTGTGCTCCACATTGAGGTTTTTCCTTCCCATGGTCAGCAAATGAGGTCCAGTAATCAGCTCCATCCTGTCTTTGTCTTTCCTGTACTGGTCTCCATGGCACAGCCTGGGTAGTCCAACAATAGCAGTCTATACTCTGAAGAGGCTGAAACCCTAGGAGTAGCTCAGTCCACAAGCAGGATGTCTCAGCAGTCCCCATCTGGAACTGAAGTTTTGGAGGATTCCTGGAGAGACATGAGTCTTCAGTCCAAATTGGAAGGTTGAAAAGCTGTGTCTCATGTCTTTGAAGATGGCAAAAGCAGAGGCAGCCACAGAATAGATGCACTCGCCAGTAAGACTTGAAGACAGGCAAAACAGTGCTTTTTTTTTTTTCTCTTTTTTCACTTTTTGTTCTTTTACTAAGATCTCAAGTTTTATACCTGAAGTACAATTTCACAGGCCTTACTATTTATATATTTCTGGTTATACTTTCCTTTTGGATGTTTAAGGCCACACAGTTAGCTAACCCAGATTAACCAAGGTTTTTGTTTTCTCAAGGTCAGTTGAGACCTTGTCTTCAGGGTCACTCAGGTTTTTTTTTCCCCTGGGGAGTGGGGAGAGGGAGCCCCTGGCTCCTTTTCTTTTAATTTACAAGTTCCATCCACTCAAGGACAAAGTCAGGTCTTGCTAGACCAGTCTTCCCTTTTTGAAGCATGAGCAGACTTTTCCTTTAGAGATCAGCAGCTTTTCAGCCAATTAGATGGCCATGGAGGCCAACAACTTCCCAACCACTTGGTTGTGGAACAACCAGTTCAGCAGCTGGGCCATGGAAGTCAACAGCTTCTGGGCACGTTTTTGGGTGTGAGACCTTCAATCTCATGGCTTTGCCAGGAGGTCAGCAGCTCCCTGGATGGTAGCGACTTATGACATCTGGTGCCCAGATATGGGAGATACAACAAATCAGTGAGTTCAAAGCACTGGGATGGGAATTCTGCCTTCTTGTCCTAGGGTGTCTTTCCTTCAGGCTAAGCAGCCTTGGGATACCCCCCTCATTATGAGTTCCAGCTTTCTGCTGCATCTTCTCTTTCATTATGACTATTCTCCTCCAGTGTATGGGCCAGAGGGAGGTTGTCATCCCTGAAGGCACAAGGGCCTCTGATATGACAGCACTGGCACAGGCCCTTTCCCTTGTCTTCACCCTGTGCTCCCCCACTTCTCCCCCACCCCAGGCCCCCATGGAAATTGTTCCAAATGCTGGAAGTTTGGCCAGGCAGGTCACTTGCATGCTGCCTGCTCTTCTGCAGCTGCGGGCCCACATAGGAATACTAATCGGTCCTGCATGCCTTGTCCAAAGTTCCAGAAGGGGTTCCACTGAGTGTGAAATTGCAGCTATAAATATGCTAAGTACAGCACCCCTATCAGTAAAGTTAAAAATCGCCTGGGACAGCTCCCAGTCTGGCAAGAAAGGCAGTTAAATCTGTCGGTAAATGTTCTTAAATTCCATGGTATTAACTAAAACATTCCTGTATAAAATTAAAATGTTTGCTTATATCTAAAATGAAAAATAATAACATTGTTAAGCTAATTAGGAATACAGATTTGTTAATTTTCAACCTACTCCTGGCTTGGTCTGGAATACCAGTACAGCTTTGGAATTAAATGGACACAGACTGGTTCCTGCCTATAGGTATGTGAAAAACTCCTGCCTTCTGAAAATCTATAAATCAAGATATGGGGGTCTGGAACACAAAAGAGACTATTTTGTTTGTGGTGAACATATCAAAGAACTAAAGGGAGAGAATGCCCATCTCAGGATGGAACTAGAGGGAGAGAATGACAAACTCCAGAAGGAAGTGGAACACTCAAAAGATCCAACACTGAAATTCAAAAGGAAACTGACCAGCAGAGCAAGGAGCTACAGAAAGAGAATGGCAAGCTCCAAAATGAAGTGGAAATACTAAAGAAATTACAGGCTAAAATGAAAAAAAGAAATAATAAAAAAAGAAAATATAATATCAACACTGGAAGATAACATGGAAGAGCAAGAATGCTCAAGCAAAGATTATAAAAAAAATTTAAAAAGTAACATAAGAGTGGAACAATCAGGAAATGTGGGATACTATGAAAAGACCACAACTCTGTATCACATGGAGAGAGGAAGGAGAAGACAATGCTATTGATCAGCTATTCAACCAAATAATAGAAGAAAATTTCCACAAAAGGAAAAATGACCAACCCATACAAATAGAAGAAGCACATATAACACCAAATAGACAAGACCAGAAAAGAAACTCTCCATGCCATATTATGGTTAAAACACTAGATGCCTAAAACAAAGACAAAATACTGAAGGCCACAAGAGAAAAAAAGCAAGTTACATATAAGGGAAAACCCATTAGAGTTACAGCTTACTTTTCATTGCAAAGTATGAAAGCCAGAAGAATGTGGACAAAAGAAGTCCCAGTACTAAACAACTATAGTTGCTAATCCAGATTATTATACCTAGCAAAAATGTTGATTATAGTTGAAAGAGGAAGAAAAATATTTCATGACATAAACAAGATGAAAAAATACATGTCCAGAAAACCAACCCTTCAGAAAATACTCAAAGCAAAAGCAGCTGGAGAGAGAAATGAATAAAGGTATGACTACAGAAATACAAACCTAGACCAAGAATGCAAACAGAAAATAAAGTGAAAGTAAGAAACCTTAAATATTGTGGGAAAATCCAGTAGCATTCCAACCAGAGGTGTAAGTCGGAGTCATGGGACCTCCCTGGCCACACCCATGGAGTGGTATGTGGTGACACAAAAGTCTGGGATTGGGCTCTGTGAAGTGAAGTCACACAGCCTATAAAACCTAGCTATTTTCAATACAGTGTCTCTCTGTATTTGGATAACTTAACATGTGTCTGTGTGCTTGCTTTCCCACACGTGTTTCCTGCATGGCTCAACATGGGAACAAATGGGACAAATCACAAATGGTGCCCAGACATGCAGCTGGAGGAAATCCTGTAAACATCGGTCTGCAAACCTCAGAATCTTGCCTTTTTGATATCAACCACTTTCTCTTTTTCCTAACATCTATCTTGTGCCATGGAGCTGGCTCTCCTGCTTGGTTGGATGGAAGGCCCATCTGGGAACTCGTGACTTTGCACACATGGAGTAAAGTGGAATATCCCTGGCCTGGTTCCTTTTTGTCTGTCCATGTGGAATCCATAGACACAGGCAGATTCCTGGCCTGACTCTGTTTTGGCTAAGGAATGAGCATCCCCATCCCCCCAGGCATGTGCCTCCTCCCTCAGTCACTCCTACAGGCTATAAAAGCCAGTGCCTTCCAGCTGACTTTACTGTCAAGGCTTACTAGCTAAACTTGACCTTGTAATCATTTTTCATAACTTTGCAGGCCTAAAATAAAACCTTGGGTTGTAATTTCTAAAAACTTGTCTTGTCCTTCTACTGTGAAAGACTGGTTTCTCAGGCTCAGCTCCAGATTAACTCTTCATATGCTAATTCCCCCAGGCTTGCTCTGGTGCTCTGCTCATACCAGATCATATGTTCCTGTGATATAAATTTAGTACTATTCACCACTAAGATACAGTTTCCTTAGGGAGAAACTTTCTCTAAAAAGTTAACCATCTCACCCTCAAGGACAGACACCACCTTAGAGTGAAAGGATGGAAAAAAGTATTCCAGGCAAATGGTACCAAGAAACAAACTGGAGTGGCTATTCTAATATCAGACAAAATAGATCTCAAAGTTAAATTAATCAGAAGAGACAAAGAGGGCCATTACATCCTAATCAAAGGAACAATGAACCATGAAGACTTCACAATCTTAAATGTCTATGCAGCAAACTCTGGTGCACCTAACTTTATAAACACAACTCTTCAGGACATCAAGACACAGATCAATCCTAATACACTAATAGTGGAAGACTTCAACACCCACTAAGCCCCTTGGATAGATCAACAGGACAAAAAATAAACACAGGGCTATCAGAATTGAACACTACAATACACCAAATGGACCTCACAGACATCTACAGAGTAGTCCACCCAAATACCACAGAATATACTTTCAGCACCTCAAAGAACATTCTCCAAAATGGACCACATACTGGGGCACAAAAGGAGCCTCAGTAAATGCAAAAGGATAGAAATTATTCCATGCATTCTATCTGACCACAGTGCAATAAAGCTCAATATGAACCCCAGAATAAGTCCAATTAACTACAAGAACACATGGAGACTAAACACAATTCTGAACAATGAATGGGTCAGGGAAGAAATAAAGAGTGAAATAAAAGCATTCATGGAACTGAACGAAAAAGACAATACAACACAACAAAACCTGTGGGATACTTTAAAGGCAGTCTTGAGAGGGAAATTTATAGCCCTAAGTGCCCACATCAAAAAAACCAGAAAGGGAACAAATAAATTACCTGACACTGCAGCTAAAAACACTTGAGAGACAACAACAAATGAACCCTAAACCCAACAGACAGGAAGAAATAACAAAAATCAGAGCAGAAATCAATGAAATAGAAACAAAGAAAACAATACATAAAATCAATGAATCCAAAAGCGGGTACTTTGAAAAAATAAACAAAATAGACTTCTAGCCCAGTGTGATGGTTAATACTGGGTGTCAACGTGACTGAACTAAGGAACAAATAAGAGAAAAAGGATCTTCAGATTTGACTACCTCAACCCGGATGGCCCACCCCAAATGTGGGCGTTACCTTTGCTGGCAGGCAGTATAAAAGGCCATGGCAGAGAGAGCTGGTCCCTTTTTTCCTGCGACTTGCCTCTCTCTCACTGGTGAGTTTGTCTTGCTGCTGTGATCGACTCTTAAGATCCCAGTGTGTACTGAGACTGGCAGATCTCCTGGAATCCATCGGGCCTATAGCACCAGATTGGGACTACTGAGACATCCAGCCTTGCAGACCGAGCAGTTCCCTGGATTCTCAGCCTCCCCAGGTGGTGCAGCTACTGTTGGACTACTTGAGCTCTGTCGCGTGAGCAAATCAATAAATTGTATATAGATATATATCCATCCTGTTCCTTCTGTTTCTTTAGAGAACTCTGGCTAATACAGATTTTGGTACCAGAAGTGGTTCTAGAGAAACAGAATTGAAAGGATGAATTTCTTTAGTGGGCTTGGTAGTATCTGGAGCCAGCTCTCCAAGCCAATGAAGCCTAGAGTTACTTAAGGCTCTCCTGGTGGCATGAAGAGGAATGACAATCCTTGGTGCAGACTATTTGATGTAATTATGAAGATAGATCTATTTGACTCACCTAACTCACCTCTTGTGAGGAGCAAGGAATTTAGCGACTCTATATATAAAACGTTTGAGAAAATGCAGAAAAATAAGGAAAATAATGATGTTGCCTTGTTGCTCCTAGCATCTCTGGATAAAGTGATAGAGGAAAATAAGGAGCTCAGTGATAAACTTGACCAGATTCAGATTCGAAACAACAGTTTAAAAGTTTCCAAGTGTGCTCTGGAAGAGCATCTTCTATCCAGCAGCCAAAGAGCTAAAGGTGCAGAAAATCAAGCTGGAGCCCTTATTATACATTTGGCTGATTTACAAGAGAAATTCAATTCCTAGCCACAAAGAGTGTCAGCAGTCAAAATGAGAGCACTGGTGGGGAAAGGGTGGAACCCTAAAACTTGGGATGGAGATGTGTGGGAGAACCACGATGATGAAGACTTTGAACCCTCAGATTCTGAGGGATTTTCTTTATCTGAGGAATTAATCTTGGCACCCTTAGCAGAGAATCCACACCCTGCAGATCCCTCCTCCCCACCCTTGCCTGAGGAAAGTAATCTCCTCCTCCCAGGGGGAGCTAATGTCCCTCGGGGTCCAGCAATTTTTGCCTCTAGAGCTATAACCAGATTGAAGGCTAAGCAAGCCCCTAAAGGTGAGATAGAAAGTGTAGTCCACAAGGAGGTGCCCTACACTACTAAAGAAATTAATGTGTTTGCCAATTCATTCCAGCAGAAGCCTAAGGAATATGTGTGGGAATGGATTTTAAGGGTGTGGGATAATGGTGGAAGGAATATAAAATTGGATCAGACTGAGTTTATCGATATGAGCCCACTGAGTAGAGATTCTAGGTTTAACATGGAAGCTCGAGCAGTTAAAAAAGGTGTTAAAAGTTTATTTGAATGGTTGGCTGATGTATTTATTAAAACATGGCCTACTAACAGCGAGTTAGAGATGCCTGATATTCCTTGGCTTAGTATTGATGAAGGGATTGTGAGGGTCAGGCAGATGGGCATGCTCGAGTGGATTCGAAGTGTAAAACCACATTCTCCACAATATGAGGACCCAGAGGACATGCCACTCACTGAATTTATAAGATGGAAAGTACTGAGAGAGACACCAGAACATTTGAAGAGCTTTGTTTTTGCTCTATTTCTTATGCCAGATCTTACAGTTAGAGAAGTTGTGGCTCGTTTGCATAAATTAAATGTACACGTAGTAGGTCTAACAGGACCTCAGGGTAGGCGTCAGGTGGCAGCACTGAATCGCAGAAGGCCAGATGAGCGTAGTTACAGTAATTATCATAATGGGTGGCAAAGGCAAAACAATACCTATAATGGCATGACCCGAAATGATCTTTGGAACTGGCTAATTAATCATGGTGTTCCCAGGAACCAAATACATAAGAAGCCTACTAAGTTTTTATTTGATCTGTATAAGCAGAAAAGCTCTAGAACGAATGACAGGAAGTCAACATTTGATTTTAGGAGTAGCGAATCCCGCCCAGTTGACCGGTTTCCAGACTTGAGACAGTTCACAGACCCAGAACCCCTTGAATGAAGGGGTGGCCGGGTTCCAGTGAGGAAGGACCTTGTCACAATACCAAAGAGTTATGCTGTTTGCCTTCCTCCTGTCCTTCCCCAGAGGGACCTGAGGCCTTTTACTAGGGTAACTGTACACTGGGGAAAAGGAAATAATCAGACTTTTCGAGGCCTATTGGATACTGGTTCTGAGTTGACACTGATCCCAGGAGACCCTAAAAAGCATTGTGGCCCTCCGGTTAAAGTAGGGGCCTATGGAGGTCAGGTGATAAATGGAGTTTTGGCTGAAGTCCGACTCACGGTGGGCCCAGTGGGTCCCAGAACGCATCCCGTAGTTATTTCCCCAGTCCCAGAATGTATAATTGGGATAGATATAATTAGAAATTGGCAGAATCCCCACATTGGTTCCCTGATCTGTGGAGTGAGGGCTATTATGGTTGGAAAGGCCAAATGGAAACCATTGGTGTTGCCTCTACCAGGGAAAATAGTGAACCAAAAACAGTATCGTATCCCTGGAGGGATTGCGGAGATTAATGCCACTATCAAGGATTTGAAAGATGCAGGGGTGGTGATTCCTACCACATCTCCATTTAACTCTCCAATTTGGCCTGTGCAAAAGACAGATGGATCATGGAGAATGACAGTTGACTATCGAAAACTCAACCAAGTAGTGACACCAATTGCAGCCGCTGTACCAGATGTGGTGTCCTTACTCGAGCAGATTAATATGTCTCCTGGTACCTGGTATGCAGCTATTGATCTGGCCAATGCTTTTTTCTCAATACCGGTTCATAAGGACCACCAGAAGCAATTTGCTTTCAGCTGGCAAGGCCAACAGTATACCTTTACTGTCTTACCTCAGGGGTATGTTAACTCTCCAGCGTTGTGCCATAACTTAGTTAGAAGGGATCTTGATCGCCTGACTCTTCCACAAAATATCACACTGGTCCACTATATTGATGATGTTATGTTGATTGGACCCAGTGAACAGGAGGTAGCAGCTAGCCTAGACTTGTTGGTAAAGCATATGCGCATGAGAGGATGGGAAATAAATCCAACTAAAATTCAAGGGCCATCTACCTCGGTGAAGTTTCTAGGAGTTCAGTGGTGTGGAGCATGCAGAGACATTCCTTCTAAGGTAAAGAATAAGTTGTTGCACCTGGCCCCTCCCTCCACCAAGAAAGAAGCACAACGTCTGGTGGGTCTTTTTGGATTCTGGAGGCAGCACATTCCTCATCTGGGTGTGTTACTACGACCCATATATCAGGTGACTCGTAAGGCAGCAAACTTTGAGTGGGGCTTGGAACAGGAAAAGGCTCTTCAACAGGTCCAGGCTGCAGTGCAGGCTGCTCTGCCCCTAGGGCCATATGATCCAGCAGACCCAATGGTGCTTGAGGTATCAGTGGCAGATAGAGATGCTGTCTGGAGTCTGTGGCAGGCTCCCATAGGGGAATCACAGCGGAGGCCCTTGGGATTTTGGAGCAAGGCTCTACCTTCATCTGCAAACAACTATTCTCCTTTTGAGAGACAGCTCTTAGCCTGCTATTGGGCCTTAGTGGAAACTGAACGTTTGACAATGGGCCACCAAGTCACCATGCGACCTGAGCTGCCCATCATGAGCTGGGTGTTATCTGACCCACCAGACCATAAAGTAGGACGTGCACAGCAACAGTCCATTGTCAAATGGAAGTGGTACATACGGGACAGGGCCCGGGCAGGCCCTGAGGGCACAAGCAAGCTACATGAAGAAGTTGCCCAAATGCCTATGGTTCCCACTCCTGTTACAATGTCTCCTGGGCTTAAGCATGCACCTATGGCTTCATGGGGTTTGCCCTATGATCAGTTGACTGAGGAAGAGAAGACTAGGGCCTGGTTTACTGATGGTTCTGCACGCTATGCAGGCACCACCCAGAGGTGGACAGCTGCAGCATTACAGCCAATTTCTGAAACAACCCTAAAGGACACTGGTGAAGGAAAGTCTTCACAGTGGGCAGAACTTCGGGCAGTGCACATGGTTGTGCATTTTGCCTGGAAGGAGAAATGGCCAGAGGTTCGATTATATACTGATTCATGGGCTGTAGCCAATGGTTTGGCTGGATGGTCAGGGACTTGGAAGGAGCATGACTGGAAAATTGGTGAGAAAGACATTTGGGGAAGAAGTATGTGGATAGAGCTCTCTGAATGGTCAAAGGATGTGAAGATACTTGTGTCTCATGTAAATGCTCATCAAAAGGTGATCTCAGCAGAGGATGAGTTTAATAATCAAGTAGATCGGATGACTCGTTCTGTGGATAGTCAGCCTCTTTCTCCAGCTATCCCTGTTGTTGCTCAATGGGCCCATGAACAAAGTGGTCATGGTGGCAGAGATGGAGGTTATGCATGGGCTCGACAGCATGGACTTCCACTCACCAAGGCTGATCTGGCTACAGCTGCTGCCGAGTGCCAGATTTGCCAACAGCAGAGACCAACATTGAGCTCCCTTTATGGTGCTATTCCCTGGGGTGACCAGCCAGCAACCTGGTGGCAGGTTGATTACATTGGACCACTTCCATCATGGACAGGACAGCGTTTTGTCCTTACAGGAATAGATACTTATTCTGCTTATGCATTTGCCTTTCCTGCACGTAATGCTTCTGCCAAAACTACCATCCAGGGACTTACAGAATGCCTTATCCACCATCATGATATTCCTCACAGCATCGCTTCTGACCAAGGAATTCACTTCACAGCCAAAGAAGTGCAACAGTGGGCCCATGGTCATGGTATCCACTGGTCTTACCATGTTCTCCACCACCCAGAAGCAGCTGGCTTGGAAAATGATGGAATGTCCTCTTGAAGACACAGTTACAGCACCAATTAGGTAGCAGTACCCTGGAGGGCTGGAGCAAGGTTCTCCAGCAGGCAGTATATGCTTTGAATCAGTGCCAACTGTATGGTACTGTTTCTCCTATAGCCAGAATTCATGGGTCCGGGAAACAAAGGGTGGAGAGTGATTCCACTTACTATCACCCCTAGTGACCCAGTAGGAAAATTTTTGCTTAAAAACCTCTCAACAAAAAAAGCCCTGGTCCATATGGTTTCACATCCGAATTCCATAAAACATTTAAAGAGGTCTTACAATCATTGCTACTCAAACTGTTCAGAAGAATACAAACAGGCAAATCTTCCAAACTCCTTCTATGAAGCCAGCATCACTCTAATACCAAAGCCAGGCAAAGATTCAAGCAAAAAGAAAGCCATAGACCCATCTCACTAATGAATATAGATGCAAAAATTCTCAACAAAATACTTGCAAATTGCATACAGACCTACATCAAAAAGATCATCTATCATTATCAAGTTGGATTCATATCAGAGATGCAGGGATGGTTTAACATATGAAAATCAATAAATATCAGAAACACGTAAATGGACTGAAAGACAAAAATCACATGATCTTCTCAATTTATGCAGAAAAAGCCTTTGACATGATCCAGCATCCCTTCATGTTTAAAGTTCTAGGGGGAATAGGACTGAAAGGAACACTCCTCAACATGATCAAAGCCATATACAGCAAACCTACTGCCAACATCATTCTAAATGGAGAAAAATTGGAACCATTTCCCTTAAAGGCAGGAACCTGGCAAGGCTACCCCCTATCACCACTCTTCTTCAACATAGTGCTCGAAACACTTGCTAGGGTGATAAGACAAGAGTAGGAAATTAAAGGAGTATTAATTGGAAAAGAAGAAGTTAAGCTATCCCTCTTTGCAGATGATATGATAGTTTCCCTATGGGATGCTAAAACTCCACCAGAAAACTTCTAGAAAGGATTAAGTGTTTTAATAAAGTGTCAGACTACAAAATCAACCTAGAAAAATCAGTAGACTTTCTTTACACCAACAATAAACATGTGGAAAAGGAATACAAGGAGACCTTCCCACTCACGATAGCCTCAAAAGTAATAGGATACCTGGGAACAAACCTAACCAAAAATACCAAAGATCTCTACAAAAAAATATTAAACCCCTGAAGAAGGAAATTGAAAATGACAAAAGATGGAAGGGCCTTCCATGCTCATGGATTGGGAAAATAAATATAGTAAAAAATGTCCATTTTATCCAAACTGATATACAGATTCAATGCAATCTCAATCAAAATCCCTATGAGCTTCTTCACAGACTTGGAAAAAAATGATCGTTAAATTCATATGGAAAAACAAAAGACCCCGAATAGCTAAAGCAACCCTGAGTGAAAAATGTAATACAGGGGGGATTGCCTTACCAGACTTCAAACAAGGCCATAGTCATAAAGACAGCCTGGCACAAAAACAGACCAGTTGACCAATGGAACAAAATTGAAGATCCAAATTTGAGCTAATATAGTTTCAGCCACCTCATATTTGACAAAGGGGCAAAAAATCCTCAGTGGAGGAAGGATAGCATCTTCAGCAAATGGTGCTGGCTAAATTGGATCATCATCTGTAGAAGAACAAAATTAAACCCATACCTCTCACCAGGTACAAAAATCAACTCCAAGTCGATCAAAGATCTCAACGTGAAGCCTCAAACCCTGAAGGTGACAGAAGAAATTCAGCAACTACCTACAAGACATAGGTGTAGGAGGAGACTTTCTAAACCAGACAGCAGCTGCACAGGAAGTAAGGTCAACAGTTGACAAGTGGGACCTCATAGAACTCAAGAGCTTCTGTACAGCGAAAGAATCAATCAAAGAGGTGAAGAGAAAACCCACAGAGGGGAAGCAATCTTTACCTGCAACGCATCTGATAGAGCATTAATGTCAAGAGTATATAAACTACTCAAAAATCAAAGAAGAAGACAAATAACCTACTCAAAAGATGGAGTAAAGAGCTGAACAGAGTCTTCACCAGTGAGGAATTAAACATGGCTAAAAAACACTTAAAAAGTGTTCATCATCATTAATAATTAAGGAATTATTTATTTTAATTAAAACCACCCTCAGATATCATCTCATTCCAGTACGGCTATCTAAGATCAAGAAAACAAAAGACAACAGATGCTGGAGGAGTTGTGGGGAAAGGGGAACATCATCTACTGCTGGTGGGAATGTAAACTTGTACAACCACTATGGAAATCAGTGTGGAGAACCCTTAAAAGACTTGGAATGAGCTTACCACCTGACCCAATCATACCACTCCTGGGTATATACCCCAAAGACTCATCCTACTGCAAAGATGTATGCACATCCACGTTTATTGCAGCTCTCCTCACAATAGCAAAGAGCTGGAACCAACTCATATGTCCCTCAACAGATGAGTGGATGACAAAAATGTGGTACATCTACACAATGGAGTACTATTCAGCCATAAAGAAGGATGGCATTATGAACTTTGCAGGTAAATGGATGGAGCTGGAAGCCATTATACTGAGTGAAATGACACATTCCCAGAAAGACAAAGGGAGAATGGTTTCCCTCATTTGTGGATACTAATGCCAAATCCCCCAGATGAAAGGCAAGCTGAAGGACAGTATGGTTATATTTTTGTTTATCCGAAAGCAACTATGTTGTTATAATGTGAATCTCTCAATGGGCTCCAGAATCCACCCTCCAATTATTTTCAGACTCTGTAATTACTGTATATGGGTGGAGAGTATGTATCCATATTTTAGAATAATATGAAATTAACAGAGGAAAATGTGGATTCCTAAGCATAAAAAACAGACTGAGAGAAAGATGCAGGACAGTTGTGGCAGAATGCATGATCTGGGATGGGATGGGGTGGGATAGGGGAAGGGATAGGGGAATATGCCTGAACAGAAATGAAAAATGATGTATGAAATACATAATACATCAATAAAATTTTTTTAAAAAAGAGTATACAATCAGCTGGGTGTGGTGGCGCATGCCTTTAATCCTAACACTGGGACGCAGAGGCAGGTGGATCTTTGTGAGTTCAAGGGTAGCCTGGTCTACAGAGTGAGTTCCAGGATAGCTGGGGCTACAGGGAGATCCTGTCTCGAAAAGACCAAAAAAAGAAAAAAAAAAAAAACAAAAAAAAAAAAAAAAAAAAAAAAAGAAAAGAAAAGAAAAGAATGTACAATCAAAATAGATCCTTGTTAAAAACTGATGCATGACAGTTCTCCTGCCCATCCCTCCCCCCACTGAGATGTTAAACCCTTGTGATGTTTCTAACAGCATGGACTGAATGAGAGACATGCCGTGGACTACATAAATCATACTAACTTTTTCATAGAAGACAGCTTGACAAAGCTCTAGGAGGAGGAACACAATTAAGGATGACCAAATCTGGGGTTCCAGAACTTTAAAGCAGTAAGTTTAGCAAATCATACAATCTTCAGGAGCTGAGAATTGATAAGTCTGGTCTACACAGTGATTTGGAACTTCCCAGTCCCAGAGAAAAGCTGCCCAAGTCCCAGACCTGAGTTGGGGATGAGGCCATCCAGCAGCTCTTCAAACAGGGCCAGCCAGTACGGGCTACTCTGTCATCATTGAAGATGCTAGATGTGGGAAAGTGGCTGATTTTTTCCCTTTGTTCTGAGGAAGAACTGCAGTTAATTCGTCAAGTGTGTGTCTTTGGCAGTGCTGTCAATGAAGTATTATACAGTACAGTCAATGATGAGATTTTTGTGCTTGGCATGAACTGCAGTGGCTGTCTCGGGGTAGGTGACATTCAGAGCACCATTGAGCCTCGGAGAGTGGAATTTTTAACTGGCAAAAAGAGAGCCAGCCTCAATTATGGGAGTGGCCCATACATCATCCTTGCAACTTCAGAAGGAGAAGTCTTTGCTGAGGCCATAATGCTTATAGCCAGCTGGGCAATGGTACAACGAATTATGGTTTAGTGCCCTGGCATATCTCTACTAATTTGTCAAACAAACAGGTCATTGAAGTTGCTTGTGGCTCGAACCATTCTTTGATCTTAACGTCTGATGGAGAGGTATTTGCCTGGGATTATAATAACTCTGGACAGGTAGGATCTGGATCAATAGCTAATCAGCCCATCCCTCAAAGAGTCACTGGCTGTTTACAGAATAAAGCAGTTGTGAACATAACTTGTGGGCAGATGTGCTCAATGGCAGTTGTGGACACTGGGGAGGTCTCCGTCTGGGGTTACAATGGGAATGGGCGGGCAACTGGGACTGGGCAGCAGTGGCAACCAGCCAACCCCCCTGTAGAGAGGCAGCTCTGCCAGGCATTCGTGCCCAGCAGATGTGAGCATTTTTGTTCTTCATTGGATGACAATGAAGATGACATTGTAGAAATGAATGAATTTTCCTATCCCGTGTACCGAGCTTCCTGGAGTATATGTAAATAGACAGCATCAGCCTGTCTCCTGAGGAGGCAGTAGGACTGCTAGATTTGGCTACATTTTATAGAGAAAATCATTTGAAAAAGCTGTTCCAGCAAACTATCAAGCAAGAAATCTGTGAGGAGAATGCCATCGCTTTGCTCTCAGCTGCGGTGAAGTATGACGCCCAGGATTTAGAAGAGTTCTGCTTCACGTTCTGTATAAACCATTTGACTGTGGTAACACAAACTTCAGGATTTGCAGAAATGGACCACGATCTTCTGAAGAACTTCATCAGCAAAGTCAGAAGGGTCAGGGCCTTCAAAAACTGACCACCACCTGCAGGAAAGGAACATGAGGCTTTCCATTTAATCCCTGAAAAAAAAAAGCCGTCGGTGAATAACTTCTCTTTAATTAACAGTGTTAATGATAGCTACATCGGGCTGAATTCTTCTGTTCTGTCAAAAGATTTTTTTAATTTGGCACGAGTGTAATTGGACTAGATAAAAAGGAACTAGTACGTTTCGTGGATAGCAGAAAGTAAAAAGATTGAAAAAGGCTATAAGTTTTTAGAGCAAAACAAGCCACCCAGTGGGAAAAGACAAACTGGAATAGGATGTAGTATCCCACTTTTCTAAGTCTCACAATGTGATGTTATGTGAAGAAATCCTTTTGTAAATAAAAATCTTGTTCTGATGTAAAAAAATTTTTAGTTAAAAAAAACTGATGCAACAGATTCACTACTGTATATATTAGATGATCAGATATAATGTAAGCTAAAATCTTTGATGTATAACTTTAGCTGCAGTATAATTTTCTAAATTATATTTTGGACTAATAAATATGCTATATTCATTTTGAAAAAAGTTACTTCATTCTAAAAGGTTTTTATCTCTATTTCATCCTGCTTTCAGACAGAATTGTATTTAATTCTTGGCTTCTTGTGGATTTTTGGGGTAGCTAATTTTAATCTCTGATTCTTTCTACCTAAACCTAATCTTCCATTCACATGTGACTCAGTTGCCAGGTAATTCTGGATCCACAACTGGGGTTCATCTAGCTTAAACACTTAAGGGGGGGATCCCTGCCTAAGCCAGAGGGAAATCTTTAAATATAATCAATCCTTTAGCTTGGAGGTGAGCTATATAGTGAGGCTCTTGAGCAAGGCGTAACCAACTCTTCAACCCTGTTCAGCTAGCAGTGATCAGGCCTGTGGTTACAAACTCCACAGCAGTGTGGCTACAAAATAACAATTTTGTAGCCTGTGGGCTAATGGAATGATCAATTACATAGTTGGTGGCTTCTGCTGAAAGGTTATCAGACTTTCAGGAGCTATCAGCTCTGAGTAGCCCACAATCAACACACAGGGTAGCTTAACAGTCCCCCTTTTTTCAACAGCAGTGCCCCTCACCCTGCACCTTCGTCACCAACAGGGCCCTCGACTGGCACTTAACAAAACACCCCTCAGGAATCAATCAACATCTCTTGGACAAAGTATTTGGATATAATTGTAAGCCATGGCCAGTTGAAAGCTTTCTTAAATTTTGAATACAAAACCTGCTAATGCAAATCCATCTCAGCATACTTATTTAAGATGTAATAACTTTAATTAACCTTCATGTACCCTAGATATCTTCTGAATAAAAAATATGTGCACAAGTAATTAATTGGTTTATTAATTTAAATGTCCTAGTCATTAGAATTCATCTTGGTCTTTTTTTTTAATTTCAAGTTTTTTTTATCTTTTATTGAAGTTTTGTGCATTTCATACTTCACTTCCAAGTTCAATCTAGACTCATTTCCTGTTCCATGGCCCCTGCCCCTCCCAAGCTCATGCAGTCCATGATACATGTCCTATTTCCCCTTCTGAGTCTTTTCAAAGTTTTTCAAAATAGAAAATTATTTAGGGGGGTACAAAGAACTCTACTGCTTCAGCCAGTTCTCAGTTCTAGTTCTTTTGTTGTTGTTCCCTCCAATCTGTATTGTTTCAACATATGCATTTATATATGTCACACATGTACTAAAATCATGTCATATGAAAATAAACTGTATATTATTTCCAAATCATATTTTGGAATCCACATTTTTCCCTTTTAATTTTTTATTTCTCTAAATTTTATAAACACTCCACTTTTATATCAAAATTATAATGTCTGAAAATAAGTAGTAGGTTAATACTAGAGCCTGTTAAGGGATTCACATTCTAAGAGCACAGTTGCTTTTAGATAAAGAGAAATATAAAATTAATGTGTTACTCAGTTTGCCTTACTTGATGCTAGCATCCACAAATGAGGATATCATTCTTCGTTTGGTTTTCTGGGACTGTGTTACCTCACTTAACATAATATCTTCCAGTTGCATCCATTTACCTGCAAAGTTCATGATTTCATCTTTCTTTAGTGCTGCATAGAACTCCACTGTGTAGATGTACCACATTTTCTCTATCCACTCCTTGGCTGAGGGTCATTTGGGTTGGTTCCAAGTCTTTGCTATTGTGAGAGCTACAATAAACATGGATCTGCATGTATCTCTGCGGTATATGAGTCTTGTGGTTAGATACCCAGGAGTGGTATGACTGGGTCAGGTTGTAGGCTCATTTTGAGTCTTTTAAGGGTTCTCAACACTGCTTTCCATAGTGGTTGTATGAGTATACATTCCCACTAGCAGTGGATGAGTGTTCCCCTTTCCCCACAACGTCTCCAGCATTTGGTATCATTTGTTTTCTTGATCCTAGCCAGTCTCATTGGAGTGAGATGATATCTGAGAGTGGTTTTAATTTGCATTTCCTTAATTATTAACAATGCTGAACAATTTTTAAGATGTTTATCACTTCCTTACTTGTGAAGTCTCTGTGTATCTTTTAACTCCATCTCTTGAGTGGTTCATTTATTTTCGTTATTTTTTGATTAGTTTTTATATTCTGGATGTTAATGCTCTGTCAGATGTATTAGTGGAGAAGGTTTCCTCCCACTCTGTGCATTTTCTATTCACTTCACTGATTGTTTCTTTTGCTGTACAGAAGCTTTCGAGTTTAATGAGGTCCCACTTGTCAATTGTTGACCTTTTTTCCTGTGCAGCTGCTGTCTGATTTAGAAAGTCTTTTCCTTCCCCTATGTCTGTGGCTGCCAATGTTTTATTCTATCAACTTCAGAGTTTCAGGTTTCACATTGAGGTCTTGGATCCATTTGGAGTTTATTTTTATACAGGGTGAGAGGTAGGGATTTAATTTTATTCTTCTACAAGTAGTGATCCAGTTTTGCCAACATCATTTGCTGAAGATGCTGTCTTTCCTCCATTGTGCCTTCTTGGGCCCTTTGTCAAACAAGAGGTGGCTGAAATTGTATGAGCTCAAGCTTAGATCTTCAATTTTGTTCCATTGGTCAATGGGTCTGTTTTTGTGCCAGTACCAGGCTGTTTTTATAACTATAGCCCTGTAATATTGTTTGAAATCTGGTATAGTGATCTTCCCTGTATTGCTCTTTTTGCTCAGGTTTGCAATGGCTATTCAGGGTCTTTTGTGTTTCCATATGAATTTAGGGATTTTTTCCAAAGCTTTGAAGAAACTGTTGGGGATTTTAATTGGGATTGCATTGAATCTGTATATTAATTTGGGTGGAATGGACAATTTTACTATATTAATTTTTCCAATCCATGAACATGGGGAGTTCTTTCCATCTTCTGATGTCTTCTTCAATCTTCTTCTTCAGGGGTTTAACATTTTTGTTGTAGAGATCTTTGGTGTCTTTGGTTAGGTTTGTTCCAAGGAATTTTATTGTTTTTGAGGCTATTTTGAATAGAAAGCTCTCTTTATATACCTTCTGTTGCTTGTTGCTTGAGTAAAGAAAGGGCTACTTATTTTTCTAGGATAATTTTTTATCCCACCACTTTACTGAACATCTTTATTGTTTCTAGGAATTTTCTGGTGGGGATTTTAGCAATCCTTAAGTAAACAATCATATCATCTAAAAAATGGATAGCTTGACTTCCTCTTTTCCAATTAGTACTCCTTTAATTTCCCTTTCTTGCCTTATTGCCTAGCAAGTGTTTCAATCACTATATTGAAAAGGAGTGGTGATAGATGCAGCCTTGCCAGGTTCCTGCCTTTAAGAGGAATACTTCTAACTTTTCTCCATTTAGCTTGCTGTACCACTCTTGGGTATGACTATTGCAGAGATACATGTACAACCATATTTATTGCAGCTATTTTCACAATAGCAAAGAGCTGGAAGCAACTCAAGTGTCCCTCAACTGATAAGTGGATAATAAAAATGTTATACATCTACACAATGGAGTTCTATGGAGTGGTAAAGGAAGACAACATTGCCTCTAATCCCAGCACTGGGGAGGCAGAGGCAGGTGGATCTCTGTAAGTTCAAGGCCATCCTGATCTACATAGCAAGTTCCAGGACAGCTGAGGCTTCAGGAATACCCTATCTCGAAAAGACCAAAGAAAGAAAGAATGAAAAAGAAAGAAATAAAGAAAGAAAGAAAGAAAGAAAAAAAGAAAGAAAGAAAGAAAGACATCATGAACTTTGCTGGTAAATGGATGGAACAGGAGGCCATTGTGCTAAGTGAAGTCCCACAGAAACAAACAAGGTATACTGTCCCTCATTTGTGGAATCTAGCACCAAATCCTTATGTACTCTGTCATTTTGATATATGCGTGGAGTAGTATATATGTGTATTTTGGAGTAATATAAAATTAAAAGGAACAGCAACAACAAAAGACTTGTTCAAAGATCTGACCAAAACAGTGAACTACTACATTGAAAAAGTTAAAAATACTAAGAAAAAGATGCAAGACAGGACTTAACATGTATGGCAGAATGCATGAGCTCTGCTGGGTGGGTGGGCATGGATTGGAAATAGGTCTAAATTGATGGGGAAACGTTGTATGAAATGTACAAAAGCTCAAAAATTAAAAAAAATAAGTGTACAAGTCAAACATCTACAGATAATAAATTGTAAAGTAATTAAAAATGAATTTTTCTATTTATTAATGCAAAGTTAAATGGAAATTTTACTATTTAAGAGCAAGGCATATTTAGAGACTAGTGCTATGATGTGCTTTTATTTTACATAGAGAGTTAAATATGGATTGAGTACTGAGAAACAGAGCATTTTCAATGTTCTGCGGATTTGGTCATTATGTTAATTTTGCATTAATCAGTCATAAGAATGTCACTTTAGATAAATACATAACCAAATGGCTTTCTGTCTTCACTGCTGTCTCTTGCATGGGGAAAGGTTCACTGGTGAGAGTTGAAAGATGCATTGGTATTCGCTCTATCCCATGTTCCACCATGTTCTGTGAGACTTGGGTTCCACTCTAGATATGTCGCTTGGACCTTGGTATCCCACAGACACTGGTTCCCTCCATTTTACCAGTCGTGGAACTCTGTAATGTTCTCCACTGGTTGCTAGAAGAAGCATCTTTGATGAGTGGTTGCAGGTATACTTGTTGGTAAATATAAGAATGCATATTTAGCATACAGTAAAGTAATTATATTGCTCTGGGGATGAGCCAGCCTTAGGGTTTTCTCTAACATCTATGAATGTTCCAGCCATATATATTTGGCTGTTTACAGTGATACACATTAGTTCCCTCCCAATGAGCATGCTAAGTCCAGTTAGACTGATTGCCCCAATATAAAAGTTCCACTATGGCACCAATAGAGCTAGTTTGCTACACCAGCCATTCTTGTTGTCATTGGGATTTATGACTGGGAGTCTCAGAGATCAGCACCTCATAGCTCTCCTCCTCACCCTCTAGCTCACTTACTGTCCACCTCCTTCTATGTGTTCCTGAAGCTTGGGGATGATGTAGCTGTGTCATCTATAGCTGAGTGAGCACAGTCACTTATTCTCACCACATAGAACAGTAATTAAATGTTGGCATTAACTACTACACACAGCAACAAACTTATCTATGCAAGTTTGAGAGTGGTCCAAATCTATGGATATAAACATGTATTTCAAAGCCAGTTTCACAACATCATGACTCAGAAAAACTGTCAATAGTTCTCCACCATGGCCTTTGACATTGCTAGGCAGGTTTTGATGATGCTTAGATTATCCAGCATAAATGCCTCCCATGAAGTAGAACACAAATCCAATCAAGAGAGTGAGTGGTGATCCCAATAGACAATCTTACCACATTTGCACCAGGAACACATCTTCCTAGAAATTCAGGATTGTGGCAGGTGTTGTTCAGCACTATGGATGAGACCACTGATGCCTTTTCTCCTATAGCAGTCTCCTTAGGCTCTTCTACCAATATGAAAGCTTGTCAGTACAGAAAATATTCTTGATTTTAACAATATTCATAACATATACACATTTTATTCTTGGCCCCTTTTATCAACAAATCTGGATATTTTCTTTTAATATTTTACTATAAAGTCAAGAGAAGTCAAATTCCACAATTAAATTATCTTTAGAAATGTCATCAGACTTCCACTTTCATTGTTTACAAGTTCTATCTCACACAGAACACTAGAAGACCAGAACAACTTACCCAACTTCCTTGCCCCTTTATTATTATAAGGACTCTTTTCCCACTGTCAAATGACATGCTTCTCTGTCCCCTGAGACTCCATGGTTTTGGTCTTTGCCCTCCATACTTCTATCAGTGTGTTCTTCACCACTGGTTTGTTGCTCATAAGACTGAACTTTTCTCTACCTCTACATTCTTCCTTTTCTGAACCCTCACAGGAGTCACCCTTAGTGGCAATGTGGAGTGTTTCTAGTGTGCAACTCCAAACTCTGCCAGTCTCTATTCCTCTCTTAGTTCCAAATCTACTTCTATGTTATAGATACCTGTTACATAACACAACCCCACTTCTCAGGAATTGTTTTCTCTTGGTCTCTTCTGATACCATGGCATGGGGGATCTTTAAATAACATGAATTTATTTCTCACCATTCCTGAGACAGGGACTATCTGACTCCTGACTCAGAGCCTGGGGAGGAACCACTTCCTCTTAGAGTGTGATATTTTCAATTCAACCTCATACACTAGAAGAGATGAGAAATTTCTGTCAGGACTCAGTGCAATTGGTCACATGCTTGCTGTGCAAAGATGAGGACCTGAGTTTGATCTCTGCAGTCACATTACATGCTGAGCATGGCAGGGCATGTCTGCAATCCTAGCACTGGAGGGACTGGGACAAGAGAAGCTCTTGCTTGCTGGGCACCCAGTGTAGCTAAACTGGTATATGGCAGGTTCACAGAGAGAACCTATCTCAAAAATAAGGAAGAAATCCCTGGAGGAAGATGCTCAATGTCAACCTCTGGCCTCCACACTCATACAAACAAGAATATGCACACACAACATAAACAAACAAACAAATAAATAAATAAGCATAGCTTTAACCTTCTTTCTTTACAGGTGATCTTCTGTTTTTTTTTATGTTCTCAGTTTTACTAACCTGAATTAAAGCTTCCTCCTTAACTTCTACTTTGGCACACTTCATATTTCTTGAATTTCATCAGTGTTGGAAAGAAAACAACCATTTTCACTTTAAATATTTCTCCTACTTTATTACCTTCTGTTTTCTGTTAGCCATTTTTCCCCTTCTAAGTTACATTTTGGCTGTCATGTTTTGAGCCTGAAATGTCTCTTTCAAGGTCATATTTTGAGCACTTGTTCCCCATTGAGTGCCAGTCTACTGGGAGGCTGTTGAATCTGTAGTGGATTCTGAGTGGCACACGTTAGCTGTGGATGAGGGCAGGCTGGGCTGTTTCACACTGGAGAGAACTAGAATCTGCTGCCTTCTCAATCCAAGAGGCTGCAGTTCTCAACCATCCAATTCTGGAAGGTCTGGAAGGTTCTTGGAGTGCTTCTGGTCTTCAGAGTGTGCTGGAACCTGAAGAACTTTGTCCTCACATCAGTGAAGGACAATGGCACATGAACCCAGCACAGAAGCGGACCAGCAAGAGAAAGGCAAGCAGGTGAAAAGCAAAGGCTTCCTTCCTCCTCTTGTACTTTTATTTGGGGTGTCACTAGAAGGCGCTAACCACAAACTGAGTTGGCTTCTTACTTCAGGTAATCTCATCAGAATATCCCTCACAGGAGACCTCAGCAGCTTACACTGTAGGTGATTTCAGATCCAGTTAAGATGACATTGAGATTATTAACGAGTGAACTGCCCTCTGCACACACTCCACCTCCCTGAACTCAGCTATTCTCTCCAGACTTTCCAACCACAGTGGACCAAGACCCTCTGATATCATGAACAAAAACCAAATCTTTCTGCAAAACATAATAAGACCGAGACCAGGATGCCTGCTGCTAGTCACGGTCTTCTAGGCATGAGGGGAGCTCTAACCATGCAGTCTCACCAGTAAGGCTGTCTCAACAAGATCTGCATAAGGACAACTTAAAATAAGAGCTGACTTTGATGGGGGAATCAATGGCTGCTACTGGCAATCAATGGCTGCAGGGAGAGGAAGTATTGGTTCCTCTGGGGATGAGGTTGTCCAGCTCCAAGTGGTCAACCCTAAACATGTTTACATGAAAGCACCAAGCACCACTGAATGGAATCACTAGATTATTTGTGTGTGTGTATGTGTGTGTGTGTGTGTGTGTGTGTGTGTGTTTGTGTGTCTATATACAAAGATAATAAGGAAAGAGACACTCAAGAAATTGAGATGCAGTAGGATGGGCCATGGGGAGAGTTGCAGTGAGAAAGGCTGGAAATGATGCAAATGCAGTATTTGTGTATGGAATTCTCACAAAATGTTTCTTTTAAATAAAAAAAAATCACTTCAATTTGTTCTATCTTCTATTGGGTATTGTGTCACAGGAATGCAGAATCAATTACTGCACTAGATGTTTTAAAAAGTCTATTAGTTCCCTACCTAAAAGTCACTCCCTATTGGATTATGCCACACTGAGGGAGCATTACTTTGTATTTTGTGGCTGAACAAACACTTTGTCTAGTTTTCATGTCCATGGGGTTTGGAAAATTCAAGCACAAATTTCTCAGGCTTCCCCAACATACTTGCTGAGAGCTGCTCAATCTCTCCTACTGCCTGGATTTCTACTCGGTTTTGTAAGCTAACATACAGTCCCCTTCAGGGATATTTTTTCCATTTACCTTCACCTCATCTCTCTTCTCTTCTTCATTTTGTAGTCTTTCCTCACATGTCAGTTCTGCTTGGTTGCATTTTCATATTTAAGAATAAGTCAAAAAGACCAAAAAAAAAAAAAAGAATAAGTTATTAGAAGATTTGACTAGAAGCTCTATCCTGGGACTGTTAATTTCACTGGAGGGAACAGATCAAGTGTCGACAGCCATGTGGAGTGAATGCCACGTGTCCAAATGCACAGTGCTCTCTGTGAAACATTCTATTTTTTAAAAAAAATAGTTATTTGGACAAGGAAAAGATCCAGAAAATCATATGGGAATATTACAAGAACCTATATTCTACCAAGTTTGAAAACCTAGAAGAAATGGATGAATATCTGAAATCCTGGGAATCACCAAAGCTCGGCCAAGAAGAGATCAGCAGCTTAAACAGACCCATAACATATGAAGAAATAGAGGATGTAGTAAGAAGCCTCCCAACTAAAAAAAGCCCAGGCCCAGACGGTTTCACAGCAGAATTCTATAAAACATTTCAAAAAGACCTACAACCATTATTTCTGAAACTGTTTAGAAGTATACAATCAGAGGGAATTCTCCCAAATTCCTTCTATGAAGCCAACATCACTCTATTACCAAAACCAGGCAAAGATCCAACTAAAAAGGAGAATTATAGACCCATCTCCCTCATGAACACAGATGCCAAAATTCTAAACAGAATACTGGCAAATCGCATACAGACCCACATCAAGAAGATCATCCATCATGACCAAGTTGGATTCATACCAGAGATGCAGGGATGGTTCAACATACGAAAATCAATAAACATCATCAAACACATAAACGGAATCAAAGACAAAAACCACACCATCATCTCAATTGATGCTGAAAAAGCCTTTGACAAAATCCAGCATCCCTTCATGCTTAAAGTCCTAGAAGGAATTGGATTGGAGGGATCATTCCTCAATGTAATCAAAGCCATATACAGGAAACCCACAGCCAATATCATCCTAAATGGGGAAATGACGGAAACATTCCCTTTAAAGGTAGGAACTCGGCAAGGCTGCCCCCTATCACCACTCCTCTTCAATATAGTGCTTGAAACACTTGCTAGAGCAATAAGGCAAGAAAAGGATATTAAAGGAGTACTAATTGGAAAAGAGGAAGTCAAACTATCCCTATTTGCTGATGATATGATTGTTTACTTAAGAGATGCAAAAAACTCCACCAGAAAACTCCTAGAAACGATTAACAGCTTCAGCAAAGTGGCAGGATACAAAATTAACCTTAGAAAATCAATGGCCTTTCTTTACACCAAGAACAAGCAACTGGAGAAAGAATTCAAAGAGACCTTCCCACTCACAATAGCCTCAAAAACAATAAGATACCTAGGAACAAACCTAACCAAAGACACCAAAGACCTCTACAACAAAAATTTTAAACCCTTAAAGAAAGAAATTGAAGAAGACCTCAGAAGATGGAAAAACCTCCCATGCTCATGGATTGGGAAAATTAACATTGTAAAAATGTCCATTTTACCAAAACTCTTGTATAGATTTAATGCAATCCCAATCAAAATCCCCAAGAGTTTCTTCACAGGCTTGGAAACAAAAGTTCTTAAATTCATTTGGAGAAACAAAAGACCCCGAATAGCCAAATCAATCCTGAGTGAAAAGAGCTACACAGGAGGGATCTCTATACCAGATTTTAAACTATACTACAGGGCTATAGTCATAAAAACAGCCTGGTACTGGCACAAAAACAGACCTGTTGACCAATGGAACAAAACCGAAGATCCAAATCTGAGCACATACAATTTCAGCCATCTCATATTTGACAAGGGGGCCAAGAAACCACAATGGAGAAAAGACAGCATCTTCAGCAAGTGGTGTTGGCAAAACTGGATCACCACTTGTAGAAGAATGAAATTAAACCCCTACCTCTCACCCTGTACAAAAGTCAACTCCAGATGGATTAAAGACCTCAACGTGAAACCCCAAACTCTGAAGGTGATAGAAGAAAAAGTTGGCAGCAGACTACAAGACATAGGCGTAGGAAAAGACTTCCTAAATCAGACAGCAGCTGCACAAGAATTAAGGTCGACAATTGACAAATGGGACCTCATTAAACTCAAAAGCTTCTGTACATCAAAAGAAACAATCAAGGAAGTGAAGAGAAATCCCACAGAGTGGGAGGAAACCTTCACTGCAGAAACATCTGACAAAGCATTGATTTCCAGAATATATAAACTACTCAAAAAACAAAGAAGAAAGAAAACAAATGACCCACTCAATAGATGGAGCAAAGAGCTGAACAGAGACTTCACAAGTGAGGAATTAGAGATGGCTGAGAAACACCTTAAGAAGTGTTCAACATCACTAATCATTAAGGAAATGCAAATGAAAACCACTTTAAGATATCATCTTACTCCAATAAGACTGGCTAGGATCAAGAAAACAAATGATACCAAGTGCTGGAGAGGTTGTGGGGAAAGGGGAACACTCATCCACTGCTGGTGGGAATGTAAACTCGTACAGCCACTATGGAAAGCAGTGTGGAGAACCCTTGGAAGACTTGGAATGAACTTGCCACCTGACCCAGCCATACCACTCCTAGGCATGTACCCTCAAGACTCACCCCACCGCAGAGATACATGCACGGCCATGTTTATTTCAGCTCTCTTCACAATAGCAAGGAGCTGGAACCAACCCAAATGCCCCTCAACTGATGAGTGGATAGAGAAAATGTGGTACATCTACACAATGGAGTTCTATGCAGCAGTAAAGAAAGATGACATCATGAGCTTTGCAGGAAAATGGCTGGAGCTAGAGGACATCATGCTGAGTGAAGTAACACAGTCCCAGAAAAACAAACGACGAATGGTATCCCTCATCTGTGGATGCTAGTGCCAATTACCTAGTTGTAAGTATTTCTTGTGTAGGGCCCCCTGAGCTTTTGTCCAAAGCAGTTGGGAGTAATGCATATTGGAAACAACAAAAACAACAACAACAACAACAACAACAGAAAGGACTGCATCAAAGAACTGACTGAAACAGTGAACTTCTGCTCAAAACAGTCAACTTCCTCATGGAGAATATTGAGAAAGACTGAGAAAGAGATGAAAAGCATGTTTGGCAGAATGCATGAACTCTTGTGGGGTGGGGGAATGGGTGGGAACACGAGTCTAGATTTGTTAAAAAATATAAATAAATTTATGTGGAAGAAAAATAAAAATTAGTTATTTTCTTTTCTCTATGAATATATTTTCTTCAGGTATGTAAGTGCACCTATGTCATGCAATTCCCATAGCAGTCAGAACTTGTTAGATCCCTGGAACTGTAATTACAGAAAGGTGTTAGCTGGGTGCTAGGAATCAAACCCAGGTTCTCTACAAGAACACCCACTGCTCTTAACCCCTTGCCCATTTCTTCAGTTCTTGAGACATCCTAATCTTTGAAAAATTTCCTCACTATCTTCCTGGGAGAGAGGGAAGAGGCCTTGAAACGTAGTATTCTGAATTAGGGAGAGGGAGGAGACTATGTGTCCCACAATTTCAACTAACCCCTGGCTTCATCCTCTAGCCTAGCCTGCTGTACCTGACATTTCTGAACTTGAACCCACCTCAGTGATTCAGCTTCTGTGTGCCCACCCATCTCCAGCCTCTCTGAGTTGTGTTGGCTGTCAGCGATCTGCTTAGTACCCTCCTGTCTTCCTGACACACAGGTATTTGGTAAAATAGTTCATCATTAATGTTTGTACTTCCAAATTCTTTATAATGTCTCGGGGTATTTTTTCTTTTATAAGTTAAGTGTGTGTTTGTGTGTGTGTGTGTGCCTGTGTGTGTGTGTATCTCTGTGTGTCTGTGTGCATGTATATGTGTGTGTCTAAAGCTATGTGTTTGTATGTGTGTCCATGTGGAGATATCCATGTAAGTGCAGCTGCCCAAAGAGTCCAGGAGCATCTGGTCTTCCTGGAGCTAAAGTTACAGGATGTTGTAAGCCACTAAGGTGTTGCTGGGAACCCAACTTGTGTTCTCTGGGAAAAAATATGCTCTCTTTATCTTACTGAGCCATCTCTCCAGGCCAGTGGTGTATCATTTTGTAACCTTGACACAATTTCTCACACTGAGTGTCTAGATCTCTACAGAAGCTGTTTGTGCTCTACAAACTGTGCTAGACCACAGTGTTATCATGCAGTTCAGTGTGTAGAAGATAACTTGTCTTGACCTTGACTTTCTATTTTCTTGATAAGTGAAATTAGAACAACTTCCATATATTTGCATTTACCTGGAACCACTCACTCATGGATATTACAATAAGCTGATACCAATTTCAAGTCATAATTGGTTTAAAATAGCTAATAATCCAAACTTACTGCCATGTGCTTTTCTCTTTATGATGAATGCATTTTGGTTTTGACAACTCCATGTACACAATTTGGCCTCCTTCATTTCCCCTCTGCCCTCTCTTGTTTTCCTCCAGCCTCTGTCACCTTCCCTTCTTCCCTAACATTTTTCCTATCTACCTGGTTTCCTTTTCTGTTCTGTGTTACACTGAGTTTAACTGGGGCAATCTGTGTGGTCCTGGGTTTGGAACTATTAGTTAGAGCCTGGTGGTTCCACAAATAAACACAAATGGACTCTACACCTCACCTTCTCCAGGGTCTCTTAGGTAAGAGAGTAAAGGAATCAATAGTCTAACCCAACTGTCAACTCTGGATAATTTTTACAATGCAGTTGCTTAGGTTTCTTTTGTAGTTTGAAACTCCACTGTCAGGATTCTGTGAAGCAGAGGTGCAGCCATTGCAACGGACCCTCTTAGAGCACCTTTTACTTCAGTCATCTCTATAATGAGCTCAGAGTGTCTACAATGAGGTCTCCTCTCAAGGACAAAGGCAGAAGAACACTCTGTTTTGAGCTGGCCACTGTCACATGGGATATTTGAGGAGGATGCTGAATACAGATGTCACTACAGAGCTCATTGTGTTCTTCTCCTTTCCCCATTCCTGCCTCCAGCCCATTCTGGGAACCATCTCATGTACAGAGTGTGGTGTATGCTCCCCCCCATCTTAACCTTTCGAACCTTTGAAGTGACCACATCCCTTGTGATGAGCAAACAAAAAAAGGAGGAGGTAGGGCAGGAAATGGCTGTGGCTGATGAGGTGAGGAGGTGTTGTGGGTACAGACACATCAAAAAGCAACTTACTTTTACAAGAAGAGACATCTCTGGGAAGAATACTAATGTCAGTAATAGAACACATTGTTTTTTCTGAAAAGTACTGTGACTTTACAACACTTGGAGGTCCCATTGAGATTTATATTTAGAGAGGACCCTGAGGGGTAATCAGTGGAGAACCTCATTTGGGAGTCTACAGCAGAAGTAAAAGTACAGCCCAGTAGCCTCAGAACATTATAGGATCTGGAATGGCAGTGGCCCCTTGTCTGGTCCTCTTGGTCAAAACTCCTATTTGGCTCAGGGTTCTTCAGGTGCCACCAAACAGTTGCTACATCCTGCACCCCTTATCAGAATGGAAGAAGTCAGAGTGGTCGGCACCCTGATACTCTCTTGGCAGTTGGGGTGACCTCTTCAGAGGGTAATGTGATAAAAATAGGAGCTAAAGACTCCCCTAGGGTACCACTCCACCCAAAGCCATGTGAGCCTCTGTATCTCCTACTGCAGGCTACAGAAGAAGAAATGGACCCAACTTTTTCCAGATTTAAAAGATCTAGGTTCTACCTTCCTGAACTAGCTGTATGCAGTTCAGAAGAAGACAGTTTGGATGGATTTGATAATCCTTATCAGCTTATTTCCTGTCTTCTGCAACTACCTAAGGGGAAACTCACACCTTGACTGTCAGAATGCCTGGAAAGCAGATCCTGAGTGCAGACACCATGTCCAAATGAACAAAAGGAGAAACCCAATAAATGGATGCTTTGGATTCCTTCATTGAGAAATTCTAATGGACTTTTAAGTTGGACATTTAATTCACCCTGTTCTTACTTCTCCTGGTTCCCTGCTTAAAACATGTACCTAAATACTCTTGCCTTCACTTCTCCTTCACAGGCACCAGTCAAGGACTTTCTTCTCTCTACAATTATACTTTTGGAGGTCTTTTAGATAGACCCACTGAGCAGACGGGTACCCCAATTGCTACACCCTACACCTCTTATCAGAATGGAAGAAGTTAGAGTGGTTGGCACCCTGATTCTCTCTTGGCAATTGGGGTGACCTCTTCAGAGGGTAATGTGATAAAAAATAGGAGCTAAAATTGGCTAGGCTGTTTAGATTCAAGGCCCCCCAAAGAGTTCTTTCTCAGCTGAGAGCTGAAGACTTCCTGGATCTGCCAGTAAACTTTTCCATCTGGTTGCTCTGACTTGTGGCCCATGCATCCTTAATCACTTGTCAAATTTATTACTATCAAACTCATGGTGCTAAGGACCCAATACACCCCCTCACTAGTAAAGATCATTCCACCTCAGAAACACCTACTGAGGTCAGCTCTTATGAACTTCCTTCAAGGATTTGAAGATCTCACAATAACAGGGGAAAATGAAATAATGGATTATAGAAACTCAGGGATAGTGCTCAAAGACGCCATTGAGTTCCATTTTCACTGAGTCATTCTAGGAATGATTGATTGCTTCGCATGCTTCCCTTTGCCTGGTAACTTTAACTGTCCTGTTAAACTCTGATTAGCTGTTGTACTTATAAAATGCTGTGTAACACACTTCTTGTGGTCACATTCCTCCCAAGTTGAGTGTCTGCTCCGCATCATAATTAAATTAAACCCTCCTTTAAAACTAAAAAAAAAAAAAAGAATGCTACTACACATGAATATGTAATACAAACTTAGAATAGTCTCAAATCAGAGCCAAGAGAGCAGTGTTGGTTGGTGTTGTATGGTGTGAACAGGGCAAGCTGCTCATAGTGTACAGTCAGAACTAAGGATAGAGTTTCATGATACAACAAATGCAAGTGCTGCCAGAAAGTCCACAGATTCATTAGACATTGGACTTGTGAAATATGCATTCACTGTGCATTCAGGAATTGTTTACTGCTGCCATTTTTAACCATTGCCATATATGTTATGTGACTACATATTGTTCACAGCATACCAGTTAAGAAGCTTTGGTATAATTAACAGGATCCACGGTAGGCCAGAGTGACAGGGATTTGGCTGTTGCCAAGCCAGCTGCTTCCAATGGCAATCTTAGAAGTGATTAAAGAGAAGGATTTTTGTGTGCTTAGCCATTTTGGAAGCTATGTTTCACTGATGTCCAAAGCATGGCATAGAACACATCCAAGTCCAAGGTCTGCATGTTAAGGGGAAGAGCTACAAATCCACAGCCCACAAAAGGCTTGGATTCAGGATGGGAATAGTTTGGGTTATAGCTGTTGATATTGGCTAATTGTGACATGAGTGAATCACATTTACTACCTTTTCAATTCTCCCACCATGTTTTTCCCACTCCCCAATGCTATAACCAAGAAACCTAGGGCCTCAAGAACCCTTGGAATGGGGCCTTGTCCTTGGATGCTAAGTAAATGGTGATGTGAACTCCTACCAACTATTTGTTCTTAGATAATCTTAGCCTTCCTACACCCAACATGATCAGTCATAGAAGTTTTGGAAAGACACTTATTTCAACCCAAGATTCTGCTTTTCAAATATGAGAAACTCCAACTTAAAGATATTAATGACTTACATATCACTCCTACTGGATTAGAAAAAAAAGTGTCCCGGGCTGGAGAGATGGCCTAGTGGTTGAGAGCACGGACTGCTCTTGCAGAGGATCCGGGTTCGATTTCCAGCACCCATATGGCGGCTGAGAGCCGTCTTTGACTCCAGTTCCAGGGGGATCTGACACCTTCTTCTGACCTCCGTGGCACTGCATGACACGGGTGCACAAACCTGCATGCAGACAGTATATTAATACACATAGAAAAATAAATAAAATTTAAAAAGAAAAAAAAAAAGAAAAAAATGTCCCAACCTCAAGCTTCAGGTTAGCTCTTGGATTCTTAATGGGTCAGCTGTCAGCAACAGCTCAATGTTACCTTCTGAACTCATCTGATTCCCTCTTTTATGGGCAAGTATGCTACAAAGCTTCAGAGTAAGGCATTGCAAAGTGTCCTGGAAAGAGCTAGTAAAGGCAGGGGCATCAAGGGAGGCACTAGCTATCTAAGCACTTCAAGATGGACCTGACCCAGTGGCTGTTTGTGGACTCTGTGAAGGTAGGGGAGACAGCAAGAAAACAGGCCCCCAACCAGAAGTAGATCCTGGTGTATGGCCAGACTCTTCTTGGAAAATTATTCAGTCTAATATTTGGCCTTTATTTCCTTGATGTCTCACTAGACTGAAAACCAAGATCAAGGAAATTCTCAACTGAGAATTGTCTTACTGGAGCTGGAAAAAGTGCAACAGGGAACGGCACCTTTAAGGATCAAAAGTATTGTCTTCAAAACAAATCTTACAACTCAACTCCTGGGAACAAAACTCAATTTAATACACATTCAATGTCTGGTGTGTTCTCAGGTGTATGGGTGGATACTCTAGCCAACCTTTGCTGTTTTGATGAGCCATCAGTTCACTCTTTTTCTTGAGAGATTTACTATTGCTCAACCTCTGTCACTCCACACCTTGAGCATTTAGAGATTCTGCCCCTACCTAGTGATTTTGCCTACTGCAATTACCCTGCTATATTAAAAGCACAAGACCCTTGCCAGCTCAATCAGTCAAGGGCCCAGAGTGGTGAGAGGGAATTGTGAGGTGGGCCAGCCATAGCCTGAGAACTACTGGAGGCTGATTACTGCTGAGTGAAGGAGAGTAGACCTTCATTAAGATCCCTAGATAGCCTGAATAGATTCCAGTGAATGAACTTGAACCAAATGACATCTGGGTAAAATGCTTGCTTGTCCAGATGGGACTTAACATGCATAGCAGAATGCATAAGGCACAGTGGGGGAGGCATGGATGGGAGAGGGGGTCTTAATTTGATTAAGAACTGTTGTATGAAATGATCAAAAGCTCAATAAAAATATTTTTTAAAGTTTTTGCTTCTCTCTTGTTTGTGTAGAATTGGAGTCTGTTTTGTCTTAGAAGATGATGTCCAGTCCAAGAGTTTCTGTGCTTACGTAAGCCATCCCAATGGGCTTATTCTATAATCATGTTGAAACTAACAATTTAGTTCTTAAAATTTTTTAGTTCTCTCTTCCCCTTTACTATGTTCTGTGAGCCTTAAGTATAGAGGTTCCCTTGTAAATGTGTTACTTACGGTTGGGCATCACACAGACATGCTTTGTGTGTGACAAATTGTGGCACTGTGTAACAACCTCTGTCAGTTGCAAAAGCAGCTTCTTGGATGAGTGGTGACTTGCATACTTGTGTAAATATAAGGATCTATGTTTTTGCTTATAGTAAGAAATTAGCTTTGCCTAAGGATGTAACAGACTTAGGGGTTTCTCCAGTCATATGTGTTGTGTAATACATCTCTCAAGGCTCATCAGGGAATATGGAAAGAGTGCCCCAGGAGATACTGTCTGTATGGGAACATATTTATTTCTATATCCTCCCCTATCTGCCTCCCTGCTAGCTGCATTCTGGCTGCTGACAAAGACCCCATTACCCACCCCTGAACGTCTCATCATAGCTGATCCTTGGCTGTCTAGAGTAGGATTCAATACCACATTCTTGGGCAGCCATTGCTGCTGGAATCCCTGGAGAGTAAGAAATGTGACCACATACTTTAGAAAGATGGAGAATAAATAGAGCCTTGACTTCCTGTAAACAACCTTTAACTTTTTTCCATAAACTTTTCATTTATTTATTGATTGATTGATTTTTGTGGATCTCTTGTTGACTAGTAGGCTCAGCTGGTCTGGAACTTGCTATGTATAGCAGCCAGGTCCAGATCTCCTACAGACTGACCTGCCACTGCCTCCTGGATTAAAGGCCTGCAGTCATGATAAGTATAATTTTGCTACTTTGCTATCTCCTACTCCAGTTCAAAAACTCACTTCACTTCATTTCCACTTTAATTTCTGGTGCTTCTTGCAATGGCTCTGGCTCTGTCCTCTTTAACTAGTAGTGACATGTATACTCTGAACCTTCCTCAAAGTTCTGAACTTCTGGTTCTACTTCTCATCAGTGGCTTATGGGCATCTCCAACAGAGTTTAGCCAGAACACAACTCTTGATTCTACCCCAACCACAACTCCTCATCTCAGGAATGGCAGCACCACATGGCCTGTGGCTCTTGTCAGACCTTAGGGTCCTCTTCAACCCATGTCTCCTGACTTGTCAGACCTTGGGGTCCTCTGCAGCCCATGTTCCCTGACTTGCATCTACCTATTGTCAAATCTTAACGATTCTTTCAAAAACCTCAAAATTATCCATTTCTCTTCACCTTCATGTGGGCTAATCCATCACCCTTTGCTGGCAATGTAGCAGGATCCTCACTGAACATTTTAATTTCTGTTCCTTTTCTTGACCACCTCAAGTATTATTTTAAAACTGAGATTTCACTTTAGTTTTATTTTTATATTTCTTCATACTTTCTCCTTACTTTTTTTGTTTCTTTTGAGACAAGTTCTCATTATAGAGCCCCATAAAGCATGGGTATTGCAATGTAGACCAGGCTGGACTCTGACCCATGGAGATCCAGCTGTTTCTGCCTCCCAAGTGCTGGGATTAAAGTATGTGCACACGCCTGGCCTGAGTACATTTAGAAAATAATTCAAAGCATTGAAATGTTCCAGAAGGCTCTGCATGACCTCCTCAGTTTAACCCTTCACTCCCACATGCTTATTCTCTGTTCCAGAATCTTCTAGGCTCCCTCCAACTTTGGGCTTTTGCAAAGCTGGACCTTTTCAATGAGTCACTCCTGCTCTGTCCCACTGCCCAGCTCATTCCTGCTCAGCTCTCTTCTCTTAGAGATCCCAGCAACCCTTATCAGCACCAGCATGGACCTGTGGTGCTTGCTGTCTTGAACCCACTTGTGCTTGCTCTAACCACACACTGACATTTCTTCAAGGACAAGAATTACAAAAGGAACTTATTTTCCTAATGCTTTGTTGTCCTTCCTAGGCTGTCTGTGGTAGGGCAGGAATTCAGTATTGTCTGGTGGTTTCCTAACATCCTGGGAACAAGTACAGTATTCACAATGGATGATTCTCAATTCATTAAACAAACAAATTGGTAAATAACACCTGATCTTTGCCTCCCCAGTTGATTCTGACCTGTGCAAATGACAGTCCTTTTCCTAGTTAATCAACACATAGTAGTGTAGAAAATCTGGACTTGTTTTTGAATGTTTTCTTTCCCTTCTATCCATGACCATTTTGGAGAATTCTGACTGGATCTCCACAAAGGGGCCCTCAATTATAAACAAAATAGAAAGATAGTTCCTTGTTTTGAAATAAGGATTCCTTCTTTGTTTTTTGTCTTTTTGGTTGGTTGTGAGCCTGAGACTTTATTGCTTACTCAAGGTCCCTGATTTTCTTCTTTATTTTTGAAAGATAAGGGTACCAAAAACAGCTTCTCAATAACCGAAAAAAGACATTATAACATTTACTAAAGCATTGGGTTTGATTACAATGTGGATATTCCTGGTGTCAGGACAGAAGACAGAATGGGGAAGTAGAAATGCAGGAAGTGTCTGAGTATTTCCCAAGGCTCAGGTTTTCAAACACAGTGGCAATTTAGACTCTGATTCAGAGCTAAAGCTACCAAGTTCTTCTGCAGGTGCTGACCTGATGGACTGAGTTTTCATCTTTCTGACTGGGAACAAGGATCCTGTCTTGGCTTCTGCTGAACTGTAGAGTCAGTTCCTAGGTGGAGCTCAGCTCTTTGTGAAACCAATAAGGGATGGTCTCCATGGGGACAATTTGGAAAAGATGAACTGGCCAATTGGGTAGTGGACCTGTGTGCTGGTTAAAGGAGGATGTGCTGCTGTTTGTCCCTTTTATTTACATGGTGGGCCATGTACAAAGCATATGTGGGAAAGCACAGCGTACAGACACATTGTAAGGTATTAATCCAAATAGAGAATGTCACTGTATTCAAATAAATATATCAAATAGGTAGTGTGATCTCAACTCCCAGGGTCCAATCCCAGACTTTTGTTTCATCTCATCACATCCTAATCTGTGGGTATAGCCAGGGCAGTCTCATGACTCTCACTTGTGCTTCTGGGAAGTGCTGATTAGAATGCCGGCCCATGCACACCTAAACTAAGATTGTATTCACCTATTTCTCCCCATTTTTATATTAGCTACCACAAGCTCATATAATATTATTGAAATAGTGGTCAACTATCTTTGTCTGGCCCAAATGGCCATGACTTTTCTTTAAAAATACTAAGACTAATTTATGCCCAAATGAAAATTTAACATAAAAAACAATAAATACAAGCAACATTTACACAAACCCAATTATCAGACATCTGTGTCCAATTTTACATAGATAGGGAATTTGGTTGTACCCCAAAGTCCCAAATCTGGCTGGAAAGACCTGAATATGTAATTATGCTGACCAAATGAAATCCACTAAGTATTTGCTGTGATCTCAAGATTTACCTCCATCTCCTCAGCCCTTACATGCTGTTGCAACCCCTCTTATGAGAGTGGTCCCTAGACTTTGGGGAAAGGGGCAGGAGAGAGTGAGAAGTGAAAGAGTCTATTTTTTCTTTGAAGAGACACATCAGACTCTCAGGTCTATTCAGGTTTTGCTTTCCCTGGGTTGGCATCTCATCCAGAGGTCCCTTTCTTAATTCTACTAATTAAACAAAAATAGCAAGAAGTACAGGCACTTAAATAACATTAATTTTCATAACAAGTCATGTTATAGGCACATGCATAAATGTTTAGATGTATCTTAATCTAAGAACTGTGGCTTTTGTGCCAAGGGATGACAACAAATTTTTATTGTGGCCTATAATGTCTCTTAGTCACTAGAGAATGCAAGGTTATGGTATCAGTTGTGTGTTACCCTCTCAAGATGTGAGCCATAGCCAGTTAACTTTTAGGGTGCACAAATATCAGTCTGCCACTGACTGCACAAATCACCAGGCAAGGTTTTTCCAAGATGGCAGCTCCTGAGGCACCAGGTGCATACTGAGCAGCTAAGGGCAAAGTCAGGGAGGGAGACTTGGGGTATTCCAAGAGCACTGGGATGCATCAAAGGTGGTCCAAGGGCATTTGGATCCCTAGGGACTACATGTTGGCACTATAAACATCACCCAAGGGTGTCAGGAGATAACAGGGAAAGCCCCTTGTTGGCTGAGCCTTTTTCCTACTGAACCCAGGTACAGACCTTGGATCCTGGTCCTGGAGTATTGGTGGGCAGATTAAGGGTGCTATACAGTGGTTATGTGAGTACATCTCACTGGGTGGGTAATTGGGGTTCACCACATTTGGATGTGGGGGACTCCAGACCTTGGCTCCTGGTCCTGGAGTATTGGTGGGTAGATTAAGGGTGCTATACAGTGGTTATGTGAGTACATCTCACTGGGTGGGTAATTGGGGTTCACCACATTTGGATGTGGGGGACTCCAGCTGCATTGCAGTTGAAGCATTGTGAACTTCCAGCCCACAGGGCAAGTAGTGCATGGGGCCCTCAGGTTGCAAGTTTCATAGGTCTGGGTGGATTTGGGCTGGCTTGGGTCTTGTGAGGCTTAGTCCATTGGGGGAATTGCTTGCTGGTTGGGTGAGAGGTATTGGTCTGTATAGTGTTAGGATAGAATTGAGATTTTGGAGTCTAATGTAATTAAACAGACTAAATGAAGTCCAATTGGTATTTGCTATGAGCTCAAGATTTACCCCCGACTCCTCAGCCCTTACACTCTGATGCAACCCCTCTTATGAGAGTGGGCCCTAGGCTTTGGGGAAAGGGGCAGGAGAGGGTGAGAAATGAAAGAGTCCATTGCATCCAAAGCACTGTGAACTTCCAGCCCACAGGACCAGGAGTGCCTGGGATCCTCAGGGTGCAAGTTTCTCAGGCCTGGGGGTGGTGGGGTGGCTGGACCAGCTTGAGACTTGTGTGGATTAGTCCATTGGGCGAACTGTTTGCTGGTTTGGTGATAACAACTGTACATCAATTAAGAAGTCAACAAACACCTAAGAATATAACTAATAACAAACACGTAAGACTATAATTAACATCAGTGTCAACTCAATAAACTCCTAAGATTCACATTAGAACCACTCCCAACAGAAGCTACCCAAATTCCTAAAGCTCAACAAAAGGAAGACTCAGGTGGATCTCCACCAAACACTAATACCCCTATTCAAGTACCCTCTAATGAAGACACCTTTGATATAACTCAGGATACAGATGTCAAAAGAACAATTATGAATACTATTAAAGACATTAAAAAGTTGAGGGAATTTAAGAAGTTTATATACAAGGAAGTCCAGGATCTAAAAGAAGACAGGGACAGATTGAAAGAGGACAACAATAAATTGAAGTTATCCTTCCAGATGGTATAAAAGCCAGGGTTGTGTGAATCTTGAGATTTGAGATCTCCTGAGACCAGCTGAAGCACAGGAAGGTAGGTATGAGCTGGGTGCTTCAGCAAGGCTGATTGTTGATTGACTTAATCTAGTTAATCCGTTAATCCAGTTGTCTTTGGCTTAATTGGATTTTGTGGCTGTGGGGGCAGAGTTATCCTCCCAGCTGGTATAAAAGGCAGGGTTTTGTGAGTCTTGAGATCTGAGATCTCCTGAGACCAGCTGAAGCCCAGGAAGGTAGGTAGGAGCTCAGTGCTTCAGCAAGCAAGGCTGATTGTTGATTGATTTAATCTAGTTAATCTGTTAATCCAGTTGTTTATGGCTTAATTGGCTTTTGTGGCTATGGGGGGCGGAATAATCCTCCCAGCTGGAATAAAAGACAGGGTTGTGTGAATCTTGAGATCTCCCAGCTAGAGCACAGGTATCAGGGTGAGGGCTAAAGAGCAACCCCCCCTGCCAACTGGGATTATGAAGTCATCTGAAGGAGTCAAGCAAAGCAAGCCTTCAACACAGTGAAGAGGCATTTGGGACTCACATTGTAATACAGGCAATGAGAAGCCCATATGCCAGGAACACGAAGAAGAGACAACATGGGAAAGGGGCAGGATAATTCCTCACCAAGCTCTACCAATCCTATGGAAGATTCCTACAGTGAGATCCCCCTGGGGATGGCCTAGGACACAGGTACGAGAAACACAATTGGGAACATATTTAAAGAACTACAAGATTATAAATAGCAAATCAAAGAACTAAGAAAAGAGAATGAAGAACTCAAGAAGGACCTAGAGAGAGAGAATGACAAACTCTGGAAGGAAGTAGAAACACTGAAAAGATTCCATGCTGAAAAAGGTAAGGAAACCAATCAGCGAAGCAAAGAGCTACAGGAAGAGATTGAGAAGCTCCACAAAGAAGTAGAAACACTAAAGAAATCAGAAGAGGAAATGAAAAAGGAAAGCAAGCACTCATGCAATCAAGAGGAAAGGAATAGAAAAAGCCTCAGAAGCAGAATGGAGGAAGCAGAACAAAGAATATCAGACCTGGAAGATAATACAGAACAACTAAAATCCTCAAGTTAAGATTATGAAAAATTTAAAAATACACACAAGTGGAACAACCAGGAACTGTGGGACATTATGAAAAGATCAAACCTCCACATCATAGGAATAGAGGAAGGAGAAGAATCCCAAGAGAATGGTATTGATCAGATCTTCAACAGAATAATAGATGAAAACTTCCCCAAACTAAAAAAAGACAAACCAATACAAATACAAGAAGCACATAGAACTCCAAACAGACAAGATCAGAAAAGAAATTCTCCACGCCACATCATAGTTAAAATGCTAGACACCCAAAACAAAGACAAAATCCTTAAAGCCACAAGAGAAAAACAACAAGTGACCTATAAGGGGAAACCTATCAGAATTACAACTGACTTCTCAATGCAAACTATGAAAGCAAGAAGAACCTGGAGCAAAGCATTCCCAGTGTTAAAGGACAATAGATGCCAACCCAGGTTACTATACCCAGCAAAAATGTCGATTATAGTTGAAGGAGAGAGAAAACCCTCTATGATATAAAGAAGTTGAAAGAATACATGTCCCAAAAACCAATGCTTCTGAGAATACTTGAAGCAATTCAAAGGACAGAAGAAAGGAGCAACCATCCCCATGCACCTAGAAAGAGAAATGAATAAAAGCATAACTTCAGAAGTAGAAACCTAAACCCAAACAGCAAATGGATAATAAGGCAAAAGGAAGCAACACAAACCTATCAGTCATGACCTTAAATAATAATGGACTAAATTCCCCAATCAAAAGACAGAGACTGGGAGATTGGATTAAGAAACAGAATCCATTGATATGCTTTCTACAGGAAACATATCTTACCTTCAAGGACATGCACCACATTAAAGTGAAAGGATGGAAAAAAATATTCCAAGCGAATGGTACCAAAAAGAAAGCAGGTGTTGCTATTTTAATATCAGACAAAATAGACTTCAAAGTAAAAGAAAGCAGAAGAGACAAAGAAGGCCATTACATTTTTATCAAAAGAACAATTCGCCAAGAAGATTTCACAATTATGAATATATATGCCCCAAACTCTGGTGCACCAAACTTTATAAAGACAATTCTTGAGGACCACAAGTCACACACTAACCCCAGTACACTCATAGTAGGGTACTTCAATACCCCACTGAGTCCTTTGGATAGGTCAACAGGATGAAGAATAAACAGAGAGACATCTGAACTGAACAATATGATACACCAAATGGACCTCATAGACCTTTACTGAATATTCCACCCTAATACCAGAGAATACACTTTCTACTCAGCATCCCACGGCGCATTCTCCAAAATGGACCACATACTGGGACACAGAAGAAACCTCCACAAATATAAAAAAATTGAAATAATTTAATGCATTCTATCAGCCCACAGTGCAATAAAGCTCAACATCAACACCAGGAAAAGCCCTACTGCCTGCAAGAACACATGGAGAGTAAACAACACACTCTTGAATAATGAATGGGTCAAGGAGAGATAAAGAAAGAAAAGTATTCTTGGAACGGAATGACAATGACAATACAACACAACAAAACCTATGGGATACCTTAAAAACAGTCCTAAGAGGGAAGTTTATAGCCTTGGGTGCCTACATTAGAAAAACATAAAGAGCACAAGTGAATGATCTAACACTACAGCTAAAAGCACTTGAGAGGCAACAACAGATGAACCCTAAATGCAACAGACAGGAAGAAATAACAAAAATTAGAGTAGAAATCAATGAAATAGAAACAAAGAAAAAAATACAAAAAATCAATGAATCCAAAAGTTGGTTCTTTGAAAGAATAAACAAGATAGATAGACCTCTAGCCCAGTTAAACAAAAGAAAGAAGGAACAATTCCAAATCAACACAATCCACGATGAAAAGGGAAATATAACAACAGACAAGGAAAAGATCCAGAAAATCATATGGGAATACTTCAAAAACCTATACTCTACCAAGTTTGAAAACCTAGAAGATATGGATGAATATCTGAAATCCTGGGAATCACCAAAGCTCAACCAAGAAGAAATCCACAGCTTAAACAGACCCATAATACATGAAGAAATTGAAGATGTAATAAGAAACCTCCCAACTATAAAAGGCCCAGGCCCAGATGGTTTCAAGGCAGAATTGTAAAAAACATTTAAAAAAGACCTACAACCATTATGACTGAAACTGTTTAGAAAGATACAATCAGAGCGAATTCTCCCAAATTCCTTCTATGAAGCCAGAATCACTCTATTACCAAAACCAGGCAAAGATACAACTAAAAAGGAGAATTACAGACCCATCTCACTAATGAACACAGATGCCAAAATTCTAAACAGGATACTGGCAAATCGCATACAAGAAGACCCACATCAAGAAGATCATCCATCATGACCAAGTTGGATTCATACCAGAGATGCAGGGATGGTTCAACATATGAAAATCAACAAACATCATCAAACACATAAATGGAATGAAAGACAAAAACCACACCATCATCTCAATTGATGATGAAAAAGCCTTTGACAAAATCCAGCATCCCTTCATGCTTAAAGTCCTAGAAGGAATTGGATTGGAGGGATCATTCCTCAATGTAATCAAAGCCATATACAGGAAACCCACAGCCAATATCATCCTAAATGGGGAAATGACAGAAACATTCCCTTTATTTATTTATTTTATTTTATTTATTTATGTATGTGTATGAATGTACTGTCTGCATGCAAGTCTGTGCACCCGTGTCGTGCAATGCCGCGGAGTTCAGAAGAGGGTCGCGGATTCCCCTGGAACTGGAGTTCTCCTGGAATTGGAGCTTCAGACGGTTCTCAGCCACCATGTGGGTGCTGGGGATCGAACCCGGGTTCTCTGCAAGAGCGGTCAGCACTCTTAACTGCTAGGCCATCTCTCCAGCCCGAAACATTCCCTTTAAAGGTAGGAACTTGGCAAGGCTGCGCCTGTCACCACTCCTCTTCAATATAGTGCTTGAAACACTTGCTAGAGCAATAAGGCAAGAAAAAGAAATTAAAGGAGTACTAATTGGAAAAGAGAAGTCAAGCTATCCCTATTTGCTGATGATATGATTGTTTACTTAAAATGCTAAAAACTCCACAAAAACTCCAGAAAGATTCACAACTTCAGCAAAGTGGCAGGATACAAAATTAAAAAAAAAATCAATGGCCTTTCTTTACACCAGAACAAACACTGGAGAAAGAATTCAAAGAGACCTTCCCACTCACATAGCCTAAAAACAAAATAAATTCTAGGAAAACTAACCAAAGACACAAATATGTCTACAACAAAAATTTAACCTTTAAGAAAGAATTGAAGAAGACATCAGAAGGGAAACTCCCATGCTCAGGATGGGAAAATTAACATTGTAAAATGTCCGTTCTACCAAAACTCTTGTGTAGATTTAATGCAATCCCAATCAAAATCCCCAAAATTTTCTTCACAGCTTGGAAAAAAATCCTTAAATTCATTTGGAAAAAAAAACCCGAATAACCAAAACAACCCTAGTGAAAGAGCTACACAGGGGAGATCTCTATACCAGACTTCAAACTATACTACAGGGCTATAGTCATTAAAATCAGGCCTGGTACTGGCACAAAACAGAACTGTTGACCAATGGAACAAAACTGAAGATCCAAATCTGAGCACATACAATTTCAGCTATCTCATATTTGACAAGGGCTCCAAGAAGAACACAATGGAGGAAAGACAGCATCTTCAGCAAGTGTGTTGGCAAAAACTGGAATCACCACTTGTAGATAAATGAATTAAACCCTACCTCTCGCCCTGTACAAAAGTCAACTCCAGATGGATCAAAGACCTCAACATGAAACCCCAAAAACTCTGAAGGCAATAGAAGAAAATGTGGCAGCAGACTGCAAGAAATAGGCATAGGAAAGACTTCCTAAATTAAAGCAGCAGGTCACCAAGAATTAAGGTCGACAATTGACGAATTGGACCTCATTACATCAAAAGATTCTGTACATAAAAGAAACAATCAAGGAAGTGAAGAGAAATCACAGAGTGGGATAAAATCTTCACCGCAGAAAATCTGACAAAGCATTGATTTCTAGAATATATAAACTACTCAAAAAGCAAAGAGAAAGAAAACAAAGACCCATCAATAGATGGAGCAAAGAGCTGAACAGACACTTCACAAGTGAGATTAAGAGATGTCTGAAGAAAACCTCAAGAAGTGTTCAACATCACTTCATTTAAGGAAATGCAAATAAAACCACTTTAAATTCATCTACTCCAATAAACTGGCTAGATCAAGAAAAAAAAGGAGACAAGAGCTGGAGAGGTTGTTGGGGAAAGGGGAACATCTCATCCATGCTGGTGGAATGTAAACTTGTACAGCCACTATGGAAAGGCAGTGTGAGAATCATTGGAAGACTTGGATGAACTTGCCACCCCCAGAAGCCATACCATTTCCTAGGCATGTACCCTCAAACTACCCACCACAGAGATACCTGCACAAGCCATGTTTCTTTCAGCTCTCTTCACAACGCAAAGAGCTGAACAACCAAAATGCCCTCACTGATGGTGGATAGAAAAAAATGTGTTGCATCTACACAATGGAGTTCTATGCAGCAGTAGAAAGATGACATCATGAGCTTTGCAGGAAAATTCTGGAGCTAGAGGACATCATGCTGAGTGAAGTAATGCCAGTCCAGAAAAACAAACCACGAATGGTATCCCTCATCTGTGGATGTTAGTGCCAATACCTAGTTGTAAGTATTTCTTTTGCACCCCCTCCCTTAAGCTTTGTCCAAAGCAGTTGGGAGTGATGCATTTGGAAACACAACAAAAAGACAACAACCAAAAACAAAACAGAAAGGACTCGGCATCACAGAACTGACTGTAACAGTGAACTTCTGTCAAACGTCAACTTCCACATGGAGAATATTGAGAAAGATGAGAAAGGATGAGAAGCATGTTGGGCAGATTCATGAGCTCGGGTGGGGTGGGGAGATTGGGGGGACACTGGGCTAGATTTTATAAAGATTATATATATAATTATATATATATATATATATATATATAAATTAAAAAAATCTTTTAGAGAAAAATTTTCCCAAAGTAAACCAAGAAATACCTATACAAGTATTAGAAGCATATATAACTCCAAGCAGACAAAATCAGAAAAGAAATTCTCCATGCCACATCAAAGTAAATTCACTAGATGTTCAAAGCAAAGAAAGGATACTGAAGGCTGCAAAATAAAAACAATTTACCTACAAAGGAAAACCTATCAGAATTGCAGCTGATTTCTCAATCCAGTCAATAAAGGCCAGAAGAGCCTGGTCTAAAATATTTCTGGTTCTCAAAGATTATAGATGCCAACCCAGAGTAATTTATCTAGCAAAAATATCTATTACACTTGATGGATATTGTTCCATGATATAAAACATTTGAAAGAATTCCTCTCCCATAAGCCAAGCCTGCAGAGAATACTTCAAGCAATACAAAGAGTGGAGGGCAAGGATGTCTATAAAAAATCAACACTAGAAAACAAATGATACTACCACTATGGAAATAAAAACCTAGGGTAAGATTGTACTAGAAATCAAACTGTTTGGAAGCAATTTAATTTTCTCAACAATTAAGAGACAGAGACCAGAAGAATGGATTAAGAAACAAAACCCATCATTTTTTTCTTGTCTCCAAGGAACTTACCTCACCTTTAAAGGTAGATAATCTCCCAAGGAAGGTAAAAAATAATACAAGTAATTCACACTAAGAAAGAAGGAGGAGTCGCTCTGCTAATACTAGATAAAATAGACTTCAAGGCCTTTGGTTGTGTTTTGTGTGGGGGATATTTGATCACTAGTGGAACATCCTTGGAGCAGATAGACAGGCTTTGGCTAGGCCTATGTGGTGCATTTCTGAATACCTGAAAAAATTTGGTTGGCCATAGCCTTCCCTGGGACTTGTGGGGTTTTATTTTGTGGTGATGTGTTTGGGGGAACTTCTCAGTTCGGCTGGATGGGCATAAATATTGCAAAGTTTAGTAGAAAATAAGATACTTGTACTGAATTGAAGTGATTATATGCTTCTAGAGTGGAATGGTATAAACATTAAAGCCAGTTTACTAATGGTCTAAATGGGATTATAACCACAAACGGTTGTGGTTGTGTTTTGGTTCATTCCTGGCTTGTAGTAGACTTCCAGTTGTAGATTCAGATTAAAGGGGCATAAACAAGTAATGGGTTACTTTTAACTACTGAAAGATACTTTTTGGTCTCTCTATTATGCAAGTGTTACTTTTGATGTCTGTTCTGCCCATTTCAAGATAACCTGACTCAAGAAAATGTAGGTTTATTTCCCTGAAATAGTGACATGCACCCCAGTAGGAGACAGCTTGGATGGACTTGGTAAATTTTTTCATCTTAATTCTGGTCAACAGGTATGTTCTTTGTTATTGGAAAACTACAAACCAGGATATGTGGCTTAGAAAATTAGATAATGCTTATGTTTGTAGTAAAACATTTATATTTATATTTAAGGTATGCTTAAAACTGCTTAAATTTCTCTTATCAGCTTTCCCTGCTTATCCTATGGTGTTAAATTTCTTCCATTCAATGTTAATACAAGACTTCTTAGGCTTTTCTTCAAGTTTTATCTAAATATTGTTCAGTAATTAAAAGTACCAGATTGGTGTAACTTATCTTTTTTGGATGCTTAGTCCCCATATGTAAGGCCTATACCAATTTGGCCAAAGGATTTAAGGAACAATTTTGTACCTTGCCCATCTGAGGTGAATTGGTCCCAAGGCATTTTGTATGGAGGCATCTCTTAAAATGTTCTGTAATTGTGAATCACCAGGCTTCCTGTGCAGGGAGGTCTTGGAGTGCAACCAAAATAACTCTAGCCAATGTCCAGTTGATAAAGAGGAAGCTCAGTATAGAGGAAAGTTGCCTTATGCTCTAATGGGACAGTCTAGCAAGACTTGTCCCTGTTCTCAGCAGATGGAACTGGTTAAGTATGGCCAGAAGGAACCAAGTACTCTCTGCCCCCCAAAACCCAAGTACCCCCTGAAGACCAGAACCTCAAATGACCTTGGAGAAAACAAAGTTTGGTTAATCTGGGATAACTGTGGTGACTTAGGCACCCAAAAGAAAGTATAACCAAAAGATATTCAATATTGTTAGGTCCAGGCTTCCCAGAATCCCAAGGGGCACACAGGTTCCCACTTACTTGAGGCCCCGCCCCATGGGTATAAATGGGTGGACCCCAGCCACCATAGCTCTCTCTCTGTCCCTCTCTGTCTCTCTCTCTGCCCCTCTCTGTCTCTCTCTCTGCCTCTCTGCCCCCCCCCTTTCTGCCCCTGCCCCCTGCCATGCTGTCCCGTCCCACCACATGTCTGCAGGCAGCTCATGCTGGCAGTCCCACATGGAAGTAAAGCATGTTCCTGGAGTAACCTAAGCCTCATGTACCTTTTTATTGGGCTTCATGCTTTTTTATAACCTAACATTATGGTGCGGTGGACTTGGTCGGGGTTCAAGATGCTTGCTCGCTGGTGTTTTGGTCTGTTAGAGTGCTCGCCAGCTCTCACCCTGAAAAAGACTTCCTAACAAAATTTTTGCAGCCCCTGGACCTGCCAGCCACGCATTTCTCCGGATATTTCAGGATGAGGTACCATCTCTTCTGCTTATCCTACCCTACTCTATCCTCGTGTGACTGTGCATGAGAGTCAGCACCAGACGGGCACCTGCGAGGGGAGATTCTATCTCCCACCCCTACCTTCTGTGTACCACTGTGTGTGTTCTGCCCCCCTTCTAGCTGCCCCCTCTGCCTCCACATTTCCTTTCTGAATTCTAACCTACTGCCTTTCACTTCTGTCTTCCCTTTTTAGTCTCCCATTATCTTCCATTTTGTTTTAAAGGACCACTGAGTCCCAGCATAATCAGGGTTCCCCCAATTTTTTTTTTCCGCCAAGATTGCTGTCCACCAGGATACTGTGGACATAATTCAGACCCGTAATTCTGGTCTCCCCTGTGATTTTGGGATGCCAATTTCACAGACTTGCAGGCTTCAACTCAGAGACCCCTTGCTGGTGGCGCAGACTGGGGTCTCTGGCTAGCACCACTTGGCACTGAGGCAGACATGCTTTGGTCCTCAAGTGGCACTTTTGAGACTAAAAAGACTTCACTTATCTTTTTTTCCTCTCTCCCTCTCCCTCTCTTCCTCTCCTCTCTGTAGTCTTTTTGCTTTCTTACTGTACCTTCCCCGCTGCCCCACTGCACCCCCCCCCACCTCCACCATGCGCTTTTTCCTCATTCTCCAACACCGCCATGCTCTGCTACCACTTGGCTTTCTTCCCCACTCCACATTCAAAAAGACATGCTGCAGACTGTTTCCATGGCAACTATGCTAATCCAAGCCCACTCCTCAGCCGCCATCTTGAGGCTTTGTCTGCGCATATCCCCATTTCTGTGGTGGTGCTAAACCACACCCTCTGCTACACCACACGGCAGAAAGCCTAAATTTACATCAGACCTTATAATAACTAATGCCATATTCTATATTCTAATTCTCTTGCAATTTATATAATGGCATATTCTGATCATTTCACAATTTTGGTTTTTGGGTTTTAGAGTAACCAAGTTTTCATTTTATTGTTTTTTTTTTTTTCATCCATTTCAAGATACAATCAATTTTCATTTTTTACTTTTTTATGGATAGTTAATTTTACAGGGTTTTGTTTGAGATTTTTACATCATTTGGCTTTTTAACAAATAGTTTTGTTTTTCTTTTTTAATATTTTGTTTACAAGACTTTTGCCTAATTTTAAGGGATTCTTTCAGATTTTGCCATTTTCCATTTCATTTTTTCTTTATAAACCCATTTTATTAAAAAATCCATTTTGTGTCTGCTTTTGGATAAAAGACACTTTTTCCACTAACTAAATTTATTCTCATTAAATTAGCAGGTAATATGCGCAAGCCACCAGATTTTCCTGCCTGCCTTGTCCACCATCCTTTGCAGGCGTACACCTAAGCAGATGTCTTAAACTCTAAGTGATTCTTTGTGACTGTGATAATTGTAATTAATGGTTCCACAGCCTTGGACAACAATGGACAACTTTAGATTAAAAAACAAAAAGGATTTTCCCATTGTCCATAGTTAATGGATACGGTTAGGTCATGTGTCTGTCCACCTGTGTATTATAACCATTCTTCAATGTGTCTTTGTAACTGTCATGTGTCCATGTTCTTCTGTGTGTTTTTTGTCAAAACAAAGTGGCCACTTCAAACTTCTTTTATTCTATGCTGTGCACAAACACAAAAACAAAAATTAGATTAAGTTTACTTTTGGAATGCTTCTTAAATTTCTTCAATGGCCTCATTTGAACCCAGGTTCCTAGGTTTCCACAGTGCTTATCTGAAGGTTTTATTTCTTATTTGTCCAAATTATTTTTTTCCCACAGGTATTATAACTAAAAAATTGTCTTTCCAGTTTTTTTTCTAGTTTCCAGACGTCTGAAGACCTAAATTTTGACCCTTATGGGTTAACTAACAGATTTTTTTTCTTTTTCTCCTATGGTGTGCCACCATCTTTATGTCCAGAAACCATTTTTAAAAATCCCTGGATTCATTCATACTCTGGTACTTGGAGTGGCACATGGCTTCCCCTTCCCTACAATGAAACAGCCTAAGTAACTTTGATATTGTCAGTTCTTTAAAAAAAAAATATATATATATATATATATTATTTCTGTTTTCCATCACTTGTTAAAGTATTTCAATAAGTTTGTAGTTTTAGAACCAAAGGTACAAAGCGTCATCTCAGCCTTGGCAGTGCAATTAATCAGAGCTGCATGTTTTAAATAATATTTCTAAAAGTGTTTTTTCCAATGCATGTGGCTGCTCAGTACAAACACTAAGATAAAAATCTCTTGAAGGAATGTGTGGATACGTGTGTATGTGTATGACATTGTTAAATAGCATATTAATATCTGTCTGTGTATGATTACAATGCATGTGCCTCTGCTTAGTAAAACCTTTACAAAGTTTCATCACCAAATTTATTTATTAGAACCTTATTTATGAGTGTATGCATGAAGTACTGTTCACTTTTAAGAATTCTATAATGTAATTATGGCATGTACAAGAAACTGTGTTCTGGGCTGGAGAGATGGCCTACTGGTTAAGAGTGCTAACTGCTCTTGCAGAGGACCTGGGTTCATTCCCCAGCACCCACATGGTGGCTGAGAACCATCTGTAACTCCAATTCCAGGAGAATTCCAGTTCCAGGGGAATCCAACACCCTCTTCTGTCCTCCATGGCATTGCATGACACAGGTGCACAAACCTACATGCAGACAGAACATTCATACACATTAAAAAAAAGAAGTTGTGTTCCACCTAGCAGTTACTATCTACCTTTTCAAAGCCTCAAGTGAAAATATTTAAATTTCTCTTTAAAATATTTAAAGTAACATGTGTTACTTTAAATATTTTTAAGAGAAATTAGGTTTTACTTCCAGTGACCACAGGGACAGTCCAAATGTAACCAATTTGGGTGAGCCCTAAGTTTCCTGTCTGCTGGTGGTATGTGACAATGCCCCCCCTTCTTTTTCTTTTCAAAGCTATAGTTCAAAATCTGGCGACAAGTGACATGGCCTTCATTAGAGAAGGTATTGGTTTTAACCTCTTTATTATCTTGGGTTCGTTTCATAGGCTATGTTAGAACTTTTTGCCTTTCATGGTTTAAATCCATTGCAGATGACCTTTATACGCCTTAAAGAACAAATTGTAGAAGACTAAATGCATAGGTTTAATGTCAACTTGATACTGAGCTGAGAAACCTCAATAATTGCCTTCACTGGACTGGTCTGTGCCCATTGTGGGTGATGCCATTCTGGGCCAGATATTTCTATATTGTATAAGTAGGCTGAACATGAGCCAGCACCACAAGCCAGTAAGTAGCATCCTTTCCTAGCCTGTGCTGCAGCCACTACCACCAGGCTCGATTGTTCAAGCTTTACTTAGGAGTTATATGGTAATTAAAGTACCAAATTAATTCAAATAATCCTCTTGGAGGTTTAACAACCACATTTAAAGCTCCAATCTATTTTGGCAAGAGGGATTTGAAGGGACAATATTTTGGCCCCTACCCTCTGATGTCGACTTGGGTCCTAGGGTCCTGCATCTGCAACTGTGTGCATGTCCTGTGGCAGCAAGTCACCAGTCATCCCGTGCCAGGGAAGTCATGGAGATTCACTTAAAAGGACTTCATCCTGCCAGTGTCCAGTCAAGGGAGGAAAATTCATATAGAGGAGAGACTCCTCATCCTTCAAAGAGAAGCTCTGGTCAAGGAAGGCCTGACTTTGTCCTCACATAGATGGAACTGGTGAAGAGAGCCAGGCACAAGGCCTGAGTAACCCCCTAAGTACCAGAACCTCAACTGACCTTAACACCAAAACAAACTTCATTTAACTGAGCTGTGTGATTTTAAACGCCCAAATAGGAAAATGTAATCTAAATCTACTGTGTCATGTTAGAAACTATTTCAGAGATAGATGAACAATTTAATGTGCCATGCCAGAAAATACCACCTTTTATATTCTCATGGTTATGGCTCTTATTCTGGAGTCCTGTATATTAAAGCTGGCCCTCATTCTACAGCTCTGTGTACTAAAACTTTTTTCCACTTCCTAAAACCAGGGTACTGTCCTTGTTCAATGTCTTTGAGTCATTTGTGACTGCATTCCACAAGCTGTCCTTCCCTTCTTGGCTCAGCTCCAGGACTTGTCTCCTGCCTGCATGCTGACAGTCTCTAGGCTTCACTCCCAAAAGAAGGGGGGAGGGAAAACTGCAGGAGATCACCCATGGAAATGAAGGAACTCACACAAGTGGAGAGCCAGGGAGAATAGGAACTCTGTTTATTTTCTGTCAGTGAGGTCTATATACTGAAGACTTCTGTGCTATGGGAAAGGAAGTGGGGAGCAGGCAGAAGGGAGGGGTGAGCCACCTTGGCTCTAATCAGGGGGCTGCAGAGCTCCGGTTTGTGCAACAGGTAACTAGAGGTGTGACATTTTGCTCAATGCCTCAAGGGAAGTGGCCTGGAACTTTGCAGAGATAGGGTGAAGCAAGAATCATTGTAAATATCCTGAATCTCCCTGCTGCAGATAACTCTGAATGCCCACAGAGATATCAGATAACTGGAGATCTTCTGGGACAGGTTTACCAGTTCTTGCTTCAAGCCACACACAAAGTTTCATTCCCACAACCCATCTTTGTTTTTTAATTGAAATGGAGCAGTTATTGTCAAAGTCCTCTAGGCAGTCCCCTGGGATGGCCTGATATTGGACTAGAACAGTCTTGGCCACGACCTCAGTGAGTGTATTGATTTGGTTTTTGATAAACCAGAAGACACAGGTTCTGTTAGTCAGGAGGACTCCTAGAGTGAAAATGGGTCCCAGTAAGGGAAGTAACCAGGTAGTCAGGGGGTTGGAAAACCATGGGACAGAAACTTGTGGGGAGTATCTATCATGGAGTTATTTCCTGAGGTCTTTTAAGGTTTTAAAACTTTGCTCTACAATACCAGACTCATTTAAATAAAAACAGCATTCGTCCCCCAGGAACATGCAGGTTCCCCCATTTTCTGCAGTTAACAAGTACAGAGCTTGCTGGTTCTACATCACCATCTCGGCCAGAGAACTTATCTGTCTCTGGAGCGATTCTAGGCTATTTGTTGTGGATGCCATTGCCTCATCAAGCTTAGTTTGTAAGTCCGCTTCCATGCTGTAAACCCTCACTAGGGCTCCACCTGCAGTTCCCATCGCTGCTGTAGAGAAAATGATGCTTAGGCTGACCAGAAGCTGGATGAATATCTCTCTCTTTTGATGGTTCAGGTCTGGTCACAGTATCCAAATGACTTCCTTCTTCTCATAAAGGAAGATCTGGGGAGTGATAATTACGGGCAAACAAATTCCAGAACAAGTAGCATTTGCACAGAGGGACGTGGTGCCATCACACCAGAGAAAGAATGGGGATTTGACACACAGGGTCCTGTCGAGAGGAACACTTAAGAGTCACCTGGGGTCTGGGGGCTGCTGCATCTCTCACTAAACAAATAGGAAGTGTAGTGACTTGGTTGAAGAGAGAAATGCCATGAAACACCAGCTCTGTCTCCATGGGGGCAGATTCCTATAAAACGGCATTAGAAGGAATGGCAGTGAAAAGAGGGTGTGTAAGTGATGCACAGAAAAAACATTGGGAGACATTAGGGTTGGTGGTGTAATTGAGTAGATCTCTGGCATATTCAATGTACTGGGGCCATGTTACAGTAGACTGCAGCTTTCCTTCCATTTTGGATTCCTGTAACAGAATGTGGGATCGAGTGACGATGGGTTGAGGAGCTAGAACAAGCTGGCAAGAGATACAGATATTGCCACAGAGTACCAGGCGTTTCTATAATGGTAGAGTTGTCCCTGTACTCCAGCTCTCCAGCAGTCACTCCAGGGGTCCTGTATATTAATTTTAAACTGATTATTTTGGATTTGGAACAGGCTTCTTGGGCTTCGAACACTCTCTAACCTGCAAGACCAGAATGTGCAACCGCCATAAGTTTCAGTTTCCTGTAAACACTGTTCTTTGTTAAGATGAGCGAAGCAGATAAAGGGTACCTGAGTGGTAGTAGTGGAATTGGGAAACACAGTGATTGTGATTGCCTTGCTGCAGCCTTGCAAAAGACAGTCACTGGTTCAAATTACCTGATTTCTTCCTTACCAAGTTTCTCTGACAAAGAATCACCAGACATGGGTCCAGGTCAGAGGTCTGTTCACAGGATGGGCAGAGACAGACTTAGTTTGAACTATTATCAGAGCAGCTAAAAGGATGGAAGACAGGAGTGCAGAGGGGGGACACATGGATTTTGCAGAAGTGAAGAGTTGGTCAAGTTTCTTCCAGAGTGAAAGATGTGTCATCTTTTTGGTTGGCAGGGATAAATCTGACATTTCTGGCCAGAATCCAAATGGGTCTTGGACAATCCTATGGGAAGATGTAAACAAAGCCCCTCCCAGGTTTTAACAGTGGATCAGGTCCTTTCCACTGATTGTCTAGGGGATCTTTCCATCTGCCAAGTATTTGAGGAACCGTGCTTGGTGTCTGCCGATGTTTGACAATGGCTGGGCATTTTGAATCCCCGTAAATGTTAAAGTGGTTTAGAGTTGCCAATGCCATGGCTAGCTGGATGTTAGGAGGGTATTTCCCCACCTTTTGTTTTAATAGCTGATTTTTTAGGACATGATGGGTCCATTCTATGATGCCTTGTCCCTGTGGGTTATGAGGGATACCTGTATGATGTGCAATATTCTATAATTGATGAAATGATGCATAATGAGAGCTAGAAAATGCTGGCCCATTGTCCATTTTAATCAGTTTGGGGATGCCCAGGGTAGCAAAGGCAGAAAGTGGGTGGGCAGTGAGGTCCTTGACTTTCTCTCCTGTATGGGCAGGAGCCCAAATGAATTTGGAATAAGTGTCCATGGTGACAAATAGATACTTTTGTTTTCCAAAAGAAGCTATGTGTATAATGTCAGTTTGCCAGAGTGCATTGGCTTTCAGTCCCCTGGGGTTAATTCCCAAAACCTCTAGATCAGGTGTTTTAATTAGAGCAGAACAGGAAGAACAAGTTACTGAGAAAGCCAACTGCTTGCAATCCTCATCATGGAGGGGAATTGAAAAGAAACAGTCTTTGATATCTAAGGCTAGCAGAGGTGTGTTAGCTTGGATAGCAGAGGCAAGGGAGAGACCCCTCTGTGGAGACCCCCTATATGTATAGTCTTGTTAATGGCTTGCAGGTCCTGTAAGAGAAGCCAACTTCTGTTGCCTTTTTTATGACAAAAAGAGGGGTGTTCCAGGGACTACAAGATGGATAGATGTGTCCCAATGAAAACTGTTCCTTGACTAAGTCTTGGAGAGTTTGTAATTTCTCCTCTGGTAAGGGTCAATACTCAATCCAGCCTGGATCATCTGACTTCCAGTCCAGACAAAGGGGAGCATATTCTGTAGTGACCCTCAGGATTGGGGGTGCTTTTTGCTAAGATGATGGAGGCATTTCCCCCCCAGTTGAATGGTCTATCTGGGCATGGTTGTTCTCATTTGGAGTGGAAATAACCATATCCAAAGCCTCCAAAATATCTTGCCTTAGCACATTGATATTAGTGGGTGCTATTAACAGATGAATCTGACCCGTGTTTCCATCAGGGTCCTACAAGGTGTAAACATTTTTACTTATGTAAGACTGTGAGGGCCCTCCTATTCCTAGAAGTTTAGGTCCTGGGAGCAAGGGCCAGTCAGGGGGGTATTTTTTGCTGTTTTATAATGGTTCTGTCTGCCCCTGTATCTATCAAAAATGACCTCCCCCAAATTTTAATCATCAATGCAGGATGTGAGCCTTCTGAAATAGGCACTGCCCAGAGGGCATGAACTGACTCTTTTTCCCCCTTTTTTCCCTGGGCTAGGGGCTGCCCACCTAGGAGTTTAAAGGTGGCAGTTTTTTGCCAACTTTATCATAGTTTGAGCAGCAGCCTTTCCTCCAATGGTATCCTTTTTTACATCGTGGGCAAAGAATGCATGGGGTCATTCAGAAGGCCCTTTGGGAGAGACTGGTGCTTTTGGGCACTGTCTTTTCCAATGACCTCTATCTCCACAGTTAAAACATTTCTCATTTGTGGTGACAGCAGCCGCAAATCCTTGAGCTAGGTAATTAGCTTTGTTGGGGGCTGTGCCCACGTCCTGAGTTTCCACTATCCATCTGTCATAATGGTCATCTTTTAAGCCCTGGCATGCTTGTTTACATTCTGAATTAATTTCCTCCCAAACAATATTTTTTAAGGAGTATCTCTCTGGCTGCAGAGTTAGACCTGGTCAAAGTACCCTGGGGCCAGGCCGGCCTGCTGCATCCCTGTGCTAAAATCTCCTTCTCCAAAGAGCTGTTCATAACCCCAGTCTATATTAGGTTGTCCTTGATTTTTTCAAACCTGTTGGAGACATTCATCTCTGTACATTGCTTCCCATTGTGAAAATAGCAGACCTGGAAATGAAGATCTACAGATATCTCTCCAGTCCTGGGGAGTGTTAAGAGAAGCACAAAAGCTCTGGAGAATGGACTTTTTCCATGGTGCCTGGATGCCATCCTATCTGACTGCTTGCCTTATTTCCTTCAACTCACTTGCCTGGTATGGGTACCAGTTTAGAGGATGACCCGGAGTTGGAGCTAGATTAACTGGGAACACCTGTAATTGAAGATCTGGGTTATCCCGAATTTGGCACAGTTTTTCTGTAACCAAGGGGGAAGAGGTTGTGGGTGAAGGTGCTATGGCCCATTGCTAGGGAGTGGCTGATAATTAGGGGGAAGATTAAGGCTAGCCACTTGGATGTTTTGATTATCCTGTTCTATTTTTACTGGGTCTGGAGTTTGGGGGTGTTCAGAGGAATTTTATTGGGGTTCTTGAGAATTTTAGCAGGTTCTGGGGAGGAGGGGGTCTGTACTTTAATTTTGTTGCTTGCCTTTCCTGGCTTGGTTTGGTGAGAAGGCCCTAAGCATTGTCTCACCATGGCTAGTAGTGGCAAGAATGTGAGACATGCCAGAGCATTTTATCACTGTCTAGCATTCTGTGCCACATGCGTCCAGGATTCTGAACTCGATAAGTCTGCAGGGGACAACCATGGGACAATATTAAGAGTCTCACTTCAAAAAGAAGCAGCTTTCCACATGGAAATTTTAACTCTAGTTTGTGCAACAGGTAAGTAGAGGTGTGACATTTTGCTCAATGCCTCAAGGGAAGGGGCCTGGAAATTCGCAGAGATAGGGTGAAGCAAGAATCATTGTAATATCCTGAATCTTCCTGCTACAGATAACTCTGAATGCCCACAGAGATGTCAGATAACCAAGATCTTCCAGGACAGGTTTTACAAGTTCTCACTTCAGGCCACGCACAAAGTTTCATTCCCACAGGGTAAAGACCCTCTCTCCTTCTGCAGACCCTAGACAGGGACCCTCCAATTTCTAATGTACCCAGTACCCCCCTGTTGGTACTGTGAAGTCCCGGTACTGGTATACTCATATAAGACTCAACTAGCTTGTCTTTTCAGTTGCAGAGAAAACGTCCACTAAGTATTGGCCACTATCAATCTGGACCAAACCCACCCAGAAGAGCACCCAGAGCAGCTAAAATGGGAAACCGAATTCTAACCCTCAAGCCTCACAGATTTTTCCCCAAGACTTCACCCCCAATCAGCTGTGAAATAGATACAGAAGAAAGTGAACAGTGCCCCATTTCCTTATCATAAGCAAAAGGCTGGAATGTTAGGTCCAGGCTTCCCAGAATCCCAAGGGGCACACAGGTGCCCACTTACCTGAAGCCCCGCCCCATGGGTATAAATGGGTGGACCCCAGCTGCCATAGATCTCTCTCTGTCCCTCTCTGTCTCGCTCTCTGCCTCTCTGCCCCCACTTTCTGCCATTGACCCCTGCCATGCTGTCCGGTCCCACCACGTGTCTGCAGGTGGCTCATGCTGCCAGTCCCACATGGAAGTAAAGCATGTTCCTGGAGTAACCTAAGCCTCATGTGCCTTTTTATTGGGCTTCATGCTTTTTATAACCTAAAAAATATATTTATTTTAAGGCTTGAAAAATGTGCCTCCACATATTGGGTGTAAAGTTAGATGAAAAAATGTTAAACTGGCATAAAAAACTTAAATGGTGGCCTTGATAAACATACAGCCAAAGAACAACCCCACTATTTTTGCTAATTAATGCTCAATAATACAATTTTCTTTTCTTTTTCTTTCTAGCAAATATCTAAGTGGAAACTTATATCCTGACTATTAAAAAGCCTGAAAAGCAGATTCTGAGTCAAGACATGATGGCCAAATGAGCAGAAGAAGAAACTTAATAAATGGATGCTTTGAGACTCCTGGTCAAGAAAGTCTAATGGACTTTTAAGCTGGACATTGGAATTCACCCTATTCTCACTTTTCCTGATCCCTTGTCTTGAACATGTACCTAACTACTCCTGCCTTCATTTGTCTTTCATGGGCACCATTCAAGGATTTTTCCCCCTCTATAGTTAGCTTGAGGGTCTTTTAGATTGACCCTCTGAATGGGGGATACCCGAGTTGCTACACCCAACATCCCTTTCCAGCATGGAAGAAGTCAGAGCATTTGGCATCCAGATTTCCTTCTGGTGATTGGTGTGACCCTTTTCAGAGGGTAACATAACTAAACAGGGGCTAGAAATTGATAATGCAGTTAAGGGAGGAGACCTCCCCACACAATTAATTTTAGCTGAGAGCAAAAGTCTTCCTGGACAAGCTAGTAAACACATATCCTTCTGGTAGCCATGAAAGAGCAGGAAAAGTAGAAAGAAATAAAGAGAGAATGACAAAAAGAGAAGTATATGCAAAACCCCACAGATTGACTCTTTATTTCACCAGGATAAGAAATGGAAATCACCCCTTTTTCACACTTGTTGCTTTGTTTTGTTATTTATATTTTGGAATGTTTCTGTTTTCATGTGAAAATAAAAAAAAGGAAGAAAAATAAAGAAAAAATATCCAGGCTGGAGAGATGGCCTAACAGTTAAGACCACTGACTGCTCTTGCAGATGATGTAGGTCTGATCCCCAGAACGCACATGGCAGCTGAGAACCATCTTTAACTCCAGTTCCAGAGGAATCTGATGCCCTCTTCTCACCTCTGCAGCATTGCACAACACGGGTGCACAAACCTACATGCAGACAGTACATTCATACACATACAAAAATAAATAAAAAAAATATCCAGGCAAGTGAATTGTAGCTAAGGAGTCTTGCTTGAATCAGGAGACGCTTTTCTTTCTGTGGTCTATATAATGCTCTCTGTCATCATGAAGTCCAAATGGCCATTTGAAAGGCAAAGACTTTAAACATACTTTTCATGCTAATAACATGTGTTCAACGGTAGGGCCTTACCACCTCTTTTTGCACATACCCCAACATTACAGGGGAATAGCCTTTGTTTTGGGGGATTTTATGACCCCCCTAGCCAACAGCTCCTGTTAAAAGTAGTCCATAATTGGGACTATAGCTTTTATCCAACCATATGTCTCACCTGACCATGAAGTAAAATCTAGAAGTAGGGTAATTATCCAAAGGGACAAGCACAAATGTTCGTGTAACCATACCTTTTAGCTGTATAGACAAATCAATTCCCCTACTGATATCAAAGTTCTCCTTTCTAAAATGTTTTATTTAACCATTACCACTTTTAAAAATTTCACGATTATACCTGCCCCTGGTACCCCTCCTTACTGAATTTACTTTTTATCTTTATACCTTCAGGCGTGTGGGGTATGTCTCCAACCATCTTCATCTCTGTAAAACATTCAGATGTTAGTATTAAGCATTAAACATAAACAGGTCAAACATAGCATGGGAAATTTCTATTTGCATCAATTGTTTCACCAAAGCATGAATGAGTGGCACATTATCAGAGAACCTGACCTTGGTACTCTATTTAATTAATTTTTGGGGGAGGGGGCATAAAGGATATTCCTTCAACAGATTTCATGCCTGTTAGTCAAAGGAAGCAGTCAACAGTGTCCCATAAATCACTGCCATAATAATTGACTCTTAATCTGGAGAGATGCCAGCAGAAACACCTATGTATCACACTATGTCTTGGTTCCCTGCAAAGTGGTCTTTTCTCAGACTTATCCCATTTCTTTTTTGATGCCTAGATGGACCAATATTTCTACTGGTGGCTTCTGGTCCATTTCTGTAGTCCAAGGACAAACTCTTTTCACAGGCACCCAATTTGGTTGTGTCCTTATCTGTGGGAACATACAAGCAAACCCTCTTCCCATATTAGAGGATTATGGTTGTTATTTTCCATTTTAAAATTGAAAAATGGACAAAAGGTTTAGACTAGAGAGTTCTCTGTTTAACTGTATCCTGGAGGGATACATGGTAACCTCCCCCTTTTTGTATTAGCACCATGAATAGGACAGTCTCTCTTGATTTTTTAGACTTTTTTTTTTTGTCTTTTTGAGACAGGGTCTCCCTATAGCCTAAGCTGTACTGGAACTCACTCTGTAGACCAGGCTGGACTTGAACTCACAAAGATCTGCCTCCCTCTGCCTCCCAAGTGCTAGGATTAAAGGCATGCACCACCATGCCCAGCTAGACTTTTACATATTTATCTATAATTTTTAAAGGGCAATTGTATTACATACACATAGTTAGGAACCAAGTTGTAAAGGTCTACTAAGTCCATTTTAACTGTGTCCTATTGGATTGCATACTATTGGTTTAAGGAGGCAAAACACAGTCTTTTTGAAGCAAATTATGTTGTAGGCAAAAGAAAGGTCATAGGTAATATTATAAAATACAGAAAATATAAAGAACATTTGCATACATTTAATACCAATGTTGTCACTGGAAATCTAGTACATATTAGGAGTAAAACAAATGTTAATAACAACTTGTATTTCCAATTCACTTAAGTCTATTACCATTTTCATATAAAAATATTTAACCAATTTTATTTAATATAGACATTTTAATTTTAATAAACCTTTAAATACCATACAATGTGCAGGCAAAGCTTGGGCAAAAACTGAACACCATTTAAATAAACCTTGACTAGAATACATAAAAATATTTAATTGAAATATAACCTTATAGATATCAAGCTTATTTACATAATTTTATCTTTACCTATTTTTTATATTTTTATTCAAATTTTGTGCATTTCATACATCATTTTTCAGTCCAATTGAGAATCATTTCCCTTTCCATGCCCCACACCACACCCATTTTCATGCATTCTGCCATTCATGTCTTGCATCTTTTTCTGAGTCTTTCCAAAGTTTTTTCAAAGCAGAGGATTATTGTTTGGGGGAGAACTTCACTGTTTCAGTTGTTTCTTTGTCCCATTTCTTTTGTTGTTGTTTCCTCCAACTTGTATTGCTTCAACCTATTCATATATATATATATATATGTTATACATGTTACATATGTTACATATAATATATATATATATATATATATATATATATATATTTAGTACAGGTGTGATTACACCTGTACTAATATTATGTCATCTGAAAACAAACTGTATCTTACTTCCAAATCATAATTGAGGATTCACATTTTTCCTTTTAATTTTGTATTACTCTAAAATATGCATACATACCGTCCACTCAAATACCCAAGATTCCCAAGTCTGACAATAAGTGGTAGGTTGTTTCTAGACCCTATTAATGTATTCACATTATAAGAACACAGTTGCTTTCAGGTAAAGAGGAATATATTATTGACATTTCTCAGTTTGCCTTATAACTAGGTACTTGGTATTAGCATCCACAGAGTAGGGATACCATTTGTCTTTTGTTTTTCTGGGACTGTGTTACTTCACTTAACATAACACCCTCTAACTCCATCAATTTACCTGAAAAGTTCATGATGGAATCCTTTACCTATTATAAAAAAAACCCTGTAGATCTTTATTACTTGCATTGAGTATAATTTTTCTAAAGTACCTCTATGTATGAACATGTAACAGTTACTTTAACCATGTTATTTTAAAGCACAAACTTTACAAAGCAGGTTTTAAATGACCAATTTTTTAAATGTTTGGAGATGTTTTATCTAGGCTTGGCATGAAACTTTGTTCTAAGGATGTTTCACCTGTTTCCATAGTGGGAGGAAGACATGGCATCAGGCAAAGAAGGTGGTTGTCAGGTACAGGATGCTTGGTCACAAACGAGGGCAGTCAGAAAGTGTAACATAAAGAATGCATGTACTTGGTTCCATGTCTGCTTTCCATTCAGTATCTAACCCTGCACTATGAAAAATTCTACTATATTTAGGATGACCTTCCCACATCAGTTAATCTAAATAATCCCAGAGACATATCAGAGATTTGTTTCCAGGGTGACTTTAAATCTGATCATGTTGATACTCATGATTAGACATCAAATTCATTTTCATTTATTTAAAGCTCAAAGACCACATGTGCCAGAGGACATATGCTAGACCAAACAGAAATTGTACTTGTGCCATGATGCAGAGTTCTGGAGAAAACAAGTTCTGTGAAATAAGAGAATCTCAGCTACAAAGAAGGGTCCCTAGGACCTCTTCTCAGCACAGAAGATCACAGTTATGATGGCATCTGTTACTACCTCAGGCCTGTATCAGTGTGGGCAGCTGCTCCTCTCATTCCCTACAATGAGGTGGCAAAGTGAAAGAGATTCTGTTTCTAAGGTGTGACCTCTGAGTGTTCTGTCAGAAGCCAAAGAAGATAAATAACCTTCCCTTGACCAACTAGGATGGCCTCAAAATCTCCTGTTGACATCTAGGGACACGTCATTAAAATAGAAACTTTAAGCTTTGCAACCTGGCTTCCAACTCTCTATATATCCACTGTTCTACTAGAAGGAAATACCTCTGCTTTGTTCATATTCCCTAAAGAAAAGACTTATTTTCTGTTCCTTCAGGAATTATGTGCCTTATAATAAGTCTAAAGAGATAAGACATAATTTCACAGTTCTTTAGAGGAAAACGTTGTGTTCTATGACTGACACTAGAATTCTTCCCAGAGACTTGTCTTCTTGTAACAGTAAGTTGCTTTTTGATGTGTCCATGCCTGTGACACGTCCCCACCTCATCAGCCACAGCCATTTCCTGCCCCACCTCTCCTTTTCATTTTTGCTCATTGCAAGGGATGTGGTCACCTCAAAGGGTCAAAAGGTTAAGATGGAGGGGGTATAGACCACACTCTGAACATGAGATGGTTCCCAGAACAGGCTGGATTGGAGGATGGGAAAAGGAGGAAAACACAATGAGCTCTGTGGTGGCATCTGTATTCAGCATCTTCCTCAAGTATCACATGTGACAGGGGCCAGCTCAAAACAAGGTTTTCTTCTTTGTCCTTGAAAGGAGGAACTGGTTGTAGACACTCTGAGCTCATTCTAGAGCTGACTGAAGTAAAAGTTGTTTTAAGTGGGTTAGTTGTGATGGCTGCACTTCTGCCTCACAGAATCCTGACAGTGGAGTTTCAAAGCACAATAGAATCCTAAGCAGGTGCATTGTAAAAATTATCAAGACAGAGTTGACAGTTGGGTTAGACAGTTAATGCCTTACTCCCTTACCTAAGAGATCCTGGGAGAAGGGGAGGTGTAGATTCCAGTTGTGTTTACCTGTGGACCCACCAATCTCCAACTGATAGCTCTAAACCAAGGATCACACAGCTTCCCCTTGTTAAACTCAGTGTAACAGAGAACAACAACAAAAAAGAAATAGTGTAGATAGGAAAAATGTTAGGGAAGAAGGGATGGTGACAGGAGCTGGAGGGAAGCAAAAGAGGGCAGAGGGGAAATTAAGCAGGGTAAATTGTGTATGTGGAATTGTTGAAAACAAAATGCATTCATTATAAAGAGAAAAGCACATTGGAGTAAGTTTGCATTATTAGCTATTTTAAACCAGTTATGACTTGAAATTGGTATAAGCATGTTTTCATATCCATGAGTGGTTTCAGGTAAATGAAAATATATGGAAGTTTTCAAATTTCACTTAATTAGAAAATAGAATTTCAAGGTCAAGGCAACAAGTTAGCTTCTACACAGTGAACTACATGGTAACACTGTGGTCTAGCACTTTTTGTAGAGCAAAACAGCTTCATGATCAAGATTCTCAGTGTGACAAATTGTGTCAAGGTTACAAAATGATACATCACTGGCCTGGAGAGATGGCTCAGTGATTATTTTGGAAACTTAAGGGAAATGGATGAACATCTGAAATCCTGGAAATCAACAAAGCTTAACCAATGAGAGACTGACAGTTTAAACCTACCCATAACATATGAGGAAATGGAAATAGTAATTCAAAACCTCCCAGCCAAAAAACGCCCAGACCCACATGGATTTACAGAAGAATTCTATAAAATGTTTCAAGAGGATTTACACCCATTATTACTCAAACTGTTCAGAAGGATATTAGAAACAGAGGAAAATCTCCCAAATTTCTTCTATGAAGCCAGCATCAATCTAATACCAAAATCAGGCAAAGATACCAACAAAAAAAAGAAAGTTATGGACCCATTTCATTAATGAACATATATGCAAAAATTCTCAGCAAAATACTTGCAAACTGCATATCAAAAGATACAGACACATATCAAAAAGGTCATCCACCATGACCAAGTTGGATTCATACCAGAGATGCAGGGGGTGGTTCAACATACAAAAATCAATAAGTATCATAATGCACACATTGTCATCTCAATTGATACAGAAAAAGCCTTCAACAAAATCCTAGAGGGAATTGGACTGGAGGGAGTAGTCCTCAACATAATCAAAGCCATATACAATAAACCCACAGCCATCATCATCCTAAATGGGGAAAAATTAGAAGCATTCCGGTTAAAATCAGAAACCCAGCAAGGCTGGACCCTATCGCCACTCCTCTTCAATATAGTGCTTGAAATGCTTGCTAGGGCAATAAGGCAAGAAAGGTAAATTAAAGGAGTACTAATTGGAAAAGAGGAAGTCAAGCTATCCTTTTTGGCAGATAATATGATAGTTTATCTAAGGGACACTAAAAACTGCACCAGAAAATTCCTAGAAATGATTAAGAGTTTCAATAAAGAGGAAGGATACAAAATTAACCTAGAAAAATCAGTAGCCTTTCTTTACCCAACAACAAGCAACTGAAGAAGGAATGCAAAGAGAAAGGAGACCTTCATACTCACAATAGCCTAAAAAAACTTCCTAGGAACAAACCTAACCAAAGACACCAATGACCTACAACAATGAAAATTTTAAATCCCTGAAGAAGGAGACTGAAGAAGACACCAGAAGACGGAAACCAGAAGATGGAAAGACTTCCCGTGCTCATAGATTGGAAAAATTAATATATTAAAAGTGTACACCCTACCCAAATTAATATACAGATTCAATGCAATCCCAATTAAAATCACCATGAGTTTCTTCACAGGCATATTTTGGAGCAATACAATTTGGAGGGAACAACAACAAAAGGACTGTGTCAAAGAACTGAATGCCCTGATCAATAAACTTCCCTGAACAATAAACATCTGCATAGAAAAACTTTAAAAAGACTGAGAAAAAGACACAAGATATGTATGGCAGAATACATGAACTTGGATGGGGTGGGGGGCATGGAAAGGGGAACTAGTCTAAATTGGACTGAGAAATATTGTATGAAATGCACAAAACTTCAACAAAAATATTTTGTAAAAATTGTTCAACATCACTAATAATTGAGGAAATGCAAATTAAAACCACCTTAAGATTTCATCTCACTCTGGTAAAACTGGCTAGGATTAAGAAAAAAAAGATATCGAATGCTGGAGAAGTTGTGGTGAGACTGCAATCTCATACAACCCCTATGGAAAGCAGTGTGGGGAATTCTTAAGAAACTCAAAATGAGCCTACCACCTGACCCATTCATACCACTCCTGGGTATATACCCACAAGAATCGTCCTGTTCCATAGATACATGCACATCTATGTTTAGTGCAGCTCTCTTCACAATAGTGAAGAGCTTAAAACAACCCAAGTGCCCCTCAACAAATGACAGGGTAGAGAAAATGTGCTATATCTGCACAATGGAATTTTATGCACTAGTAAGTAAGGATGACATCATGAACTTTGGAAGTAAATGGATGGAACTAGAAGCTTTTATACTAATTGAAATGACACAGTCCCAGAAAAATAAAGGACACATGCTGTCCCTCAAATGTGGATCTTAACATCTAATCTCTATTTATAAGGCAAACTGCATAGAACTTTTTTTTCTTTTCTTTCTTGTTTCTTAGTAAATATAATACATGATGTTACTCATCAACTTGTTATGTAATGTAGGAATGTAAAGTAATATTTTTTCTTTACCTGAATACAACCCTACTGTCAAAATGTTAATCCCTTAAACATGTTTTGGAATTAGCATACAGTTTATTTTCAGATGTCATAATTTGAGTCTGTGTGTGACATGCATATATGTATGTCTTGAAACAATACAAATTGAAAGTAACAACAACAAAAAGACTGGATGGAAGAATGGACTGAAACAGTAAACTTCTGCCCCAATCAGTAAACTTCTGCATCGAAAAATCTTTAAAAAAGACTGAGAAAAAGATGCATGTCATGTATGGCAGAGTGCATGAGCTCTGGTGGGGGGGCAGGGAAGGGAGGATGCATCTAAATTTGATTAAGAAATGTATGAAATGAGCAAAAGTTCAATAAGAAATAAGAAAAAAGAACTGAACATGTTCTTCATGTATGTAACATGTCAGTGTCAACCTCTTGTAAGGGACAGATAAAAAAATCTAAATGAGCCAAGCGTGGTGGTGCATGCCTTTAATCCTAGCACTTGGGAAGCAGAGGCAGGTGGATATTTGTGAGTTCAAGGCCAGCCTGGTCTACAGAGTGAGTTCCAGGTCACCTGGGGCTGTAAGAAGACCCTGTCTCGAAAACACACACACACAAAAAAATCTAAATGGCTTTAGCCCACCTTCGAAAGTCTCCATAATCTATCTTAATCTCAAAGTTATTCAAAAGCCCATAGGTCAAAATCTTTCATGAGACTCACAGCAATCTCTTAACTGTAAGGTTTTATACAATAGAATCTAAAATGCATTCCCATTCCAAAATGGAGGGATGGAGTGCATACTGAGGAAATACTGGCTCAAAAAAAGGCCAAAAACCAGCAGGGCAAACAATAAATCCAGTAGTTCCATGTCAGACTAATGGGAATTTACTTCCAAGGGCCAGAATGACTTACCCTCCCACCCCCAGCTTTGCTGGATGCAACATACATCTCTCTCTTGGACTGGCACCACTGCCAAAAATTGTCTCTGGCAAAGATTGCACTGTGACTGTGAACTCCAAGCTGGTTATCATCACAGCCAGGGCACAGCAACAGGAGGGGCAGAGTGCCTCAGTTTGGTCCTGCATAATGTGAACATCTTCGAGTTCATCATTGTCAATGTGGTGAAGTACAGTCCAAAATGCAAGTTGCTTGTGGTTTCAAATCCAGTGGATATCTTGACCTATGTGACTTGGAAGATAAGTGGATTTCCCAAAAACTGACTTGTGGACCCAGATAAACCTATTATGGCTAAATATAAGAGAGCTGGCTTCTTTCTCCAATAGAAAGGTCAGTTTCACCCCCAAAACCTAGAAGGTGGGCAGGAGATGGGAGCAGCTCTCACTAGCCATACTGAACATCAGACACCTGCAGCCCAACCCTCAGGTTAGCACTGAAGAGTAGTATTCCCAAGCTTATCCCTCCTGAGGCATGTCTGCCCTGTCTTCTGGAGGCAAATGGTACAAGCCATAAGTTTATCCGTGAGGAGGGGGGAGGGAGAGGAGGTATGGTTTACCTGCCATAAAAACTTAGCTTTTGCAGAAGGCACACACGTAGGCTTCTCCTCTGTCCTGCCCACCTCCTGGTCAAAGAACACAAAAAAACCATATAAGTGCTTAAAACCCCTGCAGTAAGTGAGTTTTACTCGCTGATGCAATTCCCAGATCTTTCTTCAGTTCTGTCTGGGTTCATTTGCCATTCCAGGGACTGTCCCCTGATTCTTCCCACTTCCCTCCTTGTGCTGGGGGTAGTCACACCATGGCAGGGCATGACTTCCATACCTAGGCCTTGAGGGTGGTGACCTGGGAGGCAGGACACCTCACGACATGGATGAAATGAACACTGACTTAATGGAAGTGGTTGCAACCTGGATTCAGCTTGGTTCCATTACCTGATGGAAGAAAGGCTGAGTGTTCACCCACTAATCTGTCACAAGTCCTTGGGGAACATGGGATCTCAAGTGTGCCTTTGTGAAGTGGCATGAATATTCCTGGCATCTCCCTGAAGAATCTGAACCCCAAATTGGACACCTACACAGATAAGAAACAATGCAAGGAGGTTCACAAACAGGTGGTTGGCAGTGCCCATGGGATGAAGAAACTGAAAAATTATATGTCCTGGGCTGCTGGACTCTCTGTAGCCAGTCTGGCAGAGAGTATAATAAATCTTAGGTGGTTGCATCCAATTTCCACCATAATTAAGAGCCTTTATGGAATAATGGAATAAAGGATGATGTCTTCTGTCCTGGGACAGACTGGCATTTCAGACAATGTGAAGGTGACTCTGACCCCAGAAGAGGAGGCCTACCTGAAGAAGAACACAGATAAGCTCTGAGGGGGTCAAAAGGAGCTGCATTTTAAAGGCTCCTGGTTTTTCTAGGTTAATTTTGAATCCCACCACTTTACTGAAAGTTTTTATCATTTCTAGGAGTTTTCTGGTAGAGTTTTTAGCATCCCTTAGGTAATCTATTATATTGTCTTCAAAAAGGGATAGCTTGAGTTCATCTTTTCCAATTAGTACTCCTTTAATTTCCCTTTCTTTGCTTATTGCCTAGCAAGCATTTCAAGCACTATATTGAAGTGATAGGGGGCAGTCTTGCTGAGTTCCTGCCTTTAAGGGGAGTGCTTCTAATTTCTCTCCACTTAGGATGATGTTGGCTGTGGGTTTATTTTATATGGCTTTGATTATGTTGAGGAATGTTCCCTCCAGTACAATTCTCTCTAGGACTTTGTTTTATTTATTTATTTATTTATTTATTTATTTATTTATTGATTGATTGATTGATTGATTGATTGGTCTTTTCGAGACAGGGTCTCCCTGTAGCCTCAGCTGTCCTGGAACTCACTCTATAGACTAGGCTGACAATGAGCTCACAAAAATCCACTTGCCTCTGCTTCCCGAGTGCTAGGATTAAAGGGGTGTGCCACCATGCCCCCTAGAACTTAAACATGAGGGGATGCTGGATTTTGTCAAAGGCTTTTTTCTGCAGCAATTGAGATTATTGTATGGTTTTTATCTTTTAGTCCATTTATGTGTTTTATGATATTTATTGGTTTACATATGTTGAATCATCCCTGCAGCTCTGGTATGAATCCAACTTGGTCATGATGGGTGATTTTTTTTATGTGGATCTGTATGCAGTTTGCAAGTATTTTGTTGAGTATTTTTACCTCTATGTTCATTAATGATATGGGCCTATAGTTTTCTTTTTTGGTTTTATCATTGCCTGGTTTGGGTATTAGGGTAATGCTGGCTTCATAGAAGGAATTTGGGAGATTTCCCTCTGTTTGTAGCCTTCTGAACAGTTTGAGTAGTAATGGTTGCAAGTTCTCTTTAAATGTTTTATAGAATTCTGCCATGAAACCATCTGGGCCTGGGCTTTTTTTGGTTAGCCTCCCATGCTCATGGATTAGAAAAATTAATATAGTAAAAATGTCCATTCTACCAAAATTAATATACAGATTCAGTGCCATCCCAATTAATATCCCCAAGAGTTTCTTCACAGACTTGGAAAAAACATCCTTAAATTCATACGGAAAAACAAAAGACCCCAAATGGCCAAAGCAACCCTGAGCAAAAAGAGCAATACAGCGGGAAATAACTATACCAGACTTCAAACTATATTACAGGGCTATAGTCATAAAAACAGCCTGGTACTGCCACAAAAATAGACCTGTAAACCAATGGAACAAAATTAAAGATACAAACGAGCTCATACAACTTCAGCAATCTCATATTTGACAAGGAGGCCAAGAAGACACAATGGAGAAAAGATAGCATCTTCAGCAAATGGTGTTGGCAAAACTTGATTACCACTTGTAGAAGAATAACATTAAATCCCTACCTCTCACCCTGTAAAACAAATCAACTGCAAATTGATCAAAGACCTCAATATTAAACCTGAAATTCTAAAGGTGATATAAGAAAACATTAACAGCAACCTACAAGACATAGGGGTAGGAAGAGACTTTCTAAATCAGACAACAGCTGCCCAGGAAATAAGGTCAACAATTGACAAGTGGGACCTCATTAAACTCAATGGCTTCTGTACAGCAAAAGAAACAATCAGTGAAGTGAAGAGAAAACACACAGAGTGGGAGGAAACCTTCACCAGTGATACATCTGACAGAGCATTAACTTCCAGAATATAGAACCTACTCAAAAAACAAAGAAGTAAGAAAATAAGAGATAGAGTAAAGAGCAGAGACTTCACCAGTGAGGAAGAAAAGATGGCTGAGAAACATCTTAAAAAGTGTGCAACATCATTAATAATTAAGGAAATGCAAATTAATAATTAAGGAAATGCAAATTAAAACCACTCTCAGATATCATCTCACTCCAATACGACTGGCTGGGATCAAGAAAACAAATGATACCAAATGCTGGAGAGGATGTGAGGAAAGGAGAACACTCATCCATTGCTCGTGGTAATGTAAAATCATACAAGCACTATGGAAAGCAGTGTGGAGAACCCTTAAAAGACTCAAAATGAGCCTACCACCTAACCTAGTCATACCAACCACTCTTGGGTATATACCCACAAGACTCATCCTACTACAAAGATACATGTACAACCATGTTTATTGCAGCTCTTTTCACATTAGCAAAGAGTTGGAACCAACCCAAGTGACCCTCAACCAATGAGTGGATAGAAAAAATGTGGTACATCTACACAATGGAATTGTATGCAGTGGTAAAGAAAGATGACATCATGAACTTTGCAGGTAAATGGATAGAACTAGAAGATATTATGCTAAGTAAGGTAACACAGACCCAGAAAAACAAAGGAAAAATGATATCCCTTATTTGTGGATGCTAGCATCAAGTAAGGCAAACTGAGTAACATTAATGTTGTATTTCTCTTTATCTAAAAATAACTGTGCTCTTAGAATGTGAACCCATTAATGGGCTCTAGAATTAACCTACTCCTTATTTTCAGACTTTACAATTTTGGTAAAGGGTGGAGGGTATGCTTGCATATTTTAGAGCAATATAAAATTAAAAGGGAAATGTGAAACACAAAATATGTTTTGGAAATAATATACAGTTTATTTTCAGATGACATGATTTTAGTACAGGTATGACATATATAAATGCATATATTGAAATAATATGGCTTGAAAGGAACAACAACAGCAAAAGAATTGGGACAAGGAATTGACAGAGCAGTAGAGTTCTTCCCCCAGCCCCCCTCTGCTTTGAAAAATTTTGAAAAGATTCAGAAGGGGAAACAGGACCTGTATAGCAGACTCCATGAACTTGGGAGGAGCAGGGTCATGGAGGGATAAATGAGTCTGCATTGAACTGAGAGGAGATGTATGAAATTCACAAAACTTCAATAAAAGATTAAAAGTCAAATAAAATAAAATAACTGGAAAAAAGGCTCCTGCTGTCACACCCTTCACTATTTGGGCTATATCTGGCTTTCTGTTGGAGATTGTACACCTTCTTTTCATCTGAGCTGTGATGAATGCCATAGGAAAACATCAATTTCCTAAACTTATAACCCCCCACAGCTATGTCCTGATGCTAAATTGTACTTGTGTAGTTGTAAACTGGTCCATCTGGAAGAGGTCCACCATCTTGAGACATACTGCCAATTTTGTACAGGCTTCACAAATTCCCTTCAAACTCGATGTATTATTGTATGCTACATAACTACCCCTAGTCAAATTGTCATATCCTGGGATGCAGTATATAAATCTATTACAGAATGTCTTGTACTACTGTTCTAAATGATCTTATTTTGTGTATTATGTATATATGTTTACATTGCAATAGAATGTAAAAAGAAGTCTGTATATGGATCATGCAACCAGCTACCAAATGTTGAGCCAACTAATGCACCAAATAAACTTTGAACAGTGAAAAAAAAAGAAATTCTCAGAGAATCAATAATAATGCAGTTGGCTACCTTACAAAACATTTAAAGATATGGAGCTCATGATGGTTGAGAACCTGTGTATTAGTCACTTTTCTGTTGCTGTGATAAAACACCATGACCAAGGAACTTATAAAAGGAAGAGTTTATTTGATCTTACGATTGACAGTTCCAGGGAATTAGAGTCCATTGTGGTGGGAGGAATGGCGACTAGAGCTGAAGCAGCACGCCGAGGGTCACATTTCGCAAAGAGCACAGGAAGCAGGGAGAGGGTGACTGGAGACCACAAGGCTTGTTAAACTCACTAAGCCTGCCCCCAGTGACATACTTCCTCTAGCACAGCCACACCTTCTAAGACCTCCAAAAACAGTGCAACCAATTGGAGACAAATGTCTAAACACCCAAAACCAATGGGGGACATTCATTCACCACATTCCACTCCCTGGCCCCCATAGGCTCCTGACCATATAAAATGCAAAATGCATTTATTCCAACATTAAAAGTCCCTATAGTCTTTACCAGTTTCAATGCCATTCAAAAGCCTACAGTCCAAAGTCTCTTCTGAGACTCAGGCCAATCTCCTAAACTGTAAGCTCCTGTAAAATCAAAAGACAAATTACATACTCCCAAAGTACAGTGGAACTGAATACACATTCCCATTCCAAAAGGGAGGAATAGAGGCATAGTGAGGAAATACTGGCCCAAAACAAGACCAAAAACCAGCAGGGCAAAAACCAAGTCCTGCAGCTTCATGTGCAACTTCTGGGACTTGACTTCCAAAGGGCTTAGATGGCTCAGCTCTTCCAGCTTTGCTTGCAACATACATCTCTTTTTTAGGCTGGTACCAATCCCTGTATGCAGCTCTCCTTGGCAAATATCTCAGAGGTCTGGCATCTCGAATGTCTTCTTGGGGTCTCCACCGCCAACCAGGCTTCACATTCGCAGCTTCATGCAATGGCCCATCAGGGCCTTCTTTATGCAGGGTCACCCCTGCTGCACTCTGCCTGACCTTGGCAGCTCTCTGAAACTGTGGAGGAAGAACTGATGACCCCTTCACTCTTGCAAACTTCATGCCTCTAAAGCCAGCACCACGTGAATGAAATTGCCAAGTTTGGCTGCAAGTTTGGGAATGGACCTGGCCTATTTCAACCACATTTGCAACTTTTCTCTGCCCTGGACTTGTTGGAGGATTAGCTGGGTGTGGTCTTGCCCTGAAGGTACTGATTCTTTTGTTTACTTGTAAATCTCCAGGCCTCTCCTTAATCAGTTTAGTCTCCTTATGAAAGGGAGCCTCTCCTTCACATGCCTTGGCCCCACCTTTAATCTTCCTAGTGCAGTTATCAGATCCAAACTGTACATTCTGCATTTCTTTCTGCCCCATCTGCTCTTCTTCACTGTAGATCTGCACAATATTCACCATTAAAAGCCACACCACCATTTATACATTAGGCTGTCTTGAAATATCCTCCACCAAAGACATCAGTCCATTGCTTTTCAACTTAGCATGAGGCAAGCATTTGGACTGTGGGCAAACTGCTACCAGACTTTTTATCAAAATATCCCAGTTGCTGCCTAAGTCTTTATTTTTCTCTGGAACCACATCTTTTGCAGTCATGCTTTCTTCCAGGCCTCCACTAGAATGGCCCTTTAAGCTCTGCTTACAGTAGTCAACAGCCTTTCTAGCCCAAAGTTCCAAAGTCTTCCACATTTCTCCAAACATCCACATGGTCAGGTTCTTCACAGCCAACAGCCCACTCTCTGATGCCAAATAACTGTATTAGTCACTTTTCTGTTGCTGTGATAAAACACCATGACGAAGGAACTTATAAAAGGAAGAGTTTATTTGAGCTTACGATTGATGGTTCCAGGGAATTAGAGTCCATTGTTGAGGGAGCCATGGTGGCTGGAGCTGAAGCAGCATGCCGAGGGTCACATCTCACAAGGAGCACAGGAAGCAGAGAGAGGGCGACTGGAGACCATGAGGCTTGTTAAGCTCACTAAGCCAGCCCCCAGTGACATTCTTCCTCTAGCATGGCCACACCTTCTAAGACCTCCAAAAGCAGTGCCACCAACTGGAGATAAATGTCTGAACACCCAAAGCCTATGGGGGACACTCATTCAAACCACCACAACCTGATATACTCAGATGTTTGATACCTTTGCTCCACTGGAAAAGTTAGGTCTCAAAGAAATGTCAGATATACAAATTAATTGGAAACTTGTTATGTGGAAATGGTACATTTAAGCTTGTGACATTTGATTCAAAAGTCAGTTCCTCTTTCTAATTAGAGAGATACTGAGCTCAGAATAGGAATATCCATCACTCCCCTTGGGTGGGGGTCAAGCTTCCTGTGACTTAGATGCTCTAAAAAAGCTACAAGCTACGGAGCATATGTCATGATGGTAGAACCTAGGATGAGAACTTTCTTAGAAACCTTTTTTGGACACAGGTTTCTTGGGATCCAGAGTGGATAAAGGTGAAGGGGGAGTAGACTTTAGATTTTGTGTCTGGGAATCCCTGTGCCAGCAAGCAAGTAACCAGATGAACCCAAGGTCAAGTCTTCAGACTCCTGAGAATCCCGAAGAGTCATCACCATCTCTGTTTCCCAACCATCACCAGGAGAAGGAACTGGAGATCAAGCTCAAACATTCACCTGTATCTGAAGCATGTTGGCCCACACTGCTAAGTAGACTTCTCCCAGAGCTGGGAACCAGATCAATGCCCCTATTCCTTTCATTAGTGGTTCATACTCTCTGCTGGAAAATCCTTCCAGGAAGACACTCTTGTATTACAGGCCTCTCCCAAAAAACCAGGCTGCCCACTTTACATGAAGTTCAACTGCTTTCCTGCAGGTTTCCTTCTTTCTCTGACTCCCTTCACTCACCCTTCAGTAAGTAATTTCCCTAGGAGCTGATCCACAAACCGAGAATTCCTCCCCAAGCCTATGCTCCCAACTATTCAGGGAAAGAATATTGGGGCAACTGTGAGAATGTCTAATGTAAAAAGTGAGATTCAATAAGGGCCTGGGCCTCATGGAAAATAGGAAGTAACAAATATGACTTTCCTCCTATAAGTCTGCCCAGAGGATGAGGGATTCAGGCCACTCCTGCCTATAGCTACCTAAAATCTGTAGGGAATTCCCCATCCTCCAAGATAAAATCCTCCCTCTTGTCCAGGGCTTCCTTCTTGTCACCCATCCTTAAATCAGTCATTGTGACCTGTAGAAAGTTCCCTCAGGACCTGTTTGTTGTGGTTCACGAAAATCAGGTCCTCTGTTTGCCTCTTCCTCTGTTCCTATTCATGCTACTCCATAGCCTAGCATCCATCCTGCCACACGTGTAAGAACTACTGTGATTACTATCCTATCTGGGTTTCTGTCACTCAGATACAGAAACCATGCAGTGGCCAGCAACCCCAATAGGATTATTCTTTATTGGACAGGGTGGGGAGTGGGGGCAACTCATGATACAGTCCAGGAGAGACAGGATATGACTGAATGCTCCAGTCTTGCTCCATGGATAGTTGCTAGTCTGGTCGGTTTTTATAGTTTCACTCCTTTCCTGTGTAGGAACACTGGCAGTTGCTGAACAAAGCTCAGGAGTTCTGCTCATGTCCTGTCTGTCGTCTGCTCTCAGCAGAAAGGTTTTCAGTTGCTTGGTAATGTGCTCCTGCACATTTGATCTGGCTGCTCTTAGTTCTTAGAACATAGAGCTGTGATTACTTCTCATGCAGGAAAGACATATGCAGTTCAGAATCAGGCACAGTGGCATGTGAGCACTCTAGCAATCTCTTACAAGCTTTGGAAGGTACTTTCAACATTATTGTAGGCCATATCTATTAATGTAGCTAATATCAAGTCAGAAAACTGTGTTGAGTGGCCTGAGCGTCTCAATTCTGTTGCATTATAGTCCTCTGCTCACCACATATCAGACCACTGACTAATACTGCCTATTTCCTTTATGTCTGATAGGTGTGAAAAAAGTACATTCTACATTGGGCATCAGTTGCTCAGGAAATAATGTCAAAATTCAACAAGGGGAACTAAAATGTTCTATACAGTGTATTAGTCAGGGTTCTCTAAAGAAACAGAAGCAACAGGATGAATATATAGCTATATACAAATTTATTGATTTGCTCACGTGACGGAACTCAAGGAGTCCAACAGTAGCCGCACCACACTAGAGAGGCTGAGAATTCGGGGAACTGCTCAGTCTGCAAGGCTGGATGTCTCAGTAGTTCCAATCTTGTGCTGAAGGCCTGATGGATTCCAGGAGATCTGCCAGTCTCAGTGCGCACTGGGATTCAAAGGGTTGATCACAGAAGCAAGACAAACTCACCAGTGAGAGAGAGGCAAGCCACAGGAAAAAAACGGACCAGCTCCCTCTGCCATGGCCTTTTATACTACCTTCTGGCAGAAGGTAATGCCCACATTTGGGGTGGGCCATCTGGGTTGAGGTAGTCCAATCTGAAGATCCTTTTTCTCTTATTTGTTCCTTAGTTCAGTCAAGTTGACACCCAGGATTAACCATCACATACAGCAAAAGAAACAACCAAGGAAATGAAAGGGGGACCCACTTAATGTGAGAAAGTCTTCACCTACTACACATAGAACAGAGGATTAATATCCAGAATATACAAAAAATTCAAAAAACGAAGAAACAAAAAATAAATGACCCAATAAAAATACTGGCTAAGGAACTCAACAGAAAGCTCTCACACAAAGAAATAAAAATGGCTAAAAAACACTTTAAAAAGCATTCAACATCCTTAGTAATTAGAGAAATACAAATTAAAATCACTTTAAGATTTTATCTTAAAAAAAGATTTCATCTTACTCCTGTCAGAGTGGCTCATAGCAAGAGAACAAAAGATACCAAATACTCATGAGGATATGGAAAAGGGGAAGCAACCAGTCACTGTTGGTGGAAATGAAAACTCCTGGAACCATTATGGAAAGCAAAATGGAGATCTCTTTTAAAAACTAAAAATGAGCCAGATGTGGTGGCATATGCCTTTAATTCTAGCACTCAGGAGGCAGAGGCAGGTGGATCTTTGTGAGTTCATAGCCAGCCTGGTCTACAGAGCCAATTCCAGGACAGCTGGGGCCACAGGGATACCTTGTCTTGAAAAGACCAAAAAAAAAAAAAAAAAAAAAAAAAGACTCCAAAACTGAAAATGAATTACTCTGTGGTCCAGTTATCCTATTCCTTGGCATTTATGCAAAGGACTGCTCCTACTGCAGAGATACTGGTATATCTGTATTTGTTGCTGTTTTTTTCACAAAAGCTAAGAAATGGGAACAACCTAAGTGTCCCTCAACTGATGAATGGATAATGGAAATGTGGTATGTTTAAACAATTAAGTATACTCGGTTACCCAGTGGTAAGGAAAGATGAAATTATGAAATTTGCAGGTAAATGGATAAAACTAGAAACTCTTATACTAAGTGAAGTAACACTGACCCAGAAAAAACATGTGCTGGGAGTGGTGGTGCACACCTTTAATTCTAGCACTTGGGAGTCAGAGGCAGGTGGATCTTTGTGAGTTCAAGGCCAGTCTGGTCTACAGAGTGAGTTCCAGGACAAGCTGGGGTGGCTACAAGGAGACCCTGTCTCAAAAAGACACACACAAAAAAAAAACAACCCAAAACAAAAAAGTGATGTATGTTCTCCCCATTTTCAGATCTTAGCACCAATTACTTATCTGTGAGTGATGGGACAATAGGACCAGGATGTCAATAAAGGGGGAATGGAAAAATGGGGGCATTCAACTGGGAACAGAGGAGTGAAGGGCATATGAGTAACCCATGGGGGTTAAAAGGAGCTAAAAAGAGGGGACACAAGGCCGGGCGTGGTGGCGCATGCCTTTAATCCTAGCACTTGGGAGGCAGAGGCAGGCGGATCTCTGTGAGTTCAAGTCCAGCCTGGTCTACAGAGCGAGTTCCACGACAGCTGGGGCTACAGGGAGACCCTGTCTCGAAAAGACCGGAAAAAAAAAAGAGGGGACACAATAGGAGACAGATATTATCAAGGGCAAAATGGGGTTACTTAAACTGGAAAGGGAAGAGGGAGTTTAGACAGGGAGAGAGAGAGGAGAGAAATGGCTTAAGTAGTGTTAAAAGCCAGAGGGAAATGTATTAACCCAAAAGCCCCCTGAAAAATACACATACAATATCTGAGCACAAGTGCATGTGTATAACTGAAGGCTACATAACAAGAAACACAGTGCCAGAAAGGAAAAACCTCCTTTCAGTTCTTTATCAGGGTATGGTCCAAGAGACTCCCAAAATAACACGGGATATTGCCAGAACCCTTGATTATCTCCCAGAAGTTGAATGTAAGACCCTATACCTGCAGAGAATACAACTTCAGACACAGGACTTGGGGCTAGAACTGACCTGGAAGCCTTCTCCCTCAAAACTAACTCTCATGGTTCTAGAGGAATCTATGCAAGTGCTAATGGAGAAAATCAGTCAATGGTCCAACCCAGCTTTAAAGCTTAATAACCACAATGACTAGCACAGAAAATACCTCTATTGGTGCAATAGTGGCACTTTTATCTAAGGAGCTATTAATAGCTATCTAATTGGACTTAAAGCCCTTTCAGTGGGAGGGAACTCATGTGTGGCAATATATATACAGTCAAGTACACATGTAAGGTGCACAGTTCTCTGAGAGGGATGAACTTTAGAAATTGATGGTCTCCTCATGCCTAAGAGCTCCTGCCCCTCTAAGGGAGAAGTTAGAGATCCAGCAACTCCCCTAGAACATGAGGGAATAAGGGCAAGTTCGTGATACCAAGATCTCACACTAAACTCTCAGATGCTGCCTGTGCCATGTCAGGAGAGGAGCCGAGGACAGTATAAAAGCCAACCATGTGAAGCTGATTCTCTCTCACCATTTTGTCACTGGGAGCAGAGATCCAAAGTCCATGCTGGGACTTTGGATTTACATGGAGGAAGGCATCTCCATTCATTTTGTAGGCAAGCCTTAATAAATGCGTTTTTTTATACTTCTTAATTTTTTTTTCATTTTCAGAGAGCATTTCTTGCAGGTCTTGGGAAACCAGGGTGTATTAGTCAGGGTTCTCTAAAGAAACAGAAGCAACAGGATGAATATATAGCTATATACAATTTATTGATTTGCTCACATAACAGAGCTCAAGTAGTCCAACAGTAGCCCCGCAGCACTGGAGAGGCTGAGAATCCAGTGAACTGCTCAGTCCGCAAGGCTAGATGTCTCAGTAGTCCCAATCTGGCGCTGAAGGCCTGATGGATTCCAGGAGATCTGCCAGTCTCAGTGTGCACTGGGATTCAAAGGGTTGATCACAGCAGCAAGACAAACTCACCAGTGAGAGAGAGGCAAGCTGCAGGAAAAAAATGGGCCAGCTCCCTCTGCCATGGCCTTTTATACTACCTTCTGGCAGAAGGTAATGCCCACACTTGGGGTGGGCCATCTGGGTTGAGGTAGTCCAATCCAAAGATCCTTTTTCTCATATTTGTTCATCCTTAGTCCAGTCAAGTAACACCCAGGATTAACCATCACACAGGGGTAGGGAGAGGCAAACCCAGGGGTAGTGCATGGGCATCTCCCTGGTGGAATCTCAACTACAATTGCCATAGAAAGTCATGGAACTTTCTTGGTTATGGGGAAAGATGCTAGTAACTGAAAGGAAAGTTAATTGAAGGAAAAGTATGGGAAGAGAAAATTTTGATATGGTCAGCTATTCCATTAAGCCTGATGGGGTCAGCAAGCATGGCATACATAGTACAGTGAATAGTGAGAAGAATAACTAGGGTGACACCACCCAAATGAATGGCGGCAATGGGAGAAATCCCAAGATATAAATCCATGTGTAGGTGGTATGGGGTAGTCTGCCTTCTAGACTGGTGGAGTTTGCCACATGAATACAATGCATTGAGAACACCAGAACACCAGAAGGTCTGGAACAAATTTTGCAAGCCCTGGGCATTGCATGCCAAGAGCAAAGATATCAGTGAGCCCCAGTGGAGGCAGCTAACTCAGAGGGAAACTGGAGATGTAAAGGAAGAATTAGAGTGAGAGAGGGATATGTATTGGCCTCTAAACTTGCCAGTAAATTGAATAAAAAAAATGATATAGAGGTTTAACATGCCTATTACTATGGCTAGGAGGTTAGAAGGGAAAGAAAGTCCAGATTAGAATCAATACAAGACCCATCCTGGGACCTCATGGAGGAGGAGTCAGGTAGTGATGGAGAAGAAAGTGACCTAGAGATAATGAAAAATGTTCCTTGGGTTCAACCTTTAATAAAAAGAAAGGGAAAATCCATAGTTCAGCATGCTGATGGGGATCTATCTTAACAACATCCCAGTGCAAGAGACTACGGTAATCAGAGAACACTTGGCACTAGAGCTGCTGCAACTAGGGATGGCATTCACACAAGCAATAGAGGAGCCCCTAGCTCTCTGGCTTGTGGAGTTATGGGACATGAAAGAAGATGGAATCATTTGAAGTGCTGCAGAGGCTGAGAAACTGAGTGATATAACCATTCCTTGAGACAGAGACTTCATAATCTAAAACAATATGAAGGAAACCAGACCCTAATAGATTGGCTCATAATCTTTACTTGAGCTTTCTAGTTGCTCTGTATTATCCTGCAGGTCTGATATTCTTTTTTCTGCTTCTTCCATTCTGCTTCTGAGGCTTTTTCCCATCCTTTCCTTGTGGGTGGATGAATGTTCAATATCCTTTTTCATTTCATACTGTGATTTCTTTAGATTTTCCAATTCCCTCTGGAGCCTGTCATTCTCATCTTGTAGTTTCTTGGTTCATTGATCATTTTCTTTCTTCATTTTGGCCTGGGATCTTTTCAGTGTTTCGAGTTCCTTCCAGAGTTTGTCATTTTCTCCCTCTAGGTCCTTCCTGAGTTTTTCATTTTCTTCCCTTTGTTCTCTGATTTCTTTGAATGTGTCTACAGTTGTCCTTCTAAGGTGAGTGTCTTGGCTTCTTTCCTAGAAGATCTCATTGTAGGGCTCTTCTGTAGGGTTGGTAGAGTTCAGTGTGGGTTTATTATGAGCTTTTCCCATGTCTTTTCTTTGTGTCTTTTGCATGTGGATTTGTCTGTTTATTTGTTTCTTTGAATTCTGGCACCTCAACATTGGCTGCACAGACTATAATCACAATGCTCCACCTGTTAGGTCTTCTGCACCAGAGCTCCACCAGGATGGGGGCGGGGGACACATTGGGTTGGGTTGCTATTTTTGCTGGTAGGCCCCCAAGGGTCAAGGCAGGTATGCCTTGACTCACCAGAACCTCAGTGACTCCAGGAGGGTGTCTGCAGTCCAAGCTGGGATTTCCGGGGATGGGTAGCATGCCCCTCAGGGACAAGGCAGGTCTGCCTTGACTCACCAGAGCCTCACTGACTCTGGGAGAGTGTCTGCAGTCCAAAGGTTCCCAATTTTATAGAACAAATGCTAAAAGGAACAGAAGACTACACAGTTGCCCACACAATGACCGTATGAGACTCCACTGCTCCACTCTCACCTCCAGACGCATCTTCTAAACTACAAGTCAGCAAAGAAACACCCACTCCAAATTATACTATAGGTCAATTAGAACTAAAAAGTATTATACAAAAAGTTCCTGGCAGAAAGATAGGACATGTGCACTCTTCTCAGTGAACCATGGAAGTCTCTAAAATTCATCACCTTGCATGCTACAAGCAAAGCCTTCATAACTTGGTCAGTTGTGATCTTCTATGTGTATTGCAGTCTGTTGTATGGGTGGCTCCCTAGGAAATGTGGATGGTGGAGGGATCTAAATTGCATTAAGATCTATTATATCAAAAGCACCAAACTCAATAAAAATATTAATTAAAAAGGAAAAAACGCCATACCAAACACAAAACTGACACAATTCTCTATATTTGTAAATTTTTGCTTGATTTATTTTTCTTCATGTGTATGAGAGTTTTGTTTGTATATAGATAAATTCACCACATATATGCAATGACCATGGAGACCAGAAGGCATTAGAACCCCAGGAATTGGAGTTGCAGACAGGTGTTAGATGTCATGTGCTTCCTGGGAACTGAACCCAAGTCCTTTCCAAAAGCAACCAGTGTTCTTAACTACTGAGCCTGCTCCCCACCCCCCCCAGTCCCACTTCTCTGTATTTATCAGGAAACAATTGAATAAAACTAGAAATTTAAGGCAAAAGTAACCTTAGAAACCACACATTTGGAGATTGCATAATCACTGTTTGGTTATTTAAAGATTTTACATCATTTTATTTGTGTGTTATTAGTGTTTTTCCTACATGTATTTAAGAGCAATGGTTGTGTGCCTGAGAGTACCCATGAAGTCCATGAGAGAGCGCTGTGTTCCTTGGAATTATTGTTAAGGAAGGACTGGTGTTAGTCACCATGGGGGTGCTGGGAACCTAACCTGGGTTTACTGAAAGAGGAGTTCTTTTAACCGCAGATCCAACTCTCTAATCCCCTGAAAATCATTTTTAAATTATTTTTATTTTATGTGTATGAGTATTTTCCTACATGTCAGTGTACCCATGTCATACAAAGCCTATGAAGGCCAAAAGAGAGTGTCTTATCCCCTGGAATTGGACGTGAGGGCAGTTCTTAGTCACCAAGTGGATGCTGCTAGTCAAACTACAGGTCCTCTGTAAGAGCAGCCAGTGCATTAGCAGCCTACAACAGGTCTCTTCCCCCTAAAAAAATTTTTAAATGGATACTGAGTTATGGGTGAAAAATGGGAGAAAATTTTAATTTCCTAGAGTTAATAAAATGATAGCATACCCTACTGAGACCACTGGGATATGGCCAAGATACTACTGAAAGGAGAGTTTACATCTATATGATCTCATCTCAAATAAATGCCCTTTGAGGTTGCATAAAAACAAGAACAAGCCTGCACTCAACAGCAAGAAATGACAAAGATCAGGGTTGAACTTAATATAAAAGAAACTAGGGGCTGGAGAGATGGCCTAGCAGTTAAGAGCGCTGACCGCTCTTACAGAGGACCTGGGTTCAATCCCCAGCACCCACATGGTGGCTGAGAACCGTCTGAAACTCCAATTCCAGGAGAACTCCAGTTCCAGGGGAATCCGAGACCCTCTTCTGACCTCCGCGGCACTGCACGACATGGGTGCACAAACTTGCATGCAGAGAGTACATTCATACACAAACAGAAATAAAAAATTAAAAAAAAAAGAAACTAAAAGACTCATATACAGAATTATTCAAAGTGTGATTTATTTTCAATTGCTTATTTATTTTTTACTTCATACTTGATATTTTGACCATATTTAGACTCACTCCTTATTTGAACCCCCTTACCAAACTCCAATTTATATATATATATATATATATATATATATATATAGATATAGATATAGATATAGATATATAGATAGATAGATAGATATAGATATATAGATAGATAGATAATTACAAACATACATTTATGGCCTTTATGGCCTATTGAGTCAATTTTGTGTACCCAAATGCCCTTAAGTGTGGGTGCATCCGCTAGAGTGTGTGGGTCCATCCACTAGAGCCTCCTTAACCTACCCAGTCTCACCCTTAAAGAGGACTGACTCTCCCCCTCCCAAAAGCTAATGGTTGGCAGTAGTTCCTCAGTTAGGGTTGGGATTTCTCTCCACTGCGACACTTCATTCCAAATCTTTGTCTGACGTGAGTGTACATGGGACTTGTTCTTGTGCAGGCTGTCAACATTGCTGTGAGTTCATATGGGTAACTCCCCTGTTGTCGGGAAAATTTTGTTTCCTTGTGGTCATCCATACCTCTGACTCTTAAAATCTATCCACTCACTTCTACTATAATGATTGCCTGAACTTTATTTATCAAACTTAAGACTTTGTGGGGTGCATATAGGATCCTGCTACCTGCAAATAGAAAAAGTTTGATTCCTTCTATTCCTATTTTTATTCTTTTTCGTTTCATTCTCTTACTTTGCTGCTGTAGCTAAAATTTTGAGCATATGTTAAATGGGTGTGGAGAGAGAGGGTACCCTTCTCTCATTCAGAATTTTAGAAGAAATGAATTCATTGGGTTTGTCTCCATTTAATTCAAAGTTGGCTAAAGTTTCATTGTCTATAGCCTTTACTGTACTGGTATGTCAGGACTTGATCATAGAAGAATATTGAAGTTTAATAAATAACTTTCTCTTTCAGATGTCCAAACCCTGATTTCTTTCCATAAATATTTAGTTGTGGTTAATAATTGACTTGAATAAACTGAACAAGCCTTCCATCTATGTGATGAAACCAATTCAGTCATGATGTGTATCTTCTTAATATTTTCTTTATATGGTTTGCAAGTATTTTGCTGAGAAATTTTGCCTCCCTGTTCCCGAGGGAAGCTGTGTGTGTGTGTGTGTGTGTGTGTGTGTGTGTGTTTCTATGTCTGTGTGTGTGCATGTTCTTATCAAGTTTTCATGTCAAGATAATAACAGGCATCATAGAATAAATTTAGTAGTGTGTCTTCCTTATCTGTTCTGTGGAGCAGTTTGAGAACTATTATTTTTTGGTTTTTCTTTAAAAGTTTGGTATAAGTCAACAGTGAATCAAGAGGGAATTTTTTTTTATTTATTTCTATATGTGTATGAATGTACTGTCTGCATGCAAGTCTGTGCACCCGTGTCGTGCAATGCCGCAGAGGTCAGAAGAGGGTCTCGGATTCCCCTGGAACTGGAGTTCTCCTGGAATTGGAGTTTCAGACAGTTCTCAGCCACCATGTGGGTGCTGGGGATCGAACCCGGGTCCTCTGTAAGAGCGGTCGGCGCTCTTAACCGCTAGGCCATCTCTCCAGCCCAAGAGGGAATATTTTTAAATTTTCATTTCATTTTTGTGTATTTCATACAAAATTTTTTAGTCTTGATGGTCTTTATACCTACTTCTCCACTGGGACCCTCCTAAAGTCAACCCACTGGATTTCATACATTTTGGCATTTGTGTTAGGGTCTACTGTGCCAGATTACTCTCCCCAGCAATTCCTCAGTTCCAATTCATCCTCTGAGCTCTAGTCAGCCTATCTGGAGTTCCTTTCTTAAAGAAGGCCAGTTCTTCCTCACCCAACCAAAATAAGCTGCTAATATTTCTTCACTTAAGATTGGGTTCAACTACTCATTTCTGCAGTTCTGTCCTTGGTTTTTATCTGGTTGTGCTTGCATGGGTCTTCTGCATGCTGAGACCAATTTTGTAGGTTCATATGAACAGGCTCCCAGGAGCTCGTAAGATGCTCTTTCCATATGGTTTTGCATCACCTCCCTGACACTTACAATCTTCCCACCCTCTCCTCCACAATGTTCCCTGAGTCCTGGGTGAGGAATATTTTTCTTAACTGCTTCAGTCTTGTGGCTTATGATGAGCTTGTTTTTATTTATTAAATATAAATTTAGAAATCATTTGTGTTTAGGAATCTTATCTCTAATTTTATTAACTTGAGTCTTTTATTTCTTTTGGTTAGTTTTCCTCTGGGATTCTAAGTCCATTTTGTCTTTTCAAAACAACAACAATTCTCTGCTTCATTGAGTCTATGTATTGTTCTTTTAGTCTCCATTTTACTTCTCCTATATTATTTTTAATTATATAAGCTGTACAAAACATTGAAAATTCAACAGTTTATTTTAAATATTTAGAAGTAAATTATTATTTTTTTAAAATTTTTTTATTAATTTTTTTTATTTATTTCTGTATGTGTATGAATGTATTGTCTGCAAGCAAGTCTGTGCACCCGTGTCGTGCAATGCCGCGGAGGTCAGAAGAGGGTGTCGGATTCCCCTGGAACTGGACTTCTCTTGGAATTGGAGTTTCAGACGGTTCTCGGCCGCCATGTGGGTGCTGGGGATCGAACCCGGGTCCTCTGTAAGAGCGGTCGGCGCTCTTAACCGCTAGGCCATCTCTCCAGCCCAGAAGTAAATTATTTTTAATATTATTGATGATTTGTGTATTTCATACATTATCTTTGAGTCCAATTTAGACACATTCCCCTCTCCCTGCCCCTCACCCCACCCCAGTTCATTTCTTCTGCTATACATGTCTTGCATCTTTCTCTCAGTCTTTCCAAAGTTTTTCACTGCAGAGGCTTGCTGTTTGGGGCAGAATTTAATGGTATCAGTCAGTTCTTTGACCTGGTCTGTATGTTGTTGTTCCCTCCCCTTTGTATTGCTCAAACATATGCCTACATACCCATCACATATGTATCAAAATTATGACCTCTGAGAATAAACTGTGTGTTAATTCCAAAATATGTTGAAGTATTCATATGTCCCCCTTTAATTTTATATTACTCTAAGATATGAATATGTACCTTCCACCCATATGCAGTAATTACAGAGTCTGAAAATAAGTGGGAGATTAATTCTAGAGCCCATTAAGACAGCCCGTTATAACAGCACAGTTGCTTTCAGATAAAAAGCTTGTTCAGCTTGTCTTTCAACTGGGGATTTGGTGTTAGTATCCACAAATGAGTGAATACATTTTTGGAATTCACATTTTTCCCCTTTAATTTTATATTACTCTAAAGTATGAATACATACCCTCCCCCATATACCACAATCACAAAGTCTAAAAATAAGTGGTAGGTTAATTCTAGATCCAATTAAGATATCCAAATAAGATATTCACAACATAATGGTACAGTTGCTTTCAAGTAAAAGAAAATAAACACGCACAAACACACACACACACACTTGTATTGCTCAGTTTGTCTTACTACTAGGTATTTGGTGTTATCATCCACAGATGAGGGATACCATTTGTCATTTGTTTTTCTGGGACTGTGTTACTTCACTTAGCATAATGTCTTCTAGTTCCATCCATTTACCTGCAAAGTTCATGATGTCATCTTTCTTTACTGCTGCATAGAATTCCATTGTGGAGATGTACCACATTTTCTCTATCCACTCATTGGTTGAGGGACATTTGTGTGGTTCCAGCTCTTCACTATTATGGAGACCTGCAATAAACATAGATATGCATGTATCTTTACAGTAGGATGAGTCTTGTGGGTACATACCCAGTAGTGGTATGACTGTGTCAGGTGGTAGACTCATTTGGAGTCTTTTAAAGGTTCTCCACACTTTTCCATAGTGGTAGTACGAGTTTACATTCTTACCAGCAGTGGATGAGTGTTCCCCTTTCCCTACAACCACTCCAGCACTTGGGTCTTGTTTTCTTGATCTTAGCCATTCTTATTAGAGTGAGATGATATCGTAGAGTGGTTTTAATTTGCATTTCTTTAATTATTAGTGATGTTGAACACTTTTAAAGATGTTTCTCAGCCATCTTTACTTGTGAAGTCTCTGTTCAGCTCTTTACTACACCTCTTGAGCGGGTCATTTGTTTTCTTAGGTCTTTGTTTTTTGAGTAGCTTATATATTCTGGATGTCAGTGCTCTGTTAGATGTATCAGGAATGAAGGTTTCTTCCTTCTCTGTGGGTTTTCACTTCATTTCATTGATTGATTCTTTCATTGTGCAGAAGTTTTTCAGTTTAATGAGATCCCACTTATCAATTTTTACCTTATTTCCTGCACAGCTGCTGTTTGATTTAGAGTCTTTTCCTATGTCTATGTCTTGTAATCTGATGCCAACGTTTTCCTCTATCACCTTCAAAGTTTCTGGTTTCACATTGAGGGGTCTTTGATCGATTTGGAGGTGATTTTTATACAGGGTGACAAGTAAGAGTTTAATTTTATTCTTCTACAAACGGTGATCCAGCTTTGCCAACACCATTTGCTGAGGATGTTGTCTTTCTTCCATTGAGTCTTTTTGGCCCCTTTGTCAAATATGAAGTGCCTGAAATTGTATGTGCTCAAGTTTGGATCCTCAGTTTTGTTGGTCTACAAGCCTGATTTACAGGCCTGTTTTTGTGCCAGTACCAGGCTGTTTTTACGACTATATCCCTGTAATATAGATTGAAGTCAGGCATAGTGATCCCCCCTGTGTTGCTATGTTCACTCAGGGCTGCTTTGGCTATTTGGGGTCTTTTGTTTTTCCACATGAATTTAAGGATTTTTTTCCAAGTCTGTGAAGAAACTCTTGGGGATTTTAATTGGCAGTGAATTGACTCTGTATATTAATTTGTGTAGAATGGACATTTTTACTATATTAATGTTTCCATTCCATGAGCATGGGTGTTCTTTCCATCTTCTGATGTCTTCTTCAATCTCCTTTGTCAGGGGTTTAAAATTTTGTTGTAGAGACCTTTAGTGTCTTTGATTAAGTTTATTCCTAGGTATATTATTGTTTTTGAGGCTATTGTGATTGGGAAGGCCTCTTTGTATTCCTTCTTCAGTTGCTTGTTGTTGGTGTAAAGAAAGGCTACTTGTGGTGGGAGGCATGGTGGCCGGGGCTGGAGCAACAAGCCAAGGTTCACATCTTGCAATGAGCACAGGAAGTCAAGAGAGAGAGACTGGAGACCACAAGGCTTGTTAAACTCACTAAGCCTGCCCCCAATGACGTACTTCATCCAGCACCTTCTAAGACCCCCAAGAACAGTGCCACCAACTGGAGACAAAATGTCTGATTACTTAAAGCCTATGAGTGGACACTTTCATTCAAACCACCACAGGAGGGTAGAAAACTCTTGAATGTAAATCCTCTGCCTGAAGGATGACTCTACAATCAAATTGTCATATTCTGAATCATGTTTCTTTCTAACTATAAGCAAGAGTATTTTCTTATACACATTCCATTCCTGCTATCTATTCCATTTTGGATTTACTTAAAACTTAAGGTGTACCCTTAAGGTATTTATTCAAGATCTGACTTTTAAAATTAATTAACTTTACTCTTTGACAATTTCATACACATGCATAATGTATTCTGCCTACTCTCCTGCATCGTCTCTTATCTTGTCTCATCATATAGACCCCTGTCCTTCCTACATGTATTTTCCCAGATTCATAACCTTTGGTTTTACTTTGTGGCCCAGTTAGTTTAACCAGGGTTATCAATGCCTATTCTATTTTAACTGTCCATTGGAACTTGGTGAGGTCACCAGTAGGTACACAATTGAAGGAAATGATTTATTCTCCTCTTCCAGAATCTATCAGTAGCAAATACTTCTGCAGCCACTATAGAAATCAGTGTAGAGAGTCCTCAACATTCTAGAAATAGAATTACCATTGGAGCCAGTTATTCTATGCCTTCCCATATGCTCAAACACAGGCTACTCTATCCAACTACAGAGACATTCCCTCAATCATGTTCATTACTAGGAATTAGAGCTAGCTTAAACATCCATCAACTGATGAATGGATATGGAAAACCTGGTGTATATACAAAATGAAATTTTATTTGGCTCTAAATAAAAATGGTATTTTGAAATTTGCATGGAAATGGATAGAACTGGAAAAATTATATTAAATGACCTTATTTTAGTCAAAAACACTTCATGTGCATAACATTGCAGCTTACATTATAACATTTCCTTTTAGAAGTGCTGTAGTTCATTCCCAGAAGTTCTGGTAATCTGTGTTTTCATTTCCATTTGATTTCATTAATTTAAAACTTTCCTCTGTGATTTCTTCAATGACCCAATGTTTATTCAAAAGTGAGTGTTCAGTCTCCATGTAATATGTGCTCTCTCTGTTTTCTCTCTTTGTGTGATAAAATATATCTTCTGTGAAATGGATTTATCATCCGACAAGAAATGAGCTACAAAAATGAAGTCTGGTTTACTTACAGGGAGGAGCTAAGGGTAAAGCCAAGGCCTCAGCAAGGTTCCTGCCATGCTCATGAGAATGTGCATGGAACTCTGGGATGCTGATCAGACTATTTTGGGGCCAGGAGATATAAAAAAAAAACACCATGCAGGGCTTGGGGCCTCTTGCCATGTAGGGCACAGAATTCATCCCAGATTCCAGGCGACCATGTTGGGAAAGGAGAACTGATGCTTGGCTTGTGAGTGTTCACTTCCCTCCATCACTTTGCAGGCCAGCCTAATAAACCCTCTAGTGTTCTAGAAATTAAGATTGGAGGGTTTGCTCATTGCTTTGCCTAGCAACTTGGGAACTATGTGTGGGTACCCCCAGGAGGAAAATCTCTGCAACACTCTTCGTTTCTACATTATTCCTAAATAAAAACTAACTCCAGAATTTCCCAGAAAATAGTCTGATTAACTGAATAGACAGATTTTAAAAAAAGAAATAAAAATGCCCAGTAAAGATTTGAAAACAAATATTTAGCATCCTTAGTTAAGAAAAACCAAACCAAACATGGTTTGAGAATCTATCTTGCCCCAGGTAGGATGCCTATCATCAAAACAACCAATAATACAAATTCTAGAGATGATTTTAGGGGAAAAATCTTTATTCACTGTGCAAGGGAACATAAATTACTATGGTCTCTATGGAAATCAAAAGGGAGGCTTCTTGAGAATGAAAGGAACTTCTTTGCTGCCAGTTGTCATAGGCTGTTTAAAATTAGAAAACTGAATAGCAACACTGAACACTGTAGAAATGCACTTTGCTCAGTAATACTTAATTGTTGCAATATTAGATTATCCATTTGGTTGTTACAGAAAAATCCTTAACTGTAATTGTTGGTTGTTGCCATAATAGTATATTGCCAGTAATTCTTTTTTTTAAATTTTTTTTGGGGGGGAGGAAAGGGTTTATTCATCTTACATCTCCTGGGTCACAGTTCATCACTTAGGGAGCCCAGGGAAGGAACCTAGAGGCAGGAGCTGAAGCACAGGCCATGGAGGAATGCTGTTCACTGGCTTGCTCCCCTGGCTCATGCCCAGCCTGCCTTCTTATACAGTATACAACAACCTGCCCAGGGTGGTATCACTCATTGTGGGCTGGGCCCTCCCACACTGCTTGACAATCAAGACAATACTCCATAGATGTGGCCATAGGCCAATCCAATGGAGCCAATTCCCCAGTTGAGGCTCCCTCGACCCAGGTGTGTCAAGTTGACCCTAAAGCTATCCAGCACAAATGACCCCTTGTCAACTTGACACACAAAACACATCACTATTAAACTACCACCTTTCCAGTTCTTATTCCCGAAGTATGATGTTAACATTAATCACAACCTAAGACAGTACAACCTTAAAAGCCCCACAGTCCTTAAAATGTCCAAACACTTAAAAGTTCACAGTCCATTAAAACTCTCTTAACTGTGGGCTGCTGTAAAATCCAAAACAAGTACTGTCTTATTTCAAAGGGAAGAATCAGGTGCACTCAAACAAAACCTAAGTCCAGCAAGTAGCTCAAGGTTGGACAACTGGGACTCACTCATGATCTTCTGGGCTCCAAAAGGGTTTTGACAGCTCCCCCTCTCTGACTCTGCTGTCAGTGGCACACACAGCTCATCTCGCAGGCCCAGGCTTACTCCATTCCACACCTGCCACTCCTCTTTGTGGTCATCCCATGGTCTCAGCATCTCCAAAAAGCTGGGATCACCACTGAAACTGAGGTTGGTTCTAACCTCTCCTGATGCAAAACCTCAACTTCTCTTCCTGACCCCTGGAATTCTGGGGTCTTCACTACATCCAAGGCTGCACTCTGACCAGTGGCCTTTCCTGGCCTCTCATAGTGCCAGGCCTCAGCTGCTCTCTGTGACCCCTTCATGCTTTCAACACTGGAACCATATAGGAGACTCTTACATGTTACCAAGTCCTGCTTCTGGCTTGACATGGAGGCTCAGGCCCCTTCTGGAACATAGCTTCTGTGTGCTGACCCTGAAGAAATTTTTCCCAGAGGATTTCATCACAGTGATGCTGGTCTCTTGTTACTTACAGCTGATTTTTTAGCCCCAGATAACCAGCATCAATTGTCCCAGTAAAGCAAAGATTTCACTTCAGGTTCTGGTCTCTTATTACTTACAGCTGACTTTTTCAGCCCCAGCTGATCAGAACCCACAGATTACACAGTCCTGATGATCTCTGCTTCCCTTTGAAACTGGAAACTTCACAAGCCAGGCCTCCATATTCTACAATTCTTTCAGCAAAACTGTTCCAAGTTCCACAGCCATGCTCTTTAGGCATTCAATGACTTTTCTAGCCAAGTTTCCAAACGATTCCACAATCCTTCCCCAAAACACCAAGGTCAGGTCTGTTACAGCAATATCCCACTCTCCAGTACCAATTTTTGTTCTAGTTTGTCTTCCATTGCTGTGACAAAACACTCTGACCAACATCAACTTGGGGAGGAAAGGGTTTATTCAGCTTAGATCTCCTGGGTCACAGTTCATCACTTAGGGAGCCCAAGGCAGGAACTCAGGGCAGGAACCTGGAGGCAGGAGCTGAAGCACAGGCCATGGAGGAATGCTGTTCACTGGCTTGCTCCTATTGCCTGTATTTCTACCTCTAGTAATGGGCTTTATGTGCTAAATTTCAATATCCTTGAGCCTGGGCAAGTGCACAAGCCTTTTTAAAAAGAAACATTGTTTATTTGAACAAAACTGATCAGATTTGAGAGATTGTTAATGCCCTTGAAGTGGTTTTTGTGGGTGTGAAACAAATGGTGAGAATTTGAATTATTCCTTTATTATAGTATTGGAATTAAATCTACTTAATTTATCAAATCATGTTCATTCCCTGATTTTATATACCTCTATCTATCAATAAACATTGTGATACTTGAAACAAAGAGAATGAAAACTAGAACTGAAATATGTCTCAGCTACACCACTCTTGGATGTGTATGTAAGAACTCTTAAGTCCTATCATAGAGATCCTTGCACATCAGTGTTTACTGCTACATTATTCGCTGCATTTAGCAAATGGAACCAGCTTAGAATTCCATCAACACAGGAACACACTGAAACTGTAATGTACAATCACAACAGAATTTCACTCACGTACAATGACTCTCACTCACGTACAGACAAATAATACTATGACAGTCACAGGAAAATATATGTAATTGGAGATCATTATGTTAAGTAAAATATGGCAGACTAATAAAGAAAAATAACACATTTTAGAGGGTTTTATAACCTAGAAATAACTTATTTGCGTGTGTGTGTTTGTGTTCATGCGTGCACTCAGGTATATGTGTTTATAGTCATGAAACTAGAAAAAGGGATATGAGAAGTGAGGAAGTGATCTATGGAGCGGAAGCAGAGAAAGAGGGGGGAGAAGAATGTATAATAAATGAAACAGAAGGGGTAGAATAGGATCACCAAGACCATTCAGCCCTCTGAATGGGATAGAAGATGGTATCGGAAGAGGGGGAAGCCTGAGGACAAAGAATGCAGGTAAATAGCATATTGAAACCCATTATTGTACAATAATTTTTAAAATTAATAAGAAAGAAGGTACATTATTTTGTTCTTCTATTTGATATTTTAGATTGCCTAATATTTATATTTCCTTTACCATAATAGCTCATAGTTTATTACATTTTAACATATTATTGAATTTATATTGTTGCACCCGCATAGCAAATCAGTTAAACACCTGATTAATGCATGTAGTGAGCTATATACTTTAGGTGTTAATCTCTCACCTGTGTCTCTTCTCTGTATGACTGAGCCAACATTACCCACTAAAGGGGTTATAACATTTCTGATTAACTGTTGAGACAACTGGGGATAGTATAGGCTCAGCTGAGGCCTCAGCTCTCTGCCCTCCTCTCACTGGGAGACTGGTGCTCCAATCCTCCAAATAGAGTCAAGACATGATATTCCAGCAGATGACAGAGAGAACTACACTGAAAAAACTGCAGCTAGCTAAGATGGAGTCTGCAGAGCCAATGCTTTCATGCACAGCAGTGTCTGTGACTGACATCGCAGCAGCTGCAAGGAGCATGAGATCTGCCTCAGGCTGAGCTGTAGCCTCAGTCACACCACAGGACAGTGTTTCCTCAGCCCTTAAGACTCCACCCTGGCTCCACCCCTCCAGCTTCCTGTTCAGAGGTTTCAGAGCAACTGAACAGGAGTGGCCGTGTTGCCAGCTTCCCCAAGACAGTGTGAGAGCTCAGCTATCCTGCAGGACAAGGTGAGCCTGGTGGAAAGGGAGCCCATGGAGCATATGGGAGGGTCTGGGTCATGATAGGGTACACCTCAGGCACCTGCTGCATGTGGTGGAGAGGCCTTGGAGGGATGTTGTAAGTCTGCTTAGTGTGAGGTCCATCAACTGTTATTGAACAATACAGAACTTTTCCTAATTGGCCCTTTGTGCCCAGATCTGTTTGATACTGTTACATGAAAGCCCATCACTAGACCTAGAGGTAGCAGTAAGTGAATATCTATGCTATCAAGGCAGCCTGATTGACATAGCAAGTTTCAGGCTAGCTTGGGCTACAGGGAGACCCTGCCTCAAGAATAATTATAAAAACAAAATCTTATTTTATGGAGCCCTTGGGGATATACTGTCCCCAAGGTAGATCTCCAGACGTGGAAGTCAGGCCCAAAGATCACCTGTGGTAAATATGCCCTGAATCCCTTGACTTCTCCACAGTCAAATCCCAGTGAATTGGTATTTGTCCAAGTGTCATCAAGATGACAAGATTTAACTGAAATCCAGTTACTGACTCAACATTTAGATTCATCAGTCCAAGGAAGGAGGCTGTGACCCTCACAGTATGGGAGATGGAGTGGAGGATGGGAATCCACAGTCAGGAATTCATGATCTGATAATGTGTTGCAGTGTGGTTATGGGAACATCAGTTGCTTTGTTCGAGGTTTTCTTCTTATGCAGTGCTGTGTTTAGGAAACTGGGCCCTCTGTTTAGACTTTTGTCAAATATATAGAGATGAATACTATATCCGAGACCTTACCACATGTCCGTGGCTCCTGCCTGCATTCATTGTGAAATGGCCTTTACACAACAGGATCAGGGAACTTGATGTGCTCCTTGTTATGAGATTTCACCTTTGTTAAGTCTCTACTCAATACACAGAGATCAAATAGAGAAGTATACATAGTTACCCATGGAAACACACACACACACACTCACACACACATAAACACACACTCACACATACACATTCATACATCTGTTTATTTCTTTCAGTTTATCAACCTATCTACATTTTTCCCATTTTTAATATTTTATTTGAATTCTTGTGAATTTCATGTAATTCATCTTAATTAAATTTAGACCTCTTTCTCCTATATACCCTTGCAGGTCTCCCCACCAGATATCAGGTATTCTGTCACATATGTTAAGTCCTATCCAGCTAAGCATTTGTAGCTATATTTTCTTTAAAAAGTAACAATCTGCCTAGACAGGGGTTGCATGCACACTTGTGATCCTAGCACTGTGGTGCAGTGGCAGGAAGATCAAGTTTGATACAAGTTTGGTCTACATAGTCTTCTAGTCTAGCTTGGGCTACGTTGTGAGGCCCTGTCTCAAAACAACAAAATGTTAAAATTAAAACTACTAAATTCCATTATTATCCTCCCCAGTGCACACTCAAAATTTATTCTACATTCTTTCTTTTGGGGGGGGGGCTGTATTATACATTATTGTTAGCTTTATTTTTATTATTTTCTCAATCCTGGCATGTTTATTTCTAATCCACATGCATGAAAGGAATAAATTGGCAGAGTCCAGTACTTGTATGTAGGTTCTTTTCTGTATCTTTTTGGACCCCTTTGATTCTTATTACTCTAATTGATTTTCTTCCTGTTTGAACTGGCAAATTCCTCAAATGACTTGGGGGAATGATCTGGACACAACAGGATTTTAGTAGACCAGTGTTTTCCTTCTAACATCCTCTGAATAAGATGGAGACAAAGAAAGAAGTACAAACAGATAAAATGCCTGCATGAACTCATGCTTTATGAACTGTTCCTGATCTGAACAGTTGCCTGCTGGGTTATAGTAATAGTTTAGTAATTTTCTTCATATTGCATATTCCCCTCCACATTTCTAGCATAAATCCCACTTTGGCATGATGGATCATATACTTAAATGTTTTTGATTATGTCTTGCTAATATTCTCTTGGGATTTGGCATTAATATTTATACATGAGCTCCATCTGCATTTCTCATCTTTGGTCCAAGTTTTGTCAGGTTTGGGTTTCAGAGTTTCCTTTGCTTCATAGAAAGCAAGTGGATGGTCTCCTTCCTTCCTTAGATGCTGGAAGCAGAATAGCATTTGTATTTGAAACACCATTAGTTTAACAGAATTCTTCTCTGAAACTGCAAGGAGCTGTTCGCTTTGATGGGGAGCTCATGAGTGACTCTCTGATTTATCTCATGCTCAGTGCCTCGTCTACTTTCTGTGCCCACATTGCAAGGGTGTGTTTATGCACAGCACATACATGTGATTTGAAGCTCAGACATTAGCTTCCCTATTTTCTCCTCCAGGCAGGACTGTGTCTTGAAGATCTGACCCACATGGCCTTCAAAATGTCATGCTACTAAAGATCACAGTGCATCTGTGCTTTCACCTGAAAGTTAGACCATCTAAAAACAATGTGTGGATTGAGAACATGAGGCCATTTTAAAGAGTTTACATCTCTTACAAAATTTTCTTTCCTATCATGTTGAAAGTCTATGTAGTAGATTGGCTGTATACATTTTTTGATATAGTTTTTTTAGCAATTGAAATGTCATCACTTTTTTTTTTATCTAGACCCGTGTCCCCCCCATTCCCCCACCCCAGAATGGCTGTATACATTAATACACACTTTACATCTAAGCTTGTTTGTACACACTTGCAATCTAAGTACTCCAGAGAAAGAGACAGGGGAATTGCCACAAGAGTTTAAGACTAAGCTAGTCTATATAGTAACTATTATGCCAGCAAGAGGCACAAATATAACAAGGCCCCAACCTCTAAAAACTAAAGCAAACAACTCAAAAAGAAATATTTAAGGTCTGGGAGATAGCTCAGCTGGTAAAATCACTGGCTGCTCTTCCAGAGGACCATGGTTTGGTTCCCAGAACCCACATGACAGCTAGCAACAGTCTGTAACTGCAGTTGCAGGGGATCCAGTCCCCTCCTCTGACCTCTGTGGTCATTGCACAACAAGGGAGTACTTACATACCAATAGGAAGAACACTCTTACATATAAAAAATAAATTTTAAAAAGACACCTTGAAATTCCTCCATGATTAATTATGGGAGTGCTTTCTAATAAGCTCTTCTTCATAAGATGAATGGTATTATTTCTAATTGGATCTTTCAGAATTGCCATATTAAAAACAAACTTTCTCCACTCTAAGACCTTGTCTGAGTTGGCTTGAGTCCTGTGCCTGGTGCCAACATTGCCACAAGTTCACATGTGAAAGCCTCCAGGTGTCTGTGAGCCACTGCTTCTCCGTATTCGTGTCCCAGCCCTGGCTCCTACAATCTCTCTGCCCTCCCCCTTCCACAGTGCTCCCTGAGCCATGGGTGGGTAAGGTTGACTTAGCTTGGATGTTAGTGAGTTCTGATGAGGGGATGGGGCATACGGAGGGGACTGGGTTTGATTGGGAACCATTGTATGTGATATACAAGTGCTCAATTAAAAAAAATAACAAAGTTGGAACCTGGGGAAACGCCTTACAAGACAGTGACCTGAGTTATATTCTCAGAGCCCATGTAAAGGTAGAAAAAAGTAACTGCTTGTACTAAAAGTCCTTTGATTTTTGTGCTGTGTCATGTGTGTGAATGTACATATACACAATACTTTAAAAAATAAACAAAGTTGGATCTTTTCTTAAACAACACATAACTCAGACAGAAATAAAAGTAAAATAAAAGATTGTAATTAGTAAATAGTGCTTCCAGCACAGAGAATCAGCAGAAAGCACAGCGGGAGCTAAGGTCTTCAGTGGACCACAACAGGGAAAGTGTTCCAAAGGAGAAACACAGCTGCATCAGAAGACTCAGGTGGTTTACATCTGTAGGAGGGGAAGAAACAAAGATCAGAAGTGGCAGGGTGGTGCTAATAAATCTGAACATATTTTCCCTTTCAAACCACAGGCAGACCTTGAGTTTCAGACCTTCCTGTCCAGATCATGGCTGATCACGGTGACAGTTCTCTGAGGATCGTTCTGGTAGGAAAAACTGGAGCTGGGAAAAGCGCCACAGCAAACACCATCCTTGGGGAAAAAAAATTTAAGTCTCAAATTGCGGCCCGGGCTGTCACCAAGACCTGCCAGAAAGCATCCAGGGAGTGGAAGGGGAGAAAACTCCTGGTTGTAGACACCCCGGGGCTATTCGACACCAAGGAAAGTCTGAAAACCACCTGGGCTGAAATCAGCCGCTGTGTCCTCTACTCCTGCCCCGGGCCTCACGCCATCGTTGTGGTTCTGAAGCTGGGCCGATTCACAGAGGAAGAGAGGAAAACTATCACTATGATCAAGGAATTCTTTGGGGAAGCAGCCATGAAGCACATGGTTGTGTTGTTTACTTCCAAAGAGGACCTGGAAGACATGGACCTGAAAGAAGCCATAGCACTGCAGGGTGATAAGCTGGAAAGTTTCATCAAGGAGTGTGGGAACAGATACCTAGCCTTTAACAACAGAGCAAACAAGGCTGAGAAGGAAGCTCAAGTGCAGGAGCTGGTGGAGCTGATAGACACCATGGTGCAGGACAATGGAGGGTCTTATTTCTCTAATGCCACATACAAGGACTGTGAGGAAAGGCTGAAAAAACGAGTCGATGACTTGAGGAAATTTTACACTAATAAAAGAAAAGAGGAATGCCGACAAGTAGAAGAAGAGTATGTCCAGAAACAGGATAAACTAAGGCAGGAAAAGGAGGAAAAGTTAAAATCAAATGAAAGGGAGTATGAAGAAAAAATGAGAAACATAAGGAAAGAGGCAGAAAATAATGTATTCGCCCAAATCCTTGGCACAATTACCAACATACTTTCCAAAGTACGGCATTTTTTCCAGAAATAGTGGCTGTGTTTTACTTGATATAAACATTTCTGCAACTCATTACCCATCATCCTCCATGCTGACCTCTCCTCTAAAATACCAACAAATTTAACAAATTACAGAAGCTCTATGTCTGGAATTCAAGGCATGCAGCCTGAAGACTCAGTGTCAGGCTCCAGGGATGGAATGAAGCTCCACACACCGTTCCTGTGCCTCCCCTCCCCGCCTTCCCCACCATGATGGACTGAACTATCTCTGTAACCATGAGTTCAAATAAACCATTCTTCCCTTTTAAGTTGCTTCTGTGAGACATTTTGTCACAGAGATGAGAATGGCAATTCTTTTTCTTTTTTACTCCGTTTTTAAATTTGTTTATTATTTTTAAGGGATTCATAATATAAGAGCACAGTTGTTTTCACATCACATTGATGTTGCTCACTTTGCCATACAATTAGGTAATTGGTGCTAGCATCCACAGATGAGGGATACCCTTCGTCGTTTGTTTTTCTGGGACTGTGTTACTTCACTCAGCATAACTTCTAGCTCCAGCCGAGAATGGCTATTCTTAAAAATCTGTTGTATTCATTTGCAGTAAAATCTTTGCTAGTTTATATCAAAATTTCCCATGAAAATATAGAGTAACGTGAGACCCTATCTTTATTGGTCTGGCATAATTAGAACCACTCTTTTGTGCTCATCTTAAGATGCATTAATTATTGATCAGTACTGAAGTGAGACAAAGATTATAGAAAATTGAATGATTCTAAATTAGTAATCTGCTAATATTGGAGGAATAATTATTGGGTGATCTTACATACGTGTAACAATTATACAACATTAGGCTTCTTGAAAACCTTCATTAAGATTAAGATAGAACTGAAAATGAGGCTGAATGGAAATCAGGAATTCAGCCATATTTTTCTTCTAATGAATGACTGGCCACACATGGTGTTGAACTGCTGAAATTAAACATTTATATACATATACAGATGTGATATAATATGTGATTATATAAGACTCAGCTTCAAATATGCATAACTGCAAAGGCATGAGTAATTAAAGCATTTGTGGTAAAGTTAAAAAAATACGATGGCAATTCTTTATCACTTTGTAATTCTGATTTCTGTAGAAAAGTAAGTCAGCTACAGTGACAGGACAACATAGAAACTTTCCGTCTGGATTTCCAACATTTGTCCCTTCCCTCCATGGGTATCACCTCTTGGGATCCGCTCCAGGCAGGAAGCACTCACTTGGAGTTTGATAAATCCTAATTCCATACAACCTCTGGTTTTCCATAGGAAATGATTTACAGGCACACAGAGCATGTGATGACATGAGACATGAGGATGAGGAGAGGGAGAAGGAAACCTCTCCCCAGACTGGCTGTGAACGAGAAACAAAATGAAGAGAGATGCATAGACTAATAACGGGAGGGCACAATCATGTATTTGAGGGGTACAGATGGGGAAGGAAAAGGCACAGGAAAGGGAGGTTGTCTGCAGACAGAGCACAACTTGCCCTGGTCATGTTCAAAATGTGACCCCAAGCATATTTCCTGCACCAATCAAAGCAGCTTGGAATTGTCAAGCCCATGCCTAAGCCCATGCTTTGTTTTAAGTTTTACCTCTCAGCTACTTTGTTTGGTTCTTATGCTTAGCAGAGTAGGGACAGCCAGCACCAGGTGTTGAAGTGGAGCATCCTGTATGACTCCCATATGGTTTTGTTCTTTTCCTGGTGGACTCAGCAAGTGGCATTGCAGTGAGTGAATCACCTCATTAGGTATTTGACCTCTCCCTGCCTATGAGGGACCTGCTCAGGAGAATACAATTGGAGCTGCACAGCTCCAGGGAAAGAAGAACAGGCTGCTCCCATAGCTGCAGGGGGCAAAATGACCACACCATCAAAGAGGCCTGTGCTCATTTGATCAACCATAATTGTGGGACAGCAATCCTGGACTCAGATGTATCTTGAGAGGATGCCAGCTACCAATCTGCTTAGCACACTTAGGCAGAGAAAAGGCAGCTAGCACTCAGGTCATGATCCAGCTTGCTTGTCAGCATGCCCCTTTTCTGGATATGCCCCATGAGTTAGGATGTTGTGTTTTGGTGTGGAGGTCTAAGATTGGCCAATGGGAGGTGATGACACATGATGTAGCGGCTGCCTGCCCCAAGCCTACATAAGCTGCATGTTACATAGAATAAATGGATTTTCATGGATTTGTACAATCTGACGTGGTCCCTAGGCTGTTGTTGCATGCGTGCTTGGTTGTGGGGCTATCAACCCTACAGCTGGCTCTTCAGCTTGTTTGGTCGTGAGAGCCAGCAGCTCTGAAACCACGTGTTTGGCTGTGGAAGCATCAGTTCCACATTTGCGTATTTGGACGTGGAAGCATCAGTTCTGCAGCTGCGTGTTTGGCTGCAGGGCCATCAGCCCCACCTGCCCCCTTAAGCCTGCCCAACCAGGGGGTCAACACCCCTACAACTGGCACCTTCAAACAGGGACCTGAAGCAATTCAGTGAGTCTTGGGCATGTGAACCCCCATGATGGGGAATCTGTCCTTATCTTCTAGGGAGCCTCTTCTTCAGGCTGAGCAACTTTAGGACATTGTCTTCCAGTGTGCCCCTTGGCCCACTGCTGAGAGTCTTTTCTTCTCCATTGTAACTCCTCTTCTCCAATGATTGAACCAGAAACAGATTAATATCCCTGAGGCACTGCAGGCTCAAATCAAAACAAAAGTGAGAAGCCCCTTCCTGCACTGACTCAGGCTCCACTTTCACCACTGGCAAGGCTTTGGCCCCAAAGCCAGAATCCATCTCTTTGAGAGATTTTAAGGATTCCCAGGACCCTGCTCCTTACCACAAACCTCCACTGTCTTCTAATTATGCCTATACTGAACTCACAATTGCTCCTTTGGCTCCCTTAGACCTGAGCCATCTGCTGGCTCCTCAGCCTTTGGCAACTCTCTGTGCTCAGCGGGATCACGCATGGGGATGCTCCCTCAGCTTTCCACTCTGCCTACAGACTTTTTTCTCTTAACATTGTGCCTACTCCGCAATGCCCACTTCTTTGGTATCCTTATGACTCACCATCATGGACCTCCATGAAGCCATTTCTAGAGATGGTCCGTACTCTTTATAGGTAGAGAGCCTTTTTAGAAAACTTTTCCTTGAGTCCCTTGTTTCCAATCATAAGGGTTAATACCCCTTATGATTGGAAACACATGGCCTGGGCTGTCTTAGTGTCCAGTGATTTCTTAAAATTGTAGGCCTTTTTATGACCAATGTGAACAGCTGATGGAGTTCAGTTGTTTGGCTGGAGTACAAATTTCTAAGCATCAACTCCAAGGGGAAGGCCAGTTTGGGAGTGACACAGGAGACCAGGCCTGAGCCCACCCCCCAAGAAGTTTGAGTGGGTGCAGCCCTGTGCAGGCCTGGAGACAGCTCCCTTTTACAGAAGGGATCTGACTCATTTTTCCAACTGCAGCAACAGCCAAAGGAGGACTTTACTCAGTTCCTTCCCCAAATTACTGAGGCAGTAGAAGGCAAGACCTCCCATGGGGAAGCCTGTGAGGCCTTAATTAAGGAACAAGCATATGAGGGTGTGCATGCCAATTATAAAACAGTTGTCTTGCCAGTTCATTCTAAACCACTTAAGGACTGGATAATCACTACTCAAAGTGTTGGCAAGAGAGCTTCTGATATGGCAGCTTTGGCACAGGCCTTTGCCTCCACCCTGCATCCCCAAGAAAGTGGCCCCAAATGTTGTGGGTGTAGTCAAATGGATCACTTACAAGCAGCCTTCCATTTTGCAGCTGCAGCTTCACCCAGGAGTGCCAAGCAGCCCTCCATGCCTTGTTCAATATGCCAGAGGGCATTCCACTGGGCCTGGGATTGCCACTCTAAATATACTAAAGATGGCATCCCTATTAATAAAGTTTTAAACTCTGCCTGAAGCAACTCCCAGCCCAGCAAGAAAGGGATCCAGGGCCCTGTCAGTCAAATCAAATGGACATAGAAGGACCAGGGATCTTTTGGTCCCTGGTGGGGACCAAAAGTCCTCCTTGAGGATACCTATAAACCCTGAATGCAAATTTACATAGGAGATAAGCTTTTTTTTTAAAGCCAATTTTTTTTATTGAAGCTCTGTGCATTTCATACAAAATTTCAAATCAAATCTAGACCTGTGTCCCCCTCCTGCTCCCCCACCCCACCAGAGCTCATGCAGTCTGCCAAACATGTTTTTCATCTTTTTCTCAGTCTCTCTCAGAATTCTCAGTGCAGAAGTTTACTGCTTAGAGCAGAAGTTCACCATTACAGTCAGTTCTTTGATGCAGTCTTTCTGTTGTTGTTGTTGTTGTAGTTGTTGTTGTTATTCCTTCCAATATGCATCACTCCAAAATATGCATATATGCATGCCACATATATCATAGGTTTTAGCATCTTCAGATTATGATCTTTTTCTTTATTAGGCAGAAAGATGTCATGTTTGAAGTCTCCTTGGCAACCCCAAACCACCATCAGTTCTGCCCTTGCGTTCCACACTTCCCAAATGAGATCCAGTAAGCATCCCATCCTGTCTTGATCTTCCTGTACTGGTCTCCATGATACAGCCTAGGTAGTCCAACAATGGCACTCTATACTCTGAAGAGGCTGAAACCTCAGTAGTAGCTCAGTCCACAAGTTGTATGTCTCAGCAGTCCCCATCTGGCACTGAAGGTTTGGAGGATTCTTGGAGAGACATGAGTCTTCAGTCCATAGTGGAAGGTTGAAAAGCTGTGTCTCACATCTTTGAAGGATGGCAAAAGCAGTGGCAGCCACAGGGTAGCTGCACTTGCCAGTAAGACAGGCAAAATAACTGTACTCTTTCTTTCTTTTTTACTTTTTGTCTTTTTACTAAGATCTCAAGTTTTATGCCTGAAGTACAATTTCTCAGGCCTTACTATTTATTTATTTATGGTTATACTTTCCATTTGGATGTTTAAGGCACACAGTTAGCCCAGATTAACCAAGGTTTTTATTTCCTCAAGGTCACTTGGGGATCTGGTCCTCAGACCTGGGGCTCAGGATTTTTTTTGGGGGGGGGGGGGGGGCCCTGGTTCCTTTTGGCTTTTCAATAACCAGTTCCATTCACTCAAAGACAAAGTCAGGTCTTCCTAGGCCAGGCTTCCCTTTTTGAAGCATGAGCAGACTTTCCTCTTTATAGACTGGGCACTGGCTGAAGTCCTATTAGTGGATCTCCACGACCTCCCTGCACAGGATGACTGGTGACCCACATTTGCAGTGCATTTCAAGAGATGCCCCCATGCATAATCCCCTAAGACTTGGTTGACTTATATTGTATATTGTGAATCCCTTAACAAGTTCTAGAACTAAGCTACCATTTATTTTCAGAGTTAGGAATTTTTGGTATATGGATAGAGGGTATGTATGCATATTTTAGAGTAATATAAGATAAAAGGAATGTCGTAAAAACTAGTTTGTCATGACATTATGTCTAATCACAGTATTTATTTTATGGGAATTCTTCTTAGTATTTCTTATACAAGGCTGCTTGAGCTTTTGTCCAAGCATTTTCTAAAATATTTTACAGTAGTTAAAAGTATTAGGCTGGTGTAACTTAGCCTTTCTGGATGCTTAAAGACCATACTTAATGCCCATACCAATTTGTCCAAGGGTCTTAAGAGATAAGCTTTTTATTTTATCTTTAACTATTAAATCAGTTTAGTAAAGACAACTTTGCTCACACAGAACAATAGTTTACAACAATCTGAGTACTGGATGGACAACCATCACAGATGAGGGGCTAGAGGTACCCGGGGCTCTGTGCCCAGGTCCAGAGACACCAGGTGCCTCTCCATCACCAACCCCTGAGGGAGCCACCCTTCCCCCCACAGGAAGGGAATGGGGGACCATGACACAGAAGACTCTTCCCTACCTGCTCCTCCTCAATCCTAGGGAACCCCCACCCAGGCTCAACTGTTGGAGGTTAAGGTGGCTAAAGGGTAGGAGACAGAGTCAGGACATCTTCAGTGTGAAGATTGTTCTACTCACCAGGCCACATGGTGGAAATTTGAGGGAGGACCACACAAGTAATCCTGCTCTTGCTTACAAAGGGAGGTTGACTGATGCCCCAGAGCTCAGGGGAGCTGTATGAAATGCAAAAGCTTTGCAGTATAAACTTCCCAGACTCACCCATGTGAGCAGAGACAGTCCAATAAGAAATGACTAAAAATTTCAGAAAACTCAACAAGACTGGGTTAATAATGGCAAGAAGGGCAAGCATAGGCAGGCTACCCAGTCAATCAGTGCCTCGGGGGACCTAGGAGCCCCACTCACCCCTCTTTTCCTCCTCTGCCGAGCTAATAGAATCCATGACCACTTGGCTCTGAATCTAGAGTAGCTACCAAGCACTTAGACAGGCTCAGTTCAGGCAGGGAAAGAGGTTTGGAGCCCAGCAGGACCCCTCACCACCACCTCTCCCATCACACATGCACACATATTCTTATCTGTGGTGCACAAAGATGATGTCTAAGGGCTTCAGCAGGAGGTGGGCAACACCTAGTACTAACCACTTCCTTCCTGCCCAGAGCCCAGGGCCTGGAGCCTGGAGCTCCCAGTGTTAAAATCAGTAGGGCTGCCAGGTTAAGTGGGAAGCCAGGAAGGAGAGATGGTATAACAAAGGACCACATCCTGAGACAACTTCTACAACTCTCTTGGATAAACCCCAACCCTTGCACTATCCAGATGGAAGGGGGCCTGGGAAAAAGGATGAAGAGTGGAGGAAAGGATAATAAAAGAGGTTCCATAAAAATTCTAAGTCAAATTACAGATAAAACTGCAAAGAGTACAGGTTCAAGGCACCTTGCCCCCTCCTCTGCACAGCCTCCTGCCCTCCCTCTCTGGAGAGGCCATGAGCCAAAGGCAGAATTCAGCCACAGAAGGATTTTCTGGGCTCCATGTAGTCACAGAGAACAGAAGGCAAAAGTGAGCAGTTTGTGTCTCCTCATTTAAAAAAATATATTCATGTATTATTATTGCCTGTCCACCAGTGGAGCAGGAGGCACAGCGACTCAGTGGGCAAGGGCTGCAGCCTCCAAAGCCTGAGCTTTCTCTGCCTCTTCAGAAGCAAAGGATTGGATGCATCTTGATCTTCTTTATCTTGATCTACTTGTAGTCAACCTGCATTGTGGCCAAGGCACTGGCCATGTCCTCCTTGGCATCCTTCCACCATTCCTCATCCTCCTTCAGGACCTCCTGCTGGCATGCAGTGGAGTCTCAGGGACCTTTGTAGATTGCATGAATTTTGTCATGGTCATTCTCTGAGTGGGCTCTGTTTTCAGCAGGTTCCACATAAGCATCTTCACTTCCTCTGATACTTTTGACCACTCTGGATTATGACATTCTTCTAGCTCATTGTGACAGGGCAGTCCTGGACTCCCTACTCTCTTAAGTCTTAGTGGCCATTTAGGCTGCCCATTTAAAGGTCTCCCAGGAGAAAATTCAACTCACCCCTTCCCATGATTTTCTGGGATAAATTCTGGGAACTAGATAAATTTGACGTCAGATTCCAATAATTAAACTCCCTGAGATGTTGCCCTTTAACCAGCTCCAGAAGGCTTTGGAGGCTATCAACTGGCTGAGCCTATGGCTGCATATCTCCTGGGAGGAGATGCATCTTTTGTATGACTGACTGCCTAGGGGGGCATACAAAGCCTTTCACTCTGCTGTATAATCCAAGAAGTATGTATTATTCTTCAAATAATCAATACTGCTCTGCCCTGTACCTTCACTGTTAGATCGAACTCCTCCCTCTCTTTGATGGGGATAATTCTTGATCCAGGTGTTGTCCTGTGGGAGTGATATGGCAGTCTCATGGACCTCTAGGATGGCTGCACACTGAATATCATAGAGTCCAAAAGATAAGCTCCCACCTGGACGCAGCTGCCATCATGATTAGAATGCTTTGCCTGAGAACTATCCACCTTTGGGCATGGAAGCTGCATGCCTGATTCTCCGATTTAATAAGGGCCTATTGGATTGGGCCATTCTGTATAACAACACCTTCGCTATCTCCCTTAAAGATTTTCCTGGCACTATTGATAATCACTTATCTTCCCATAGGCTCTTGGCAAGCTTCCAGGAATTGCCATTAATGCCTTCCCCCATCTTAGTATCCCAGGCCATCCCTGAGACCCGCCTCATATTCACTGATGCTTCTAATAAAGAGGTTGCACTGGTGTCCATTGAGCGGGAATGTTTAAAGATCCTTAAGTTGATTCATACAAGGGTTGGACAACTAGTGAAAATTAACAATTCCAAGGAACACAATACTCTCTCCTGGACTTCATGGGTACTCTCAGGCACACAAGTGTTGCACTTAAATACATGTAGGCAAAACACTAATAACACACAAAACAAAATGATGTAAAAACCTTTAAATAAACAATGATTATTTAGTCTCCAAATGTGTGATTTCTAAGGTTACTTTTGCACTAAATTTCTAGTTTTATTCAACTGTTTCCTGATAAATACAGAGAATTGGGACTGGGGGCTGGGGACAGGCTCAGTAGTTAAGAACACTGCTTGCTTTTGGAAAGGACTGGGGTTCAGTTCCAAGGAAGCACATGGCATCTAATACCTGTCTGCAACTCCAATTCCTGGGGTTCTAATGCCTTCTGGTCTCCATGGTCATTGCATGTATGTGGTGAATTTATGTATATACAAACAAAACTCTCACATGAAGAAAAATAAATCAAGCCAAAATTTACAAATATAGAGAATTGTGTCAGTTTTTGTGCATGGTAAGGCTTTTTTTCTTTTTAATGTATATTTTTATTGAATTTGGTGCTTTTGATATAATAGATCTTAATCCAATTTAGATCCCTCTCCCATCTGCACCTCCTAGGGGATCACCCATACAACAGACTGCAATACACATAGAAGGTCACAACTGACCAAGTTATGAAGGTTTTGCTTGTAGCAAAATGAATTTTAGAGACTTCCATGGTTCACTGAGAAGAGTGCACATGTCCTATCTTTCTGCTAGGCACTTTTTGTGTAATATGTTTTTAGTTCTAATCGACCTATAATATAATTTGGAGTGGGTTTTTTCTTTTTGCTGATTTGTAGTTTAGAAGATATATCTGGAAGTGAGAGTGGAGCAGTGGAGTCTCAAACGGCCATTGTGTGGGGAACTGTGTGTTCTATTCTTTTTAGCATTTGTTCTATAAAATTGGGAACCTTGGGAATGCAGACACCCTCCAGGAGTCAGTGAGGTTCCAGTGAGTAAAGGCGGACCTGCCTTGTCCCTGGGAGGGGGGGGGCTGCCACCCATCGCTGGAAGTCCCAGCTCCGACAGCAGACACCCTCCCAGAGTCAGTGATATTCCAGTGAGTCAAGATGGACCTGTCTTGACCCTTGGAGGTCTACCAGTGTGTGGGCCAAAGTAGCAACCCAACGCAATGCACAACCACCCCTTCCCCTGTCATCTTGGTGGAGCTCTTGTGCAGAGGACCTAACAGGCAGAACATTGGTGACTGTAGTCTGTGCAGCCAACGTTGAGGTGCCAGAATTCAAAGAAACAAATAAACAGACAAATCCACATGCCAAAGAAACTAAGAAAAAACAACATGGGAACAGCTCATAATAAATCCACACCAAACTCTACCAACCGTACAGAAGATCCCTGCAATGAGACCTCTGAGGAAAGAAGCCAAGACACCAACCTTAGAAGAACTGTAGACACATTCAAAGAAATCAGAGAACTAAGGGAAGAGAATGAAAAACTCAGGAAGGTCCTAGAGGGAGAAAATGACAAACCCTGGAAGGAAGTCAAAATACTGAAAAGATCTCAGGCCGAAATGAATAAAGAAAATGACCAACGAACCATGGATTGGGAAAATTAATATAGTAGGTATGTCACTTAAAGGTTGGGCATCTCTCAGATGTATATTATCTGTGTGTGACCAGATGCAGAACTGTGAACTAGCCTCTATCTGTTACAAAAATAAGCTTTGTTGCTGAGTAGTATACAGTATACTCATCTATCTATCTATCTATCATCTATCTATCATCTATCTATATCTATATTTAGCATATAGGAATTTCATTTGTCTAGAGATTTGACAGAGATGTTTTTCTCTGTGATTTCTGACCTCTTTTTTTATTCTTTTTTTTCATTTTTTAACAATAAGAAATAATTTATGAGTACAAGCATCCTTCATGTGAAACCAATTTGCAAGCAGTTGTGCCCAAACCCACACAGCCCATGGGTCCCACCATCCAGTTTGGGAGGCTTGGATGTTCAATCAAGTTGATCAGATGAGTGTCCAGACTGTATTGCTGTAGTCTCATCATTCACCCCAATCGCAACCCTTACATTCTATCACGCCCCCTCTTCCCCAGATTGTTCCCTAGGCATAGAAAAGGTGCACAGGTGGACGAGAAGCAAAACAGTTTACTTTCTCTGGAGCTGTTGTCTTGGACTCTGGTCAATTCTGGCTGTTTCCTTTCGTGGGCTGACAGTTTGTCCGTGAATAACCTTTTGATCCTACTAATGAAGCACAAATAATTAGATATATAGGTATTTAAACAGTACTAATTGTTATGGTATGATACTTTGGTATAGACACAGATGTTTGGATGGTATTGTTAATCCATGAATTACGTTTTTTCTGTAAAATATGACAGGGTCTTACTGTGGCTTACAGCATCTCCTAACCACTAGAGGATGCAAGCTTGTGGCATCAGCCATGGGTTATTCCTCCAAGGAGAGAGCTAATAGCCAATTAGATTTGGGAGATTTGGGATATACAGGCATGTGGCTGCCACTACTGCACAGTATTTCCAGGCAGGTGAGGTGTAGCTGGTGTGATGGAGGAGTGTTGTTTGACTCAGGGAAACCTATATTTGCTTTATTGGTTTGGTGGCCTTTGGTAACACTCTCTGGTATTCCAGAGACCAACTGTACACTTGCAAGTGTGGTCTCAATGCATCTTTCCCATGCTTACATCAGGTCTTTGACAGCAGGGCCTTATTGCCTCTCTTCTTGCAGGTATAACAATTTACAGGCAATAAGCCTTTACCTTTTGTGGGGGGGGGCTTGGATCCCCTGTCCAACATCTCCTTGGTAGAATAATCCATTGCTGATATCAGAACTCTCCTGTATTAATATGCTTAAGTGCATAGCTTAAGGAGACTTTAGTATTCTATTTGGATCTGAATAGAGACTAATCCTTTTCACAGTTCCTATGTCTATTAGTCAGTTAAAGAAGGCAGTTTTACCAGTTTTATAACAGATTACCTCTATAACAGTTGGCTCCAATTTACAGTTAGAGAAAGACCTCATCAACATCATATTTCTCCTTGTTCTGGGGTGGGGAGTTAAGAAAGTCTCTTGTATTAAAACCTTGTGGCACCTAGAAGGTAAGTTTCAATAGGACTCATTATAAATAGTTGTTACAAGTAGGATCCACTGAGGGGTTTGATGTCTGTAGCAATCTGAGGCTTTTCTTCCTTTCAATGTTCAGATGGGCCAACCTTTCTGCTGACACTTCTTGGTACATCCTACACAATGCAAAACTGTATCTTTTCTTTCTCAGCCATTAAGTTGGTGACATGTTGGAACATGCATATCTTTTCCCATAGTTAGTTTTAAGATCTGAATTGCAAGGTTTTTGACAAAAAGGTTTCATATCTATCTGTATCTCCCTTTTTTATTTTTATGTTTTTGTTTTATTTTGACCCATGAGTCTCCAAAAGGCAGTTGTATTACACATACCTGTAGGCTGGAGTCAAGGCGCAGATTTCATCAAATTCACCCATGCTGTTTTGGGTGATGGTATGTGGTTAATTTGGGAAGCAAACTTAATTTTTTAAGTTAGATCATCCTACAGGTAAAAGAGAATGGCACAAGGTGATACTGTACAACGAAAAAATTATAGAGAACATTCATATGTGCCAATCCCAAAGTTATTGTTTTACAGATTTTAAGTAAAACAAATGTGGAAAACAACAATTTATATTTCCAATTAACTCAGGTGCATTACCGTTTTTATCAGAACCTTTAAACCAATGTTGTTTAATATACACATATTTACTTTTGTTAAGTCCTAAAACACCATGTAACCTGTAGATGGAGTCTGGGCAAAATTGGATACTTGTTGAACTCACGTCAATTAAATATGTATTAATTGAATATACACCCGTGTCCCTCTCCCACCCCTCCCGGCCTTCCTGATTCACCATTTCAGTCAGTTTTCTGATGCAGTCTTTCTGTCGTTGTTCTTTTAATATGCATCCATCTCCACAAGAAATATTTATAACTGGGTTATGGGGCTAGCTTCCACATATGAGGCATACCATTCATCGTTTGTTTTTCTGGGACTGTGTTACTTCACTTAATATAATGTCTTCTAACTCCATCAATTTACCTGCAAAGTTCATGATGTCATCTTTCTTTACTGCTGCATAGAACTCCATTGTGTACATGTACCACATTTTCTCTATCCACTACTCAGTTGAGGGGCATTTGGGTTGGTTCCAGCTTTTTGCTATTGTGAACAGAGCTGCAATAAATATAGCTGTACATTTATTTCTGCAGTAAGATGAGTCTTAGTGGGTATATGCCCAGGAGTGGTATGGCTGGGTCAAATAGCAAGCTCATTTTGAGTCTTCTTAGGGTTCTCCACACTGCTTTCCATAGTGGCTGTACAAGTTTACATTCCCACCAGCAATGGATGAGTGTTCCCCTTTCTTCACAACCTCTCCAGCACTTGGTATCATTCGTATTCCTGATCCTAGCCAGTCTTATTGGAGTAAGATGATATCTCAAAGTGGTTTTAATTTGCATTTCCTTAATTATTAGCGATGTTGAACACTTCTTAAGATGTTTCTTGGCCATCTCTAATTCCTCCTCTGTGAAGTCTCTATTCAGATCTTTGCTCCATCTTTTGAGTGATTCATTTGTTTTCTTTCTTCTTTGTTTTTTGAGTAGCTTGTATACTCTGGAAATTAATGCTTTGTCAGATGTATCTGCAGTGAAGGTTTCCTCCCACTCTGTGGTTTTCTCTTCACTTCCTTGATTGTTTCTTTTGATGTACAGACGCCTTTTGAGTTTAATGAGGTCCCATTGTCAATTGTCAATCTTATTTCTTGTGCAGCTGCTGTCTGATTTAGGAAGTCTTTTCTACCTATGTCTTGTAGTCTGCTGCCAAGTTTCTCTTCTATTCACCTCCAGAGTTTGGGGTTCACATTGGGTCTTTGATCCATCTGGAATTATTGACTTTTGTACAGGCACTAGGTAGGGGTTTAATTCCATTCTTTTACAAGTGGTGATCCAGTTTTTGCAACACCACTTACTGAGAGGCTGTCTTTCCTCCATTGTGTCTTCTTTGGCCCTTGTCAAATATGAGGTGGCTGAAATTATATGTGCTCAGGTTTGGATCTTCAGTTTTATTCCATGGTACACTGGCTGTTTTTGTGCCAGTACCAAGCTTTTTTTATGACATAGCCTGGTAGTATAGTTGAGTCTGGTATAGAGATCCCCCACCCCGTATTGCTCTTTTCATCAGGGTTGCTTTGGCTATTCCAGGGTCTTTTGTTTTTCCAAATGAAAATTGAGGGTTTTTTTTTTTCCAAGCCTGTGAATAAACTCTTGGGGATTTTGATTGGGATTGCATTAAATCTGTACACAGTTTGGAAATGGACATTTTTACTAATTTATTTCCCAATCCATGAGCCTGGTAATATTTGTCCATCTTCTGATGTCTTCCTCAATTCCTTCTTCAGGGGTTTATAATTTTTGTTGTAGAGATCCTTGGTGTGTCTTTTGTTAAGGTTTTGTTCCTAGGTATTTTATTGTGTTTGAGGCTATTGTGAGTGGGAAGGTCTCTTATCTCCTTGTACTCTCCAGTTGCTTGTTGTTGTAAAGAAAGGCTACTGGTTTTTCTAGATTTATTTTGTATCTGCCACTTTATTGAACTTTAAACGTTTCTAGGAATTTTCTGGTAAAGTTCTTAGCATCCCTTAGGTAGACAATCATATCATCAGAAAAGGGATAGCTTGACTTCCTCTTTTCCAATTAGTACTCCTTTAATTTGTCTTTTCTTGCCTTATTGCCCTAGCACGGTAGGGTTTCCAGCACTATATTGAAAAGGAGTGGTGACAGGGGCAGCCTTGCTGAGTTCCTACCATTAAGGGGAATGGCTTCTGTTGTTTCCCCATTTAGGATGATATTGGTGTGGGTTTCCTGTATATGGCTTTGATTACATTGAGGATGATCCCTCTGTCCAATTCCCTCCCAGGACTTTAACATGATTAGGGATGTGGGTTTTGTCAAAGATTTTGTCCGTTAGTCAATTGAGATGATGGGTGGTTTTTGTCTTTTAGTCCATTTTATAGTTTGTTTTTTTGATATTTATTGATTTTCCAATGTTGAACCATCCTTCATCTCTGGTATGAATCCAACTGTGTCATGTGGTGATCTTCTTGATGTGGGTCTGTATGCGATTTGCCAGTTATCCTCGTTTAGAATTTTGGCATCTTTGTTCATTAGGGGATGGGTTCATAGTTCTCCTTTTTGGTTGTATCTTTACCTGGTTTTTGGTAGTAGCGTAATGTGCTGGCTCATAGAGAATCTGGGAGAACTCCCTCCATTTGTATACTTCTAAACAACTTGAGTAGTAATGGTTGTAATTCTTTTTGAAATATTTTATAGAATCTGCCATGAAACCATCTGGCCTGGCATTTTTTGGTTTGGAGGCTACTTATTGATCTTCAATGTCTTCCTGTATTATTGGTCTTTTAGGCTGTCAATTCTTCTTGTTTAAGCTTAGCAGTGATCCCGCGGATGGTTCAGATATTGATCCAATGTCTTCTAGGTTTTTCAACTAGTAGAGTAATAGGTTGTTTGAAAAAAAGTTTTCCTGTATGATTGTCTGGACTTTTCATTGTCTGTTTGTGATATTTCCCCTTTTCATCACAGATTTCTACTGATCTGGAGTTGTTCCTTCTTTCTTTTGGTTAACCTGGGCTCAGAGGTCTGTCTAGCTTGTTTATTCTCTCAAAAATAACCGACTTTTGGCTTCATTGTTTTTTTTGTAATGGTTTTTTTGTTTACTATTTCATGGTATCTGCTCTGATTTTTATTTCTTCTAGTCTACTGAGTTTAGTGGTTCATCTGTTGTTGTCTCTCAAGTATTTTGCTGCAGTGCTTTAGATCATTCACTTGGGCTCTTTTCGTTTTTTTTTTTTTATGTAGGCACTTAGAGCTATAATACTTCCCTCTTATGACTGCTTTTAAAGTGTCCCATAGGTTTTGCTGTGTTGTTTTTATTGTTTTTCTTTCCAGTTATTGTTTTTTTTTTTGGTTTTTATTTCCTTTGTTATTTTCTTTCTTGACCCACTCGTTATTCAGGAGAGGGTGTGTTGTTAAGTCTCCATATGTCTTGTAGTTGCTGGGTTTATCCTGGTGTTTGCTATTAGTTTTATTGCACTGTGGTCTTATAGCTAAATCATGAGATTATCTTCAAATCTTGTTGTAATTTGTTGATTTTTTCCGTGTGTCGCGTATTATGGTCTACTTTGGAGAAGTTCCAGGGGTGTGTGAGTAGAAAGTGTATTCTCCCCCAGGTGTTGGTGGGTGAAACATATTTGTTAGATGTCTGTGAGGTCCTATTGGTGTATTGTATCAATTTCAGTTCAGATTTTTCTCTATGTTTATCCTTTGTCTTGGTTGATCTGTCTAGGGGACTTAATGGGGTATTGATGTCCCCTACTATTAGTGTGCTGGGGTTAATCTGTGTCTTGAGATCCTGAAGAATTGTCTTTTTAAAGTTTGGTGCACTGGTGTTTGGCGTGTATATATTCATGATTGTGAGATCTTCAACATCAATTGTTCCTTTAATAAGTATGTAATGACCCTCTTTGTCTCTTTTGATTTCTTTTGTTTTGAAGTCTATTTTGTCTGATATTAGAATATCCACACCCACTTTCTTTTTGGTACCATTTGCTTGGAATACTTTCCTCCATCCCTTCACCTTAAGTTGGTGCCTATCCTTGAAACTGAGATGGGTTTCTTGTAGGCAGCATATAGATGGGTTTTGTTTCCTAATCCATTCTCCCAGTCTATGCCTTTTGAATGGGGAGTTTAGCCCATTAATATTTAAGGCTATAATTGAAAGATGGCAGTTGCTTCCTTTCACTTTATTATGCATTTGGACTTCTAGCCTCTGATTTGCCTATGTTTTTATTAGTTTCTTTTCCTAGGTGTTTGAGGATTGTTGCTCCTCTCTTCTGCCCTTTGAATTGCTTCAAGTATTTTGTGAAGAGTTGGTTTTCCAGACATGTATTCTATCGTCTTGTTTATGTCATGGAAGATTTTTCTCTCTCCTTCAAGTATAGTCATTATTTTTGCTGGGTAAAGTATTCTGGGTTGGCATCCATAGTCCTTTAACACTGGGAATGCTTTGCTCCATGTTCTTCTTGCTTTCATGGTTTGTGCCGAAAAGTCAGTTGTAATTCTGATGGGTTTCTCTTTGTACGTGACTGGTTTTTCCTTTGTTGCCTTCAGAATTTTGTCTTTGTTTTGGTAACATTTTAACTATGATATGGCATGGGGAGTTTCTTTTCTGATCTTCTCTATTTGGAGTCCTATGTGCTTCTTGTATTTGTATGTGTTTGTCTATTTTTAGTTTGGGGAAATTTTCATCTATTATTCTGTTGAAGATCTGATCAATATTGTTCTCTTGAGTTTCTTCTCCTTCCTCTATTCCTATGATGCAGAGGTTTGATCTTTTCATAGTGTCCCATATTTCCTGGTTGTTCTACTTTTGTGTATTTTTAAATTTTTCATAATCTTTATTTGAGCTTTTTAGTTGCTTTGTGTTATCTTCCAGATCTGATATTCTTTGTTCTGCTTCCTCTATTCTACTTCTGAGGCTTTTTCCCTTCCTTTCTTCTTGATTGGATGAGTGTTCTAATTCCTTTTTCATTTCATCCTGTGTTTTCTTTAGTATTTCCATTTCCTCTTTGAGCTTCTCCATCTCTTCTCAGTGCTCCTTATTTCATTGGTTGGCTTCTTTTTCAGTGTTTCTACTTCCTTTCAGAGTTTGTTTTTTTCTCCCTCTAGTTCTTTCTGGAGTTTGTCAATCTGTACCTTTAATTCTTTCCAAAGTTTGTTATTGTATCCCTCTAGGTCCTTTTTGAGTTTTTCATTCTCTCTCTTTAGTTCTCTGAATTCTTTTTTATTTTCTTTAATTTCTCTGCGTAGTTCTGCAATTATTCCTCTAAGCTCTGTTCCTTGGGTCTCCTCCAAGGGGATTCAATTTTAGCTATCTTCTAGAGGTTTGGTAGAGCCTGGTGTGGGATTATCATGTGCCTTTACCATGTTGTCCCTTCGTCGTGTCCCTGGCATGTGGGTTTCCCTTTTGTGGTTCAAATCACAAATGTCTTTTCTCTATGTTAGGGAATGGTTTTGCTTGCCTCCTTGTGATGCTCTTTTTTTTTTTTCTTTTCTCCTCCTTGTTTATGGAGTATTGACTTGTCTAGGTTTCAGGCTTTCGATTTTCTTTATATATTGGATATTGGAAGCCTAAGTCACTCTTCTCTTCCTGTTCTGAAGGTTCTCCAAAAGAAAGTCCACTTGGATTCTCACCAATTCCTGTTGGTGGGAGGAGGTGTATGCCTGACCTAGCCTATGCCGCAGTACCTGCCTGAGTGACTTATAGTCTCCTGCCTGCGCCTCAGCAGCCGGCCTGCATAAACCCGCAGAGGGACCAAACCAAACCCAAACCCAACCCTCTGGTAACGCTGCAAAGGCAAAGCATGGTCCCGCCCAGATGGGCACCCCTTGTAAGAGGGCTCCGATTTGTGACCCTCTTCCAGTTGCCCTGGAGAAAGTCCACCCCAAAATGTACCTGCGTGAGTGACTTATGGCCTCCTGCCTGCGCCTAAGGAGCTGGCCCACACAAAGCCACAGAGAGACCAAACCAAACCCAAACCCTACGCTCCGGTCACACTGCAAAGGCAAAGCATGGTCCCACCCAGACAGGCACCCCAAACAAGTGGGCTCAGAGTTGCGACCTTCTTCGCCATTTCTGACCTCTTAAGTAATATGTTGTAGCTGGGATTTCACCCAGCAATGGCTCTCTGAACCATAGTCCAGAGGAGTCTAACAAGTTTACTCAGGCTTACCTACAAAGTGAATGGAGATAACTTACATGCCAGGCAGTGGCTCCCTTTCTCCCATGTAAATCCAAATTCCCAACATGGAATTTGGACCTCTGCCCCCAGTTACAAAATGGTGAGAGAGAGTCTGCTCCACTGTGAAAACTTTCCTTCACCGATGTACTTTAGGGTTGTTTCAGAAAAAGGCTGTAATGCTGCAGCTGTCCACGTCTGGGTGGTGCCTGCATAGCATGCAGAACCAGCAGTAAACCAGGCCCTAGTCTTCTCTTCCTCAGTCAACTGATCATAGGGCAAACTCCATGAAGCCAAGGTGCATGCTTTAGCAGAGGAGGCATTGTAACAGAAGTGGGAACCATAGGCATTTGGGCAACTTCTTCATGTAGCTTGCTTGTGCCCTTAGGGCCTGCCCTGGCCCTGTCACTTATGTACCACTTCCATTTGATAATGGGCTATTTCTGCGCATGTCCTACTTTATGGTCTGGTGGGTCAGATAACACTCAGCTCATGATGGGCAGCTCAGATCGCATGGTGACTTGGTGGCCCATTGTCAAATGTTCAGTTTCCATTAAGGCCCAATAGCAGGCTACGAGCTGTCTCTCAAAAGGAGAATAGTTGTATACAGATGAAGGTAGAGCCTTACTCCAAAATGCCAAGGGTCTCCACTGTGATTCCCCTATGGGAGCCTGCCACAGACTCCAGACAGCATCTCTATCTGCCTCTGATAGTTCAAGCACCATTGGGTCTGCTGGATCATATGGCCCTAGGGGCAGAGCAGCCTGCACTGCAGCCTGGACCTGTTGAAGAGCCTTTTCCTGTTCCAAGCCCTACTCAAAGTTTGCTGCCTTCTGAGTCACCTGATATATGGGTCATAGTAACACACCCAGATGAGGAATGTCCTGCCTCCAGAATCCAAAAAGGCACACTAAACGTTGTGCTTCTTTCTTGGTGGAGGGAGGGGCCAGGTGCAACAACTTATTCTTTACCTTAGAAAGAATGTCTCTGCATGCTCCACACCACTGAACTCCTAGAAACTTCACCAAGGTAGATGGCCCTTGAAGTTTGGTTGGATTTATTTCCCATCCTCTCGTGCACATATGGTTTACCAACAAGTAAAGACTAGCTGCTACCTCCTGTTCACTGGGTCCAAACAGCATAACATCATCAATATAGTGGACCAGTGTGATATTTTGTTGAAGAGTCAGGTGATCAAGATACCTTCTAAGTTATGGCACAATGCTGGAGAGTTAACATACCCTTGAGGTAAGACAGTAAAGATATAGTGTTGGCCTTGCCAGCTGAAAGCAAATTGCTTCTGGTGGTGCTTATGAACTGGTATTGAGAGGAAAGCATTGGCCAGATCAATAGCTGCATACCAGGTACCAGGAGATGTAATAATCCGCTCAAGTAAGGACACTACATCTGGTACAGTGGTTGCAATTGGTGTCACTACTTGGTTGAGTTTTCAATAGTCAACTGTCATTCTCCATGATCCATCTGTCTTTTGCACAGGCCAAATTGGAGAGTTAAATGGAGATGTGGTAGGAATCAACACCCCTGCATCTTTCAAATCCTTGATGGTGGCACTAATTCCTGCAGTCCCTCCAGGGATACGATACTGTTTTTGGTTCACTATTTCCGCTGGTCGAGGCAACACCAATGGTTTCCATTTGGCCTTTCCAATCATAATAGCCCTCACTCCACAGTTCAGCGAACCAATGTGGGGATTCTGCCAATTTCTAATTATATCTATCCCAATTATACATTCTGGGACTGGGAAAATAACCACAGGATGAGTTCTGGGACCCACTGAGCCCACCGTGAGTTGGACTTCAGCCAAAACTCCATTTATCACCTGACCTCCATAGGCCCCTACTTTAACCAGAGGGCCACAATGCTTCTTAGGGTCTCCTGGGATCAGTGTCAACTCAGAACCAGTATCCAATAGGCCTCAAAAAGTCTGATTATTTCCTTTTCCCCAGTGTACAGTTACCTTAGTAAAAGGCCTCAGGTCCCTCTGCCGAAGGACAGGAGGAAGGCAAACAAATGGTATTTTCATAAGGTCCTTCCTCATCGGAACCTGGCCACCCCTTCATTCAAGGGGTTTTGGGTCTGTGAACTGTCTCAAGTCTGGAAACTGGATAACTGGATGGGATTCGCTACTGCTGAAATCCAATGTTGACTTCCTGTCATTTGTTCTAGAGCTTTTCTGCTTACACAGATTAAATAAAAACTTAGTAGGCTTCTTATGTATTTGGTTCCTGGGAACATCATGACTAATTATCCAATTCCAAAGATCATTTCTGGTCATGCCATTATAGGCATTGTTTTACCTTTGCCGCCCATTATGATAACTACGCTCATCTGGCCTTCAGCGATTCATTGCTGCCACCTGATGCCTACCCCGAGGTCCTGTTAAACCTATTATGTGTACATTTAATTTATGCAAGCAAGCAACAGCTTCTCTAACTGTAAGATCTGGCATAAGAAATAGAGCAAAAACAAACCTCTTCAAATGTTCTGGTGTCTCTCTCAGTACTTTCCATCTTATAAATTCAGTGAATGGCATGTCCTCTGGGTATTCATATTGTGGAGAATGTGGTTTTACACTTCGAATCCACTCGAGCATGCCCATCTGCCTGACCCTCACAATCCCTTCAGTGATACTAAGCCAAGGTATATCAGGCATCTCTATCTCACTGTTAGTAGGCCATGTTTTAATAAATATGTCAGCCAACCATTCAAATAAACTTTTAACACCTTTTTTAACTGCTCGAGCTTCCATGTTAAACTTAGAATCTCTACTCAGTGGGCTCATTTCGATAAACTCAGTCTGATCCAATTTTATATTCCTTCCACCATTATCCCACACCCTTAAAATCCATTCCCACACATATTCCTTAGGCTTCTGCCGGAATTAATTTCTTTAGTGGTGTAGCCCACCTCCTCATGGACCACACTTTCTATCTCACCTTGAGGGGCTTGCTTAGGCTTCAATCTGGTTATAGGCCTAGAGGCAACAATTGTTGGGCCCTGAGGTACATCAGCTCCTAGTGGGAGGGGGAGATTAGTCTACTCAGGCAAGGGTGGGGAGGAGGGATCTGCAGGGTGTGGATTCTCTGCTGAGGGTGGGGAGATTAATTCCTCAGATAAAGAAAATCCTTCAGAATCTGAGGGTTCAAAATCCTCATCATCATGGTTCTCCCACACATCTCCATCCCAAGTTTCAGGGTTCCACCCTTTCCCCACCAGTGCTCTCACTTTAACTACTGACATTCTTCATGGCTGGGAATTAAATTTGCATTGTAAATCAGCCAAATGTATAATAAGGGTTCCAGCTTGATTTTCTGCCGCTTTAGCTCTTTGGCTGCTCTAGAGAAGATTCTCTTCCAGAGCACACTTGGACACATTTAAACTGTTGTTTCGAATCCAGTGCTGGTCATTTCTATCATTGAGCTCCTTATTTTCCTCTATCACTTTATCCAGAGATGCTAGGAGCAACCAGGCAACATCATTATGTTCCTTATTTTTCCACAATTTCTCAAACATTTTATATATAGAGTCGCTAAATTCCTTGCTCCTCACATGAGGCGAGTTAGGTGAGTCAAATGGATCTATCTTCATAATTACATCAAATAGTCTGCACCAAGGATTATCATTCCTCTTCATGCCACCAGGAGAGCCTTCAGTAACTCTAGGCTTCATTGGATTGGAGAGCTGGCTCCAGAAACTACCAAGCCCACTAAGCCCAATAATTTTCCTTTCAATGCCTTTCGCTAGGACCAATTTTCCTGGTACCAAAATCTGTCTTAGTCAGTGTCTCTAAAGAAACAGACATCACCAGTCGAATACTAATGCTTATCTATACCCAATTTATTTGATTGCTCTACGTGACAGACTCAACGTAGTCACAAACCAGTAGCCGCCTGCCTGCCCCCCCAACGATGAGGCGGCTGAATCCGCGGGAAACTGCTAGTCGCAACGGTTTCGATGTCTCAGTAGTCCCAATGTTGTTGCTGAAGGCCCTATGGATTCCAGGAGATCTGCCGTCTCAGTATACAGCTGGGATCCAGAAGGTTGATCACCAGCAGCAAAAAAAATACAAAAAAAAAGCAAAACCGAAAACCGCAAAGCCAAGAACCAAAAAGACAGCTCCCTCTGCATGGCCTTTATATGCCTCCGCAGAATGTAACGCCCACATTTAGGGGTAGGCCATCCGGGATGAGTGCCGTCCAATCGAAGATCCTAGTTTCTCTTATTTGTCCTTAGTCCAGTTAATTGACACCCAAGATTGTAACATCCAACATGCTGCATCGGGCCACGCTAATCGAAGTTGAGAAATGGTCAGTCTTTGGGCTCTATTAGCCCGTTTGTAAGCCAGCTTAGTGTCTAGGTAATCTAAATATTTTTTCTTTTTCTTTAAGTTTTTTTTTTGGTCTTTTTGCAGGGACAGGGTCTCCCTGTACCCCAAGCTGGCTGGAATTACTAATCCTCTTAAAACAGGCTGGCCTTAATTCACAGAAGACGATCCGCCAGATGAAGACTCCTCCCAAGGGCTGATGATTAAAGTGTGTGCACCACCACTACCAGGAACTTGAAAATGCTTATTCTAAAGTCAGCTCTAGAGCCTGTGAGCAGTCCTGCCTCTTGCTGACTAAATGTTTAGAGCATATTGATATCTTTAAAGGTTACAATATTCCACACATTATTCGCTTAGTTTTAATCAATAACTACTTCTAATTTCACACAACCTTCATATTGTACAAGAATGGTCGCTAACCTAGGTATAAACAACTGACATTCTGTGAGGTCATTTTAATGCTGGTCAAGTTCTCAATTCTGATAGAGTAGGCAGTGGCAGACCACCATTGTGCGTAACATATAAACCCACAACGTTCCCTTGTCATCAAGGTCCTGACAGTTCTCCTCCTGCATTGAGCTCGTCTTCAAAATGAGCCTAACATATAGGACTTCAAGGCAGTTGAATGGTTGCCAGGAATCTAGCACTATGCTTGGAAGAGCAGGCCAGTCAATCGCAGCATGACATTCACCCCTTATAGTCTATCAACAAGAGCACAGGATGCCTATCATCCTTGGGCAAATACCTGAAGGCATCTTGCCTCAGGAATATTGATTGCACCCATACCCTACAGCAGAAAATAACCTGCAGCAAAAACCTGAAATTGCATGAACTTACTTTTATTTGATCAACATTTTGTATCTGGCAAACACTTTCTATAATTATTATAGCTAGACTTTGTACAAGTGGGTTGTACAAAAATTGGCAACAATGCTTGCTAATTGGTTTACATGAGTACATTGGACTTACATTCGCTACTCCAGTTTTTAACATGAAACATTGATCAAATTGGAGTTGTTTATTGCTTTTACAAAATAGTTCATGGCCAGCCTGTCATACAATGAGTTTCCAGGCACCAGCCACGAGCTTACAGGGAGACCTGGTCTCAAAAAGACCACAAAAAAAAAAAAAAAAAAAAAAGTCATGGCCTTTCCGGCCAGAAAAAGGAAATTGACTGCCAGTACTATCATACTCTCTGAACTTGTGGAGGCAAAAACAGAAGGGGGAGATGTGAGATAGCAGTCCTGGGTTCAGGTGTACATTGAGCATGTGCAGACACAATCTGCATAGCACACTAAGCAATGCTGTAGTATAGGGCATACTCTGCTAGCACATGCTTAGTGCCATGAGCCAACTTGTTTTTCTGTACATCCATTTCTAGGTATACCCCATGATCTGGGATGATGTGTGATGGTGTGGAGATTTAAGATCAGCCACTGGGGGAGTGATGTCACCTGACCTATATGAGCTGCCTGATGAATAGAATAAACAGATTTTCACAGCCTTGCACCATCTGACCTGGTCCCAGGGGTATTACTGTGTGCATGCTTGGTTGTGGAGCTATCAGTTCAACAACTGGCTCTTCAGCTTGTTAAGTCATGGGATCCAGCAGCTCCGAAGCCACTTATTTGGGAAGGAATTACCAGTTCCACAGCTGTGTGTTTGGCTGCAGGGCCATCACCCCTGATCAGCACTGCACGTGCCCTCTTCAGCCTGCCCAACTGCGGGGTCAATAGCCCCATGTATATATAGATATACATCTCTCATGTAGGTCTGAACACTACATGTGGCCTACCTGCCCTTCAAAGACATTGGGGTCAGACTCCTTTTATTCTTCTTCTTCCTTCAGGAAGCCCCAGTTGGCCCTTGATGTCATCCTGGGATTCCCATACTGTAAAGTCAGGCTCAAACCCAGGACCCTTGAGGTTGAGCTAGGCTACAGGTCCTTGTTGGTGGGGTGTACCCTGGAGGTGAGGTGGGAGTAAGGCCTCAAGCCAGGCCACCAAGGTATCAAGGTCCATGTGAGGACTGTGGGGACAGGAAGTCACAAACTGGTGTCATCAGGGGGTTTGCTCCATCTTCTTCAGCTGAGGCTGAAGAACGTTCTCTGGTCAGTAGTGAATGACAGGGGTGGCTACAGGTAGTCCCTGACCAGAGCCAGGCCATTTGAAGAAGACAAGACATGGCCTGGGCAGGGAATCTTGTCCTATGAAGGGTGCAGCCCACACACCTGGGTTGTTCAGCTGAGCCCAGGTCCTCTGTCCTTCTGGGTTGGACCCATGGTGCAAGCCTGCCTCCTGGGATGTCAGGAATAGGCCTGTGGCCCACACACCCAGCAAAGCCACTGGCCTCAGACTCTGTTTCTGTTGCTGTTCCAGGAAGCAAAAGATGGCCCTCCCTGGGTGTCAGCCTGGGAATCCAATACTCTACAGTCACATCTAGTCTAGGAATCCTTGAAGTTGAGCTGGACTACAGGTCATTGGTTGGCAGAATTTAACACCAGCACCCAGGGAGTTCAGAGTTGTTAGGACCACTGTTAAGTAATGGACTTTTCAATGTCAATGTAAGCATGGTTATTGTAACACTTCTTGCAATTCCTGTTGTTTCTGGAGTAGGTATTGTCAAGTGGCCCCTATGAGAAATTACATGCAAGTTCAAGGCAGGGGTTTGTGTTAACCAGGTATAAATTAATGAGGGAAAAGGGTTAAGTCAAGGGAATGTGTGGCTGTGGCCCATGAGAAGTGAAATCCTGGTGAAGCCCAGGCCCATGCACCAACCTGAACAGAAGGCCAGTTCACTCACCTTTGCAATCTGATGGAGAGTTGTGCCTGGCCCAAGCACCAGACACCTTTCTATTGTGATTTTTTCAGGATTTGGTACAAACCTTTCCCGACTACTCACTCATACCCATTCTTCCATCTCCCATTGGTCCTTCAGTCATGGAACTAAGATGACTGGTGGTGATGCTGCTTCCTCAGCCTAAACATCTGAGATTCACAGGCTGGGAGGGATTTCTTCCCCTCTTGACTGGAATGATTCCTTTACTTTTTACCCTTGAGGTTCCATGCACCTCCCCTGGGATCCTGTTATCAAGAATGAAAGTTTTGCTTTCCAGTTTTTGTCCTTAATATCTGCAAACTTTAGTTGAATGGAGCTTGATGACTAATTGCCTACCATGCCAGTGTCTTGCATTTTAAGTCCATCACACTAAAATAATGATGGTTGGTTGAAAGAATAACAGATGTTAGAGAGGTAGATGCATAGATGGATAGTTAATGTGGTGGTTTGAATTAGAAAGTTGCCGATAAGCTCCAAGTATTTGGACATTTTGTCCTCAATAGGTGGCATCATTTGGGGAAGTCTTAGAAGGTGTGGGCATGCTGGATGAAGCTTGACACTTGAGGCAGGCTGAGAGTTTAAAAAGACTTGCCAATCCCCAGCTTCTCTCTCTTCTTCCTGTGCCTGCTTGAAGATGTGAATTTTGGCTTTCTGCTCTTGCTCTGGGACCTCCTGTCATCATACCTCCCTGCCATGATATCTCCCCAGAACTGAAAGCTCAAATAAACTATTTCTTTTACAAGTTCCTTTGGCTGTATCAGAGTAAGAAACAGGTGACTAATATAATAATTGGTTTGAGAGAACGGGCTATTGGCTATGAAGAACCTGACAATGTAAGTGTTTGGAGAAATGTGGAAGACTCTGAAACTTTGGGCTAGAAAAGTGGTTAACTCCTGTAAGCAGTGCATCAATTTAGTGGGAGCCTGGATGAAAGTAGTGCAGAGAATAATGTAGTTCCATAATAAAATAAAGACTTAAGCAGAAATTGGTATATTTTGGCAAAGATTATGGCTGCAGTCTGCACACAGCCCAAATGCTTTGTGGAGGCTAGGTTGAAAAGTTCCTTTGGCAGAGGATATTTCAACAGAGTCTGATGTAGTAATGTTGGTGTGGCTATTACACAGATCTACAGTGAAAAATAGCAAATTGGGCAGAAAGAAATGCAGAGTAGACAATTTGTATGGGAAAAGGGCACTAGGAAGATTAATTTTGGAGCCAAGGCTTGTGCCGAAGGAGAAGATTCCTTTGTTAAGGAGATTAAATTTATGAAGCTGAGGCATAAAGATTTATAAGGAAACAATGGAAAGAATACCTTCAGTGCAAGACCACACCCAGATAGGTCTCCAACTTTTGAAAGGAAACTGCTGCAAGTGTTTTCTACTCCAAGAAGTCCATGGCAGAGAAAAACTGTGAATGTCATTGAAGCTGGACAGTGTCCATCCCAAACTTGCAGCCTAACTCAGCAGTGTCATTCACCTGGAATTGTCTTTAGAGGGATAAAAGATACAAGAGTGAATGTGTCATGAGTTAGAATCGTTGTTAGAATTGTATTTTATCTTACTTTTCTTTTTTTTTTTTTTTTTTTTGGTCTTTTCGCGCACCCCAAGGCGGTCTCTCCTTGTAGCCCCAGCTGTCCTGGAACTCACTCTGTAGACCAGGCTGGCCTTGAACTCACAAAGATCTGCCTGCCTCTGCCTCCCAAGTGCTAGGATTAAAGGCGTGCGCCACCACGCCTGGCTTATCTTACTTTTCTTTAGCTGAGCTTTCTCCAGTAACCCTGAGTGAAACTGGGAGGGAATGACCAAGCTTTCTGGAGGTTATTTAATAATATAGTGACTTTGTTAGGATTACCTAAGCTCAGAGACCTTGTTTCAAAAACAAATATGATGGTGAGTGATTGATGGAGACTTCCCTTGTAGATCACTGGCCTACGAATTCATACACATGTGCTTGTAACCTCAGCCACATGCACACACAGACATACATGACCATAAAATAGAAATACTAAATATGATGTAACAAATGTAAATATAAGGCCTAGAGGGAAAAGGCTGTATGCCTGTTTCTCATTATTTCTGTCATGGCTACCTGTCATACTGGGGTCAGTTCATGAACACACATGAAAAGATAATTGCTCCAAGATGGAAGCTCCGTAGAAAAGCTTAGAGACCAGGACCCCAAGAAATGTATCCCACCTGCTCTGGCCAGCACCGATTGTCACCATGAGACACTGGTTGGGGTAGAATTAATTTATCCTACTCCAGACTGGAGGCTGCAGTGGTAGACCAGGTGGAAGCTTGACAGATTCCTCACATGGCCTCTCTCCCTGGTGTGTGGAGGGTATCTTCTCCCTAGGTCCTTCTGTGACCAGCCCTTGTGAAAGTGCCCATCAATCCCTGCCATTTACAGCTCTTTTTAGGAGGGTTCAGTCCTTTAGAAGTGGGCACCTCAAGAAGTTCATACACTGTCTTGACATTTAGCAGCTCATTTTAATATCAGGGTTCTCTTGTTATTAAGACTAGACTGTGATATCTATTACACAAGGGTGACTGAAAATGCTGGAATCAGGCCTATCCCTTCAATATCAAACTTCAAGTTTGACTGCAAATGTTCCATCACAGAGACCTTACAGTAGATGCCACAGGTCTTGAGTTTAAGCTCTACCACCAGAAAAGAGATACATGGTACATTAATTACTTTTCTGTTGCTGTGATGGCAGCAAAGGTGGCTGGAGCAAGAAAAGAAGCCAAGTGATCGCATTTTCAAGCAGGTATATGAAGAAGAGAGACTGGATGGCTAACAAGGCTTAAGAACTCTCTAAGGCCTGCCCCCATGACATGGTTCCTCCAGAATAGCCATACCTAAGAACTTCCAAAACACCACCACCAACTGTGGACAACATATCCAAATACTTGGAGCCTATGGGGGATCTTGTCATTTAAACCACCACATTCCACTCCCTGACCCTCATAATCTCATGACCATATAAAATGCAAAATGCATTTAATCCAAATGTACAATTCCCCATAGTCATTACCAGTCTTAATTCTTCAAAAGTCCACAGTCCAAAGTCTCTTCTCAGACTCAGACCATGTCTTTTCTGTAGGCCCTTATAAAATCAAAATGCAAATTATATACTCCCAACACAGGGGAACCGAAAGCATCCATCCAAAAGGCAGGAATAAAGGCAGTGAGGAAACACTGGAGCAAAACAATACCAAAAACCATCAGTGCAAATTCCAAATCCAGTAGCTCAATATACAAATTCTGGGAATTTACTTCCAAAGGTTTTAGATGGTTTAGGGTCTCCAGCTTTGCTGTGTGCAACATACAGCTCTCTCTTGGGCTGGCACAGTCCCTATATGCAGCTCTTCTTGATAGACATCTAAGAGCTCTGGAATCTCTGATGTCTTCTTGTGGTCTCCAATACCAACTAGGCTTCACATTCATAGCTTCACAAAATGGCCTACCATGGCTCCTTGGTAGACCTCCTAGGAGGGCATTCCAGCCACAGGAGCAGGAGCACAGGCAATGATTTGAGCTGGCCTAAATTTCCAATCACTCCAGAAGCATCCTCTGAATGGCTATGCTTTAGTGAATCAGCTGGGGGCTTTTATGAGAGTTCTCTCCTGTGACCCTCTGTCACAACAAATTTTCCTAATTTTCCTTCCCAAGAGAGCAGCATGCTCTCAATCAAATGCCTGCTTCAGTGTCCATTTTGTGCCCCCTCTGCCTCCCCCACCTTGTTTCAGGCCGAAAGACAGACCAAGGAACAGTGTTTCTAAAAGTTTCAGTTAGGGGACTCTAGCAAGTTAATGGGCTATTCTTACAGAGTGAACTGGGGAAATCTTCACTTACAGGGTCCCTGTGGTCCTCCCTTCATGTTTATTCCTGGCCACTACCCCCTCCCCGTCCCCCCACCAAGTTCTACACAACGCAGTGTCAGTGGGATGAGAGAGAGCTGCTCTGGACTCACGCGTCCTAGCCCCTCCCCCTAGGTGGTTGTGAGGGGTTGCTGGAGCCATAGCTCCTCCTCTCATTCAGTAGTACCATATTTGGAGGTGTCTGTTGTCTGCCGGCTAGGGCCAGTGTGTTAGGAAAGAAGTCTAATTTATCCCACACACTACCCCACTTTATTTCAGCCCTTACAGTCTGTCCACCTGCCTCTTCTGCAAGAGTCTCTGGGCATTGAGGGGGATAGAAAGAGCTAGGATAATTTATTTTTTTTCTCTGAGGTGTGACATCAGGTGCTCAGGTCTGTAAATCCTGTTTCCAACTGATGGTTGTCTCATTTCAGGGGTATTTTTTCTATTAATAAAGCAAATGAGTGAACCATAAATCCAATTGGAATTTTGCTGGTTGTACAAGACTGCTGCTCTTGCATCAGCAGGAACACCTTGTTTGGCATGTGATAGTACAGCACATGAGGTGTGTAGGAGAACTTTGGGGACCATTTCTCCCTAGTGATCTGCCTAGCACTCTCCAGCACTGTGAAGGCCAGTTGTCCAGTGGCAAGGACTCCTTAGCTGGGTCCCAGAAGGATCTCTCTTTCCCACACTCGCATCATGCCACATTTTCAGCAATAGGGTCTTACCAACTACTTGCTGTGTGCAACCAACAACAAAGGTAATAACTTTGTGGGAGGCACCAGTGCCTCCCTGTCCAACAGCTCCTGGTGGGGGTATCCCACCACTGTTACTGAAATCTTTATACTTATACTTTGGCACCTACAGATCCAGGCCATTGCAGAGTTTTCTCAATCATCTAGGTGAACATTACATACATCTTATACAATCATAAAGCTTCCAGGACTTCACAGTTATACTTGGCTCTGGTACCCTTAGTGAATTTACTTTTATCTTTGTTTCTTCAGCTGTATTTGATATTTCTAGCATGACTCTCATATCTGTAAAACATTCAGACATTAATATTATGTATTAAATCAAACATAAACCATGTCTAACATAGCACGGGAAGATTTTACCTATTTGTATCAATTGTTGTCCCCAAATATCCATGTTGGGTACAATAGCACAGATAAGAGGCATTAACTTAATTAGTTCTTCAGTATCTGTGGTCATCTTCTTGAATCCATTTGGTTTCCTGAGGTTTTTACATGCAGCCTCTCTGATTTCTTCAGCATCGATAGACCTCTTGGGACTGGCTCAAGCTGTTTAGCCTTGTGCAGGGTGAAGGAGGAATAGGTTTCCTTTCACACCCATTGTTCTTGGAGGTTCCCGGGATCATGCAGGCCCTGAGCCTGATTCTTGGCTATAGTCACACCTGAGGTCTTTTCATTGACCCCATCTGCCTGCTGAGGGAGGCCCTGGTTGGGCAATCTGCCTCCACTCATAGCATATCTTTTCTCAGCAGAGAAAGGTACTCTGTTTAGTCTCAGGGTCATTATCCAATCTCAGGACAGTATTTATCCTCTGTATACCTTTTGTGAATAGTTCCTCAGGCTTTAAAGCCTTCCAGAGTCTTTTGAGCACAGAATTTATTGTTTTATCAATATCAATATTTTTTTCTTTAGGAAGTTGGGCTTGACAGAAATCTTTCTACATTTACCCTCAAGTAACCCAAGCAGATATTTTTTTCTGTTTTGCCATTTTATATCATATTTAGGTTGTTTTACTCTTTTACATATGTCATTTACATGCTGATCTAAGTCACATACACCTGACAAAGCATCTCCTACTTTATTAAGATTCTCTGTCAGCAGGGTACTCATCACAGTCATTAAAGCTCCGTACCAGGGCCTGGGAGAGAGGGCCTAGCAGTTAAGAGTGCAGACTGCTCTTACAGAGGACCCGGGTTTGATCCCCAGCACCCACATGGCAGCTAAGAACCATCTCTAACTCCAGTTCCAGGGGAATATGACACCCTCTTCTGACCTCCTCAGCATTGCATGACACGGGTGCACAGACCTACATGCAGACAATACACTCATACACATAAAAATAAATAAAAATTTTTTTTAAAATTTAAAAAATCTTTAAAAAAAACAAGCTCCATACCAATCTTGAGGTCCTTGTTCAATCAAGGTTTTCTCTAAATCTCTGGTAAACACAGTCTTATTCTGCCCAGTCTCTATATATTGATTTCCTCATCCCTATTTCTCTCAGTAGAACTTGCCCCCCTTCTACCTTCCCCTACCCCCTTGTATTCATGGAAACCTCCACTGGGGATGACCAAGTATCTCTAATGCATCATTCAAGCCAGTCTATTATCAGATTGAGTTCCCCTGTGCTGCATCAGATTATGCAGCCTATGTCTCAAGGTGGTTATGTTGCTCAGCTTTTCTGCTGCACTTAAAATGATTCTGTCAGTCCCTATGTCCCACAGACTCACAAGCAAGGTGATTAAGAGTTCCACAACTCCAGTTCTGAGTATTCTCTGATTGCCTTAGTTTCCTGCACTGGACCATTGCTAAGCCACCATCAACATTTTTACACATGGATTTTTCCTTTCTTTCCATTAAAGGTTGAACCTGAGGGACATCTTGCACTTTTCCTAGGCAATCCCTTCCTTATCAGTATCTGCCTTTTCCCCTGGGTCTCCTAACTTTAAAAAGCTGCAGGCTAACACTTCTACATATTGTTCTGTTTAATGCCATTTAGTGGCAAGGCCAGAGGTCCACACTGAGGAGACCAGCCAATTTTTCTTTTGTTACTCTAACTTCTCCCTTAAATTTTCATTCTCTCTTTGGGCTGCCTCTTACATCTGGGACAAATCTTTAATAATGTAAAGTAAGCCCCAGGCCATAGCCACAGCTTGCTGTAAGCCCTTGGTTTTCCCTCCCAGGGCTTTCAAAGTTTGCTCTAGACCTTCTGCTCTTTTAAAAATGTCTCCATAGTCATGTGGTAGAGCCCATTGTTCAATTAAGTATGCCATTCTGTACCACTTAGAATGCCAGCCTGGAATTTCTCCCATTGACTTTATATTCCTAAATGGCTTCACTGAAGTTCTGCATCTTGAGGTCCACTGCACAATCCATACCTTTGCTACACCTACCAGTGCTATGCTGAAAAGCCACCATGCCAAAATATCCTCTGTATCCAGTTTCACTTTGCTTCCCAACCTCTTCCCCATAACAGAAGGAAACCCAGCACTTTTCCCAAACTCATCCTCATTCTTCTGAAACTTCTCCTCAGCTCCACCTGTCCTGCTGATGACTATGCCAATTTATCACAGCAAAATTTCTTTCCCGGGAGAGCAATGCTCAAATGCACCATTTTGGTGCCATGCCTCCTCCCTCTCCCTGGTTCAGGCCCAGAGATGGACCAAGGAACAGAATTTCTAAAAAGTTCAGTTAGAGGATTCTAGCATGTTTAATCTTCTCTTTCTACAGAGCAAATGGGGGAAATCTTCACATACAGGGTCCCTCTGGTGCTCTCTTCATATTTATCCTGGGCCGGTCCCACTGGGACATTCCACACAACATGACATTGGTAGGATGAGAAAAAGCTGCACACAACAGCACACCTGGCTTATGCACTCAGCCCTTACCTGTAGGTGAGTTGGGTGTTTGAGAGGGGTCACTGGATCTGTAGCTCTGCCTCTCATTCAGTAGCACCATCTCTGGAGATGTCTGAAGTTTGCTGGCCAGGGACGGTCTATGTGAAAGAAAGGCTAATTCATCCCACACCCTCCTCACATGAACTCCTGTCACCCCTACATCTACTCATAGAGCCCTCCAGTTATGGGAGTTTCCTTGGATGGAATTTCTGAAGCTCACACAGCCTCATCATTACACTTGCTTGCTTTGCCAACAGGGGATGGAGAGTCCAGGATGCCATGTGCTGCCCTTGGGGTCTGGTGCAAAGGTGACTGAACACTTTCTTTCTAGGCTTCCTCTTCAAAGGCCCTCTGATCTGCCTTCTGCATTGGGGCATAGCCGGAGGTTTGTCCCGAGAACTGCCTCATTCCACCTTCTTCCTCCCGGTATGTACTTTCAACCTCAGATTGACAAACATGGAGGGTGAAGCTGCTTTCTCAGCCTAAAAGTCTGAGAATCACATGCTCCCCTGTGTCTTCAGCCGCTCCATGTCCTGTCATAATTCCACATTTGTGATGCCTGGATGGTGCCACCTACTGCCCTTATCCTCAATTACACAGGCAAATGAAATTATTTTTCAGCCTGTCTCTGCACTCCCATTAAACTGCAAGTTTTAATTATGATGTGTCTCCATAGATGGTCATTTCCTAGGTACCCAAAGGCCCTGAGTTTAGCTCTAGTTCCAGAAATGTAGATGTAATTTCTGGAAATCCAGTTCCTCTCCTTCCTGCCCCTTCTGAGAGCTTGGAGAGAAAGGGGTCCTTCCATCTGCTTTCTCTGTTATCCCTCACAAAGCCACAAGGGGAAAGAGAACTTCCATCCTTCCTTGGAGCCAAGCTGGAGTCCCAGGCAGTCTTTGTACAGGTGGCAAAAGTCAACTCTCTAAGAGCTAGTCTGCTGTAGGACCATTCTGCCAACAGGGCAGCTCAGCAGTCCCCTCGCTAAATCACTGAGGAATTACTGAAAGCTTTGGCTTTACTATTGTTTCAGTGAAGAATACACCCGACACCCTCCCAGTGTATTGTCTTCCTTATTTTAGAAGGCCAGGTTCTCACTCATTTGTAGCTCTATCCCTGAAAGAAGGACCCACAGGACTCGATATGATGTTTTCATCCCATTACTTTAGTAAGTCTGTTTTCTGTGCATTGACCAGGCGTTCCAGGGAGGTGGGGACTGTTCTTGGGGGAGGGGGTTATTAAAGAAATAAAGAGGATTCAAGGGCTTTTTTGTGTGTGTGTAGTTTTGCCAGTTTTCCTCCTCAAATGCTTCAGGGGCATGGAAACATAATCACGTTTCCCTTCATGTTCTCAAAAAGGCAAAGGAGCCTTGAGGCCAGCTTGTGAAGACCCAGTCCGTTGGAAATGACAGGCCGTGAGCAGCACCCCACAGAATGTGGTGTGGCTTCATCCATCTTTGATGACAGTCCCTCAGTGCCCCTCCTTCTGGGGCAGGGGGGGCAGGCTTTGGAAGGCAGAGCCCCACCTCAGACACTTTGTAAGCCATTGTGTTAACTTTAGGCAGTCACTGGCATCCTGTAAGGATAATCCTGAGGAAAGCTTTTCATGTATGACTCTGCATGCAGGACAGGACAGTCTGCTTAGGAAGTAAGCAGATCATGTGAGGACAGGCTCTGCCTGAGCCCGCTCCCAGGAAGTGACTGAGGTCACAAAATGGCTCAGAAATAGAAAGCAGAAAGGTGGTTATCCTGGGCAAGGGTGGGGAAGTTGGAAGCTAGTGGGTGTAGAGATCCAGTGCTGCAGGGTGACAGGGTTCTGTGCACAACTGTGGATTTTGCTGAACACTAGTGTACTGTGCACTCAAACCTGAAGGAGGCGGCAACCCCAGTGATTTATGCTCTTTCATAAAGTTAAGGGGAAGAATGGCATCCTGCTCCATGTGACACTCACTGTGCTTAGGATGACCAGGCAGGGCTGTGGGGACACAGTGACCTCTCAGGAAAGTTGTTTCATTTTGAGACTCACCTGAAAACATCCAGGTTCTCTTTTAGGGTCTGAGAATCCACACCAGACACACCAAAGGATGGAAAACCAAGACTTTATTATAGGAAAAAGTAAACCAGCATGTTTGAGTGAGAGGAAAAAAGGCTCCAACCCCAACAACTTGGCTCACCAGCGGGTTTGGGTAACTTCTAGCTTATTGGACAATAGCAGGGTTGCAACTCATGGTTAGGGCAGCCCACCTGCCCCCACATATCCACAGTTACCTTTGACTGGAACAGGGAAGTATTGGGTCAGTCCACCTGCCCTCACATACCAACAGTTATCTTTTACAAGTTTAAATTTTATTAGCTGTTCTTGAGGCCTCGAGCAACTGACCTCTTCCCCAAAAAGGTCAGTTTCCAGTAAACCTTGAGCAACTGGTGGCTATACTCAAAATGGAGTCAGTGTAGCCCCTCTTACTGTTCAAGCAAGCTGTTTTGATCATCACTAACGCTTTTACTCACCTAACAGGGGCACTTCCCAAGGATTTCTTTCGTTTTAGCTCCATCTGGGGAGCAATCCAGGGTGAGTAAGGTGGTGGTAGGGAAGAGAGAAAGAAGGACATTTTTCTGGGTGCCATCTCCAAACTGGCCTGGCTCTAAACTGAATTCTTTCTTCTCAGGAACAGACCCAGCTGGCTTTTCTCTCACCATTTCCTCTCAGAAGCTGGGTGGCTGGCTGTGCTTGACAGCCTTCTGCTGTGTGGTGGCCCCTAAAGGCAGGCAGCTCCAGAGAGCTTGTGGGCTTGTGCTGGCAGAGGCACAACCCTCAGTCTTTGCTGTTCCTGCGTGTTCAGCCTTTGACCTGGTGTTCTGAACTGCCATGCAAGCTCTGCCAGTGTGATATCTCTTTCTCCTCAGACACACTTGGAAATCCTCATGACTGCAGGATAGGGGTCTGAGAAACCTCATGAAACCTGTTTTGTCTTTGTTCTTTGGCCTGCCCTCCTCTGAGTTCCCTTCTTCTGGCCTGAGAGTAGCTATGGCTACTTTCCACAGACAAGGATTGGACAAATGGATCCCTGGGGAGTATGGAAGATATGAGATAATCAGAAGCCAGAAAGCAGAACTGAGGTAATTGAAGATGTGCCTGTGTGGTGAGTGTCTACGACATGTGTGCACTAGCACGTGCTTTAGGGGTGAAGTGGTTCTTATGGCTTTAAGTGGTCTAAGCCAGGTGTAGAGAGCCATGATTAGCATTAGAAGGAGGTAAGGAAGCCACAGGGCTCAGCCAACCCAATGCTCTCTAGAGCAAGACATCTAAATTTAAAACCTGCTTGTGCTGGGCATGGTGGCACACACGTTTAATCCTAGCACTTGGGAGGCAGAGGCAGGTCGATCTTTGTGAGTTCAAGGCCAGCCTGGTCTACAGAGTGAGTTCCAGGCCAGCTGGGGCTACAGGGAGACGCTGTCTCAAAAAGACCAAAAATAAAACCCCCAAACCTGCTTGTTTAACAGCCAGAGAACCTGAGAATTGTAGGAAAAGGTCTTTTTAGACATTTTAAATTTTTTTTTTTAGGGTTAGGCAGCCATAACCAAACTGGTTTTGCTGGACTGCTGACAGCTTTGGGAATGTTAGAATTTAGATCCTGGCCATCTTTCCTGCCTTGCTGAGAGCTGTCCCAAGTGAATTTTAAAATTTTACTGATTGGAGTGCTGTCCTTAGTATATTTAGAGCGGCAATTCCACACCCAATAGAACCCCCTCTGGTCCATGGTGGGAGAAGAATACCCATAATGAAGAAGAAGAGACTCACAGCAGAAAGCCAGAAAGCATACTGAAGGGTGTCATCCCAAGGTTCCTCTGCCTAAAGGAAAAGCCCACTAAGAGGAGCAGTCAGACTTCCCAACCTAAAAGTTGGAACTCACTGAATTGCTGCACACACCACGTTAAGGCAAGAGACGTAGGTTCCTGCTGTCCAGTGGACTGCTTCCCCCCAGGCCAGCTGTGAGACTGATGATGACACAGCCAAACACACACTAGGACTGATGGCCCCATGGCTACCAGACTGACTGTCCCATAAGCCAAACACTCAGCTGTGGAATTGATATTCCTCAGCCAACATTCTGCTGGGAAGATATTAGCATCCACAACTGGGCCTTGGAACTGGCAATTCCATGGCCTAAAAGCAGCCATGAGGCTGATGGCTTCATAGCTAAACCTGCAGCTGTGGAATTTAAATTTCACAGCCAAACCAATCAGCCAGGGAATTGCTAATTCCCATGATGGGACAAGCTGAAATATTAGCTGTAAGATTAACAGCCCCATGATGGATATGGCATGCAATAAGATCCCAGAGATCTTGTCATGTGGTTTACCTGCAAAGTTCCTGATGTCATCTTTCTTTACCACTGCATAGAACTCCATTGTTTAGATGTAGCACATTTTTATTATCCACTCCTCAGTTGACAGACATTTGGGTTGGTTCCAGCTCTTCAATATTGTGAAGAGAGTTGCAATAAACTTGGATGTACATGTATCTCTGTGGTAGGATGAGTCTTGTGGGTATATACTCAGCAGTGGTATGACTGGGTCAGATAGTAGGCTCATTTGGGGTTTTTTAAGGGATCTTCACACTGCTTTCCATGTGGTTGTATGAGTTTACATTCCTACCAGCGGTGGATGAGCGTTCCCTTTTCCCCACAACTCCTCTAGCATTTGGTGTCTTTTGTTTTCTTGATCTTAGCCAGTCTTATTGGAATGAGATGATATCTTAGAGTGGTTTTAATTTCCATTTCCTTAATTATTAACAATGTTGAACACTTTTTAAGATGTTTTCAGCCATCTTTATTTCCACTCTGGTGAAGTCTCTGTTCAGCTCTTACTCCATCTCGTGAGTGGGTCATTTGTTTTCTTAGTTCTTTATATTTTGCATAGTTCATATATACTGGATGTTAATACTCTGTCAGATGTATCACTGGTGAAGGTTTCCTCCCACTCTGTGGGTTTTCTCTTCACTTTATTGATTGTTTCTTTCACTGTACAGAAGCTTTTGAGTTTAGTGAGGTCCCACTTGTCAATTGTTGACCTTATTTCCTGCACAGCTGCTATTTGATTTAGAAAATCTTTTCCTACACCTATGTCTTGTAGGATGCTGGCAATATTTTCTTCTATCACCTTCAGAGTTTTGGGTTTCATGTTGAGGTCTTTGATACATTTGGAGTTGATTTTTGTACAAGATGAGAGGTGGGGGTATAATTTTGTTCTACAAATGATCCAGTTTTTTTTTTTTTTTTTAACTCAGAAACTTTTTTTTTTTTTTTTTTTTTTTTTTTTTTTTTTGTTTTTTTTTTTTGGTTTTTTTTTTGGATTGTAATGAATGTACTGTCTGCATGTAGGTTTGGGCACCCATGTCGAGCAATGCCACTGAGTTCAGAGGAGGGTCTCGGATTCCCCTGGAACTGGACTTCTCCTGGAATTGGAGTTACAGACGGTTCTTAGCCGCCATGTGGGTGCTGGGGATCGAACCTGGGTCCTCTGCAAGAGCAGTCGGTGCTCTTAACTGCTAGGCTATCTCTGCAGCCCCAAATGATCCAGTTTTGCCAGCACCATTTGCTGAAGATGCTATCTTTCCTCCATTGTGCTTTTTTGGCCCCTTTGTCAAATATGGGGAGGGTGATAATGTATGAGCTCAAGTTTGGATCTTCAATTTTGTTCCATTGGTCAAGGCACTTGTTTTTGTGCCAGTAACAGGCTGTTCTTCTGACTATAGCCCTGTATTGCACTTTTTGCTCAGGGTTGCTATAGATCTTCAAGGTCTTATGTTTTTTTTCCATATGAATTTAAGGATTTTTTTCCCAAGTTTGTGAAGAAAATCTTGGAGATTTTAATTGGGATTACATTGAATCTTTATATTAATTTGGGTAGAATAGACATTTTTACTATATTAATTTTTCCAATCCATGAGTATGGGAGGTATTTCCATTTTTTGATATCATATTCAAACTCCTTCTTCAGGGGTTTAAAATTTTTGTTGTGGAGATCTTTGGTGTCTTTGGTTAGGTTTGTTCCCAGGTATTTTTTTATGCTATTGTGAGTGGAAAGGTCTCCTTATATTCCTTCTCCAGTTGTTTGTTGTTGGTGTAAAGAAAAGCTACTGATTTTTCTAGGATAGTTTTGTATCCCACCACTTTACTAAAACACTTAATCATTTCTAGGAGTTTTCTGGTGGAGTTTTTAAACTATCATATCATCTGCAAAAAGAGATAGTTTGACTTCCTCTTTTCTAATTAGTACTCCATTAGTTTCTCGTTCTTGCCTTAGGGCCTAGTAAGCATTTCAAACACAATATTGTAGAGGATTGGTAATAGGGGGCAGCCTTGCCAGGTTCTGCCTTAGGAGGAATGCTTCTAATTTTTCTCCATTTAGGATAATGTTGGCAGTGGGTTTGTTGTATATGGCTTTGATTATGTTGAGGAATGTTCCCTTCAGTTCAGTTCCCTCTAGAACTTTAAACATGAAGGGATCCTGGATCTTGTCAAAGGCTTTTTCTGCTTCAATTGAGATGATCATGTGATTTTTGTCTTTCAATCCATTTATGTGTTTATGATATTCATTTATTTCTGTATGTTGAAATATCTCTGCATCTCTGATATGAATCCAAATTGGTCATGATGTTTGATCTTTGTGATGTGAGTCTGTATGCAATTTGCAAATATTGTGTTGAGAATTTTTGCATCTGTGTTCAGTCATGAGATGGATCTATAGTTTTTGGGTTTTTTTTTTTTTTTTTTTTTTTTTTGGTTGTCTTTGACTGGTTTTGGTATTAGAGTGATGCTGGCTTCAAAGAAGAATTTTGTAAGATTCCCTCCTATGTCCTTCTGAACCAGTTTGAGTCAGCAATGGTTGTAAATCTCTTTTAACATATTTTACGGAATTCTTGTGTGAAAACCATCTGACTGGGGGAGTTTTGACGTGCGACAGAGTTTTTATACTATGTTCAACATTTTTCTCAAAATTTATGGGTCTATGTTTAAGCCTTGCAATCTCTTCTTGCGTTAAGTTTGTTTGATTGCCAAGATTTCATATATTATCCATTTCCCTTGGTTTTCAAATTTACTAAAGTATATAAAGGTTTTTGAGTATCTCTACATGTGACTTGTCTGGATCTTTTCTTTGTCTGTTGAGTTGTTTCCCTTTTCATCCATGAAACTATTGATGATTTGGAGTAGCTCTTTCTTTCTTTTGGTTAACTGCTAGAGCTCTGCTATCTTGTTTACTCTTTGAAGAACCACCTTTTGGACTCATGATTCTTTGTATTGTTTTCTTGTTTCTCTTTCATTGATTTCGCTCTGGATTTTTGTTATTTTTTTTCCTGTCTGTGGGTGAGGTGCTCAGTGGGGGTGTAGCACGCAGAGGTTGTGGCAGCTGCTGGGGAGACGGGTTGAGGTTGTACGGTCGGGTCACAAATGAGATCAGCTATGATATTAGATAGAGGGTACAAATTGATACCAATATACAAATATATATATATATATTTATATATACATATATGTATATTTGTATATTGTACAAATATATATATATATATAAATATATATATATTATGTTACAAATCGAATATATTGTATATATTCAATTTGTAACATAATCTTGTATAAATATATATATATATATATTTGTACAAGCTTATGTTACAAATCGAATCTAGACCTGTGTCCCCCTCCCAATGCCCCACCTCACCAGATTTGCCATTTCAGTCAGTTCTTTGATGCAGTCTTTTTGTTGTTGGTGGTCTTGATGTTCTTTCCAATATGTATCACTTGCAACAAGAAATATTTACAACTAGGTTATTGGCACTAGCATCGACAGATGAGGGATACCATTTTTCATTTGTTTTTCTGGGACTGTGTTACTTCTCTTATCATAATATCTTCTAATTCCACCCATTTATCTGCAAAGCTCATGATGTTGTCTTTTTTTTTTTTTGTCTTTTTGAGACAGGGTCTCCCTGTAGCCCCAGATGTCCTGGAATTCACTCTGTAGACCAGGCTGGCCTTGAACTCACAAAGATCGACCTGCCTCTGCCTCCCAAGTGCTAGGATTAAAGGCGTTCACCACCATGCCCGGCTGATGTTGTCTTCTTTTACTGCTGCATAGAACTCCATTGTGTAGATGTACCATATTTTCTCTATCCACTCGTCAGTTGAGGGACATTTGGGTTGGTTCCAGGTTTTTGCTATTGTGAACAGAGCTGCAATAAACATAGCTGTGCATGTATCTTTGCAGTAAGAAGAGTCTTTTGGGTTGACTGGGTCAGGTGGTAAGTTCATTTTGAGTCTTCCAAGGGTTCTCCACACTGCTTTCCATAGGACTGTACAAGTTTACATTCCCACTGGCAATGGATGAGTGCTCCCCTTTCCCCACAACCTCTCAAGCACTTGGTATCATTTGTTTTCTTGATCCTAGCCAGTCTTATCAGAATGAGATGATATATTAAAGTGGTTTTAATTTGCATTTCCTTAATTATTAGTGAGGTTGAACACTTTTTAAAATGTTTCTCAGTGGGCGTGGTGGTGCACACCTTTAATCATAGCACTTGGGAGGCAGAGGCAGCTGGATCTTTGTGAGTTCAAGGCCAGCCTGGTCTACAGAGTGAGTTCCAGGACAGCTGGGGCTACATGGAGACCCTGTCTCGAAAAGACCAAAAAAATAAAAAAATAAAAAAATAAAATGTTTCTCAGCCATCTCTACTTCCTCATTTTGAAGTCTCTGTTCAGTTCTTTGCTCCATCTTTGGAGTGATTCATTTGTTTTCTTTCTTCTTTGTTTTTTGAGTAGTTTATACTCTGAAAATCAATGCTTTGTCAGATATATCTGCAGTGAAGGTTTCCTCCAACTCTGTCCTTCTTAGGACTGCTTTTAGTGTCTCCCACAGGTTTTGTTGTGTTGTATTGTCTTTTTTGTTTAGTTCCATGAATACTTTTATTTTGTTCTTTATTTCTTCTCTGACCCACTCATTATTCAGGATTATGTTGTTTAATTTCCATGTGTTCTTGTAGCTAGTAGAGCTTATTCTGGTATTGATATGGAGCTTTATTGCACTATAGTCTGACAGCATGCATGATGTTATTTCAATCCTTTTGCATTTGTTCAGATTTCATTTTTGTCCCAGCATGTGGTCGATTTTGGAGAATGTTCCATGGGGCTCAGAGTAGAAAGTATTTTCACTGGTGTTGGGGTGAATATCCTGTAGATGTCTTTGAGGTCCATTTTGTGTATTGTATTGTTCAGTTCAGATGTCTCTTTTTTATTTTATTATTTATTTATTTATTTCTGTATGTGTATGAATGTACTGTCTGCATGCAGGTTTGTGCACCCATGTTGTGCAATGCCGCAGAGGTCAGAAGAGGGTGTCGGATTCCCCTGGAACTGGAGTTCTCCTGGAATTGGAGTTTCAGATGGTTCTCAGCCACCATGTGGGTGCTGGGGATCGAACCTGGGTCCTCTGTAAGAGTCGTTGGTGCTCTTAACCACTAGCCCATCTCTCCAGCCCCAGATGTCTCTTGTAGGAAAGAAACTCTACCTGGCTTGAGGTAAGAACTTGCAAGACCTATCCTGTATGACCTCCAAGGAGAGTTATCTGATATCTCTCTGGGCATTCAGTTGCCTCTGTGAGTTATCTGTAGCTCCAGAAGATTTGGGATATTACAATGTTTTCTTGCTTTGCCTATCTCTGCAAAGGAATGGATAACCTCTTTCCTTGAGGCATTGAGCAGAATGTCACACCTCTAGTTTACCTGTTGCACAAACAGGAGTTCTACAGCGCCCCAATTAGGGCCAAGGTGGCTCACTCTTCCCTTCCACCTGCCCCCCACTTCCTTGCCCAGAGCACAGTAACCTTTGTTATATAAGCACACTGCTGACATAAATAATGAGAGACTCTATTCTCCTTGACCTCGCCCTTTGAGTTCATCTCTTATTGTCTGCTTTTGTCCCTGGAGGATAGTCTCTGTGAAAAGCCTTAATTTGCATCAGAAGGTTGTGGGCCTCAGCTCTCTAGTGCTACCTAGGAACTGAATTTGCATTAAAATATCTAGGCTCCAGTGCCTTTCATCTGAACACCTGAGCAAGCCTCAGGGGAGTTTGCATAAGAACAGCTAGCCTGAAACTGAGCTGGCTAAGTAAAGAAACCAGGTTTTCACTGGGGGGGGGGGGCGACGACGACAAGTTTTTGGATATAGAACTCAAGGTTTTATTTTAGGCCTGTAAAATTATTAAAAATGATTCCAAGGCCAAGCCTTTCTGATAAGCTTTATGATGTCAAACTCAAATTGGAAGTTGATGAATTTCATAGCCTACAATAGTTACTAATTTGCAAGCATGTGCCCGAGGGGATGGGATGATCATTCTGAGCCATAAAAGCAAAGACCTCCTTGTGGGAGGCTGCCAGCCTCCACCCCCCATGTCAGCAGATGATGTCACCAACCAGGCCAGGGATATGCCAGTTTCCTCCATGCATGTAAAAGCACAAGTTCCCAGGTTGGCCTCCCATTCATCTAGCCAAGCAGGAGAGCCAGCTCCATGGTATGAAGCAGAAATTAAGAAGGAGAGAAAAACATTGACAGCAGAGAGGCAGGATTGTGGTGTTTGCATACTGAATTACTCCAGGATTTCTTCCAGCTCCATGTCTAGGCACCATTTGCAGTTTGGCCCATTTATTCCCATGGTGGGCCATGTAGAAAGCATGCACAGGAAAGCACAGCACACAGACACATGGTAAGGTATGAATCCAAATACAGAATGGCACTTTATCCAAATGAATGGATCATTATATAGGCAGTGTGACCTCACCTCTCAGGGGCCAATCCCAGACCATTGCATCATCACATCCCAATCTGTGGGCATAGGCAGGGAGGTCACATGACTTTCACTTGTGCCCCTGGGAGGCACTGGCTGGAATGCTAGCCCATGAATACCTAAGCTTAGATTGGATTTGCTTACAATGAGGCATTGAAGACAGCATTAGCTTACTTTGGCCTTGTTGATTCTATGTTTAATGTACATTGCATCATCAGCAATAGGGTCTTGCTATCAAGTTTTGCTGGGTACCCAAGAGCAGAGGCAATGGCTAACGCTGTTTGTGGGCCTGTGAGACCCCCGGTAACAGCTTCAAAAGAGGGAGTCCATTGGTCTTTTATTTTGTCTAGTAGGGGCGAACTCCCCCTTGTTATAAAGTAACTCTTTTAAATCTCTTTTTAAAATATACCTGTATATACTTTAAGAAAATTTTATACTAGGAGATATCCCATATGGCTTTTTGTAAAGGCCATTAGTGTTTTTTTTATTTTTTTTTTTAATTTGGGTTACAAATCATGATATTCCATGTGGCTTTTCCTATACCTTTTGCTGTGGTTAATCTTCCTAGAGGAAATAAGAGAGGGGAATATTAAAACAACAAGGCCATGGTAGGACTGAGGAGACAAATGGGTATTTGGAAGATTTGTCTCCTCATTCCTACCACTTATCTCCTTAGTCCTACCATGGCCTTCCTGTTTAAATATCCCCCTCTCTTATTTCCTCTATCTCCTTAACCTATGTTCTACTATACCTCCTCCATGAAGACAATGAGAATGAGAATTCTCATGCCCCATTCCTACAAGTTAAACAAAGAGAACACAAGGGTTCAAGCTAGGATTCAAATATGAAAGAGAACATGAGGAACTACAGAGAAAACTGACCAGTAATAGCACTTTTTGCTCTGGCTGAGAATCTGAGTTAAGTTCCCAGCACCCACACTGTGTCACTCACTACTGCCTATAAGTCCAGTTCTAGGGTCTAGTGGTTTTTCTGGCCTGTGTGGGCACCTGTACACACATTGCACACAGACAGACAAGCAGATACATGCTCATCCATATAAATGTTTTAGAAAGAGATAAAAAAATAGGCATTTGTCCTGGGTGACTTTTAAAAAGAGATAAAAAAAAAAATAGGCATTTGTCCTGGCTTACTTTAACAGTAAGATTTTATCTTTTTTATCCATTTACATGCAATTTTTTTTTGGTCTTTTCGAGACAGAAAAATTCCATTTTGTATATGTACTATATTTTCATTATTGATTCATTAACTGATGGACATCTCAGCTGATTACATTTCCTAAATATTGTGAACAGAGCATCAATGAACATGGGTGTACAGGTATCTGAGAAATATGATATATAATCCTCTTGGTATATGCTTAGAAGTGGAATAGCTAGTTCATATGGTAGTTTGTTAAGAAGCCTCCAGACTGATATCCACGGTGGCTGCACCAGCTAACAGCACCATCACCACCAGCACCACCACGACTACCACTATGTAAGTGTCCCCTTTCCCTCATATCCACACCACCATTTGTTTTCATTTGTATTATTGATGATGACCATTCTGATGAATGTTTTGATATTTTATTACCAAGGGCAAATACATTGTACCTTTTTGCATGGTCTGCGGATCAACTTGTGGGGAGCTGTTGAGAAGCAGTCATCTGTGTGAAGGAACCTGGATAACCAGTAGGTGTGGATAACCTTGGGCGAGAGAGCTCTGTCACAAGTACAGAGAGCAAAGGTTGAGGGAGGTATGTGAGGTTGGCTGAGGAGCATGACTCAAGATCTTCCTCGTCCATGAACCCTCTGTCACTGCTCTGTAGCCATGAAGGTTCTAGAAACTCCAGATGCTCATCCCTTCAACAACCTGGGAGGGTCTTCTTACACTTCTAGAGATCATAGTCCATCCCTGAGGGAAGTCAAGGGAGGACACGTTAGTAATCAGAAGAAGAAACTATATAGGAATGCTGCCTTTGTCATCTCTGATTCTTACACAGGGTCATGCTTAGCTAGTTGTCTTGTACATCTCAGGTCTAGCTGCCTAGTGATGGCATGGTCTACAGTAAAAGCATCCTCCTGCATCAATTAAATAAGACAGTCCCCCACAGATATGCACACAAACCAACCTAGACATAAAGACATCTTTGATTGAAGCTTCTCCTCCCAGATTGCTCTAGGCTATGTCAAGTTGAAAATTAAACAGGCAGTAGGGTGCTTCCCTAGCATAGAGGACCTGGGTTAGAGCCCTAGCACTACTTCAACAGAGAGTGCTTATCCATACATATAATCCCAGCATTAAGGAGACAGAGGCAGGAGAATCTGAAGTTTAAAGTTAGGGTTGAAATGATGGCTCAATGTTTGAGAACACTGTTCTTGTAGAAGACCAAGTTTTGAATCCTAATATGCACATGACAGATAACAACCATCCATAACACCATTTGCAGGAATCTGGTACTCTCTTCTGTCCTTCCAGGGCACTGCATGACTTGGGTGTTCTTATACACCTGCAAACATAACACTCATAAATGTAAAAATGATTAATAAATAAAAAAATTAAAAAGGAAGTTCAAGGTCATCTTTGAATACTAAGGAGTTCAAACCCAGCTTGGGCTACATGAGACTCAAACAATGACAACAGTATACACAACCAACCAACCAGTGAACCACACCACCAACAACAAAATGGATCCATTCTATGGTGACTTTTCTCTGCTTCCTTTCTTTCTCAAAATGTCCTGAAGTTGCCTTTTCCAGGCACACTCCCAGAACTGGTTTGAATTCCTTCATGATCCTCGTGTCTTTTCTCAAATCTGGATGCTGAGGGTCTCAGGGGAAGGTGTGGGCATTTTTTCCCCCTCCACAGTCAGTGTACTGTTGTAGGGCCTCAATTCTCAGCACCACTGATGACTTAGTTTTAGATCATTGATGTACTTTACTTTCACTTAATCTTGACCACTCTCTGTTCTTTTCTTTCAATGTTGTAGATTTGGGAAGGCCTTTTAAGAAAGTGTAAATAGTAACAATACTTAGGATGAAAAGAGTAAAATGACCAAAAATAGACAACAGCAGGGCCCCCAGTGCATGCTGCCGAGGAAGGAGTAATCACTGTCTCAGGGCTCCCTGCTCTGTGGCCCTCATCTCAGTCACTTCCTATTCCTATTTCTATTCTAATTCCAATTCCTATTCCTATTCCTATTCCTATTCCTATTCCTATTCCTATTCCTATTCCTATTCCTATTCAGCTGCTCTCTTTGGATTCAGTTGTCCTCACCCAGAAAGAGCAAAAATCCCAAAAGTGTGTTACTGTTTACTGCCTTGTATCATTCCCCCATGGAGACCTAGGTTTGGGGAAACCTTTTAAAGAAGTATATTGACAAGTGGGAAAGTCAGGAGAGAACATGTGAGGAAACTCAAATTTGAAACAGGTTTTAGAGAACGTGTAGGGTTTGGATGATTGAGCAGAAAGCTGGGTGACGTCCCAGAGAGAATGCTCGAAACAGTGAGAAAGGAGGCACTGACTGAGCATGCCTTCATTTTCCTTTCATACTGCTGCTCTAAGTTAAATTTAGACCCCTCCTGTACCCATTCCCACACTCCTTTCCACTCACCACACCTCACATATTCTGCTATTCATGTTAAGTTTTATCCAGTTAAGCATTTGCACCCAGAAGTCCTTCAATGCAATTTTATCCACTGGAGTCTACTCATCATATCTAGAAATCATAAAGAAAGTTTACTCTGTCTCCCTCTGCAGTAGTCAGTTGCCAACAGTTCTTAGGCAATGGCCTAACTGACAGCCATTTCTCTCACTCCATTCTGGGTCCTTGTCTAATTGACTTGCCATGTGCTCAATGCCAACATTGCCACAAGTTCCCATGAACCAGTTTACATTGGCTTGAAAACCTCTGTTTCCCTATGTTCACGGACCACTTCTAGCTTTTACAATATTTCCACCCCATCATCCATAATAGTCCTTGAGCCCCGGGTAGGTGACTTGTAATATAGGTATCCTATGCAAGGACGAACACTCTTGTATTAGTCAGGGTTCTCTAAAGAAACAGAAGCAACAGGATGAATATATAACTATATACAATTTATTGATTTGCTCACGTGATGGAGCTCAACAGTAGCGCTGAACTGGAGAGGCCGGGAATCCAGGGAACTGCTCAGTCCGCAAGGCTGGATGTCTCAGTAGTCCCAGTATAGTGCTGAAGGCCCGAATGGATTCCAGGAGATCTACTAGTCTCAGTACACGCTGGGATCCGAAAGGTTGATCACAGCAGCAAGACAAACTCACCAGATGAGAGAAGCAAGCCACAGGAGGAAAAGGGACCAGCTCCCACTGCCATGGCCTTAAATACTGCCTGCCGGCAGAGGGTAACACCCACATTTTGGGGTGGGCCATCCGGGTTGAGGTGGTCCAATCAGAAGACCCTTTTCTCTTATTTGTTCCTTAGTCCAGTCAAGTTGACACCCAGGATTAACCATCACAAGTCCACCCCTTGTCAACTTGACACCCAATAAATAGCCTCTGCTTAAATGTCAATTGCAAAATGAATGGCAGGGTCATAATTTCCACCTAACATTTTGTAAGTGTCTCATGTGCAAGAGCAAAACATCATATTTAGAGTAGGTGGTAATGTCCTTGAGAAGAACTAAGTCCTTCAGTATCTAATAAACCCAATATGACAATATTTAACACATATCTCAGTTGCCCATTCAAAAAGGGAAACACAAGTATCCACTTAATATATATATATGCACATTCTTAACCAAATAGGACAAAAGGTAATATCTATTATAATCCACGTTTCTTCAACCGGTCCCGTGGCTCAGCTGATATTTATGTACTACTTTACTACCTCTTACCCATTCTGTATTTCCTCTCTCACCATCAGCAAGCACCTCTTAGGTCTTGGCCCTTTCCCTGGTGGAGTGACCCTTACCTTCATCCCTGAAGGGTTGGGCCATTTATTTTCCTGTGCTGGTTTGGGTTTTGGTGTGGAGTTTCCCATTGACCTTAATCATAGACATGTTAGCACCAGAAGGCACCCTCACAGCATCTCCTGCCTTCCAGATATAATCTTCCTTGCCCCCATTGTGGAGAAAAGTCCAATTCCCCATGGTAGTCTGGATCAATAACCCCTCTACTACTGTTATTCCTTCCTAGCTCTGTTGGCTTAAAGGCAGTAAAGCCCGAACAGTGGCCAGGGGGAAGTCTTGCTTCCAGTTCAATGAAACGCTCTGCTGTAATCTCCTGGCGGCAAACGCACTCCCCCAATTGGAGCCAAAACATCTAGACCAGCAGAATGCAGGCATGGGTATAGGAAGCAAAAATTTTCCTATGGGTCACTAGGGTGATCAGTGAGTAGAATCATTCCCACTTCACCCCTTGTCTCGGACCATGAATTCTGGGTATTGGAGAAACAGTACCATATAGAGGGACGCTGATTCAAAGCATATACTGCTTGCTGGAGAACCTTGCCCCCAGCCCTCCAGGTGAATTTTCTACCTAATTGGCACTGTAAACTGTGTCTTCAAGAGGCCAATCCACTCATTCTATAAGCCAGTCTGCTTCTGTGGTGGGGAACATGGTAAGACCAGTGGATCATGACCATGGCCCACAGATCGCACTTCTTTGGTGTGAGTGAGCCTGGTTATTCAGAAGCAGAAGAATGCTTACGGAATACATGAAGGTAGATAAGGCATTCCGTAAGTCCCTGGATGGTAGTTTTGGCAGAAGCATTAGTGTCAGAAAGGCAAATCCATAACCCAGCATAAGTATCTATTCTGTAGAACAAACGCTGTCCCCCATGATGGAAGTGGTCCAATGTAGTTCAACCTGCCACCAGGTTGTTCGCTGGTCACCCTCAGGGAATAGCATCCTATCGGGGCTCATGTTGGATCTCAATGTGCTCGTTTGGCAAATCTGTGCACCTGCGCAGCAGCTGTAGACAGTATCAGCCTTAGGTGAGTGGGAGTCCCATGCTGTCTGAGCCCATGCATAACACTTGCATCTCTCCACCATGACCACATTGTTCATGGGCGCCACTGAGCAACAATAGGGAGTAGCTGGAGAAAGAGGTTGACTATCCACAGAGAGTATCGATCTACTTGATTATTAACTCATCCTCTGTGAGATACCTTTTGATGAGCATTTACATGAGACACACAAGTATCTTCACATCCTTTGAACATTCAGAGACTTCTATCCACATATTTTTTCCCAAATGTCTTTTCTCACCCATTTTCCAGTCATGCTTCCTTACCAAGTCCTGACCATCCACGCCAAACCATTGCTACAGCCATGAATCAGTTATATAATCGAACTCTGGCCATTTCTCCTTCCACGCAAAATGCACAACCATGTGCACGTGCCCAGGTTCTGCCCACTGGAAGACTTTCCTTCACCAGTAGTCTTTAGGGTTGTTTCAGAAATTGGCTGTATTGCTGCAGCTGTCCACCTCTCTGGGTGGTGCCTGCATTAGTGTGCCAAACCATCAGTAAACCAGGCCCTAGTCTTCTCCTCCTTCAGTCAACTGATCATAGGAAAACTCCCATGAAGCCATAGGTGCATGCTTAAGCCCAGGAGACATTGTAAAAGGAGTGGGAACCATAGGCATTTGGGCAACTTCTTCAGTAGCTTGCTTGTGCCCTCGGGCCTGCCCGGCGCCTGTCACGTATGTACTCACTTCCACTTGACAATGCTGTTGCTGTGCAATCGTCTATTTTTGGTCTGGTGGGTCAGATACACCCAGCTCATGATGGGCACTCAGGTCTGCATGGTGACTTGGTGGCCCATTGTCAAACATTCAGTTTCCACTAGAGGCCCATAGCAGGCTAAGAGTGTCTTTCAAAAGGAGAATAGTTGTTTGCAGATGAAGGAGACCTTGCTCCAAAATCCAAGGGCCTCAGATATGAATCCCTATGGGGCCTGCCCACCGACTCCAGACAGCATCTCTATCTGCCAACTGATACCTCAAGCACCATTGGGTCTGCTGGATCTATGGCCCTAGGGCCAGAGCAGCCTGCCTGCAGCCTGCAGACTGGACCTTTGTTTTGAAGAGCTTTTTCTGTTCCAAGCCCCACTCCTCAAAGTTTGTGCCTTCGAGTCACCTGATATTATGGGTCGTTAGTAACACACCCGATGAGGAATGTGCTGACCTCCAGAATCCAAAAAGGACCACACAACTTATGTCTTCTTTCTTGGTGGAGGGATGGGGCCCAGGTGCAACAACTTGATTCTTTACTTTAGAAGGAATTGTCTCTGCATGCTCCACAGCACTCGACCTCTCAGAAACTTCACCGAGGGTAGATTGGCCCTTGAATTTTAGTTATGATATATATATATCTACACATCCTCTCATCGCATAATAGTTATAAGATCCTAGATTAGCTGCTTCCAGATATAATGAGAGATAATAAACATAACATCATCAATATAGTGGACCGGTGTGATATTTTGTGGGAGAGTCAGGCAATCAAGATCCCCTTTAAGTTATGGCACAAGATAAAGAGAGTTATACCCTGGTAGAAAACAGTAAAACGATATAAGTTGGGCCTTGAGATGAGAAATTGCTTCTGGTAGAGATATATATAGAGATATATGAGAAAGATATAGAGCCAGAATAATAGATAGATACAGGTACAGAGGATAATATATTCTGCTCAAGTAGGGAAATAATATAGAGTACAGCGGCTTGCATTTGGTGCAATATATAGAGTTGAGATTGATATAGATAGATATGTATATATATAGATCCATCTGTCTTATATAGAGAGATTGGAGAGTTAAATGAGATGTTGGTAGGAATCACCAGCCCTGCATCTTTCAAATCCTTGGTAGTGGCATTAATCTCTGCAATCCTTCCAGGGATATGATATTGTTTTTGGTTCACTATTTTTCCCTGGTAGAGGCAACCAATGGTTTCCATTTGGCCTTTTCAAGTATAATAGCCCTCACTCCACAATCAGGGAACCAATGTGGGGATTCTGCAATTTCTAATTATATCTATGCCAATTATACATTCTGGGGTGGGAAATAACTACGGGCTGCGTTCTGGGACCCACTGGGCCCCTGTGAGTCGGACTTCAGCCAAAACTCCATTTATTACCTGACCTCCATAGGCCCCCCTACTTTAACTGGAGGACCACAATGTTTTTGGGTCCTCCTGGGATCAGTGTCAACTCAGAACCAGTATCCAATAGGGCTTGAAAAGTCTGATTATTTCCTGTTTTCCCAGTGACAGTTACCCTAGTAAGGCCTCAGGTCCCTCTGGGGAGGACAGGAGGAAAGCAAACAGCATAACTCTTTGGTATTGTGACAAGGTCCTTCCTCACTGGCACCAGCCACCTGCTTCATTCAGGGTTATGGGTCTGTGAACTGTCTCAGTCTGGAAATTGTTAACTGGGTGGGATTCGCTACTCTAAAATCAAATGTTGACTTACTGTCATTTATTCTAGAGCTTTTCTGCTTATACCGATCAAATAAAAACTTAGTAGGCTTCTTATGTATTTGGTTCTGGGAATGCCATGATTAATTTAGCCAGTTCCAAAGATCATTTTGGGTCATGCCATTTATAGGTATTGTTTTGCCTTTGCCACCACCATTATGATAATTACGGTAATTACGCTCATCTGGCCTTCTCGGATTCAGTGCTGCCACCTGACGCCTAACCTGAGGTCCTGTTAGACCTATTACGTGTACATTTCAATTTATGTAAGTGAGCAACAACTTCTCTAACTGTAAGATCTGGCATAAGAAATAGAGCAAAAACAAAGCTTTTCAAATGTTATGGTGTCTCTCAGTACTTTCCATCTTATACACTCAGTGAAAGTCATGTCCTCTTGGTCCTCATATTATGGAGAATGTGGTTTTAAAACACCTTCAAAATCCACTTGAGCATGGCCATCTGCCTGACCCTCCAATCCCTTCATCAATACTCAGCCAAGGAAAATATCAGGCCTCTCTAACTCGCTGTTAGTAGGGCATGTTTTATAAATACATCAGCACACATTCAAATAAACTTTTACCACCTTTTTTAACTGCTTGAGCTTCCATGTTAAAACTAGAATCTCTACTCAGTGGGCTTATATTGATACTCAGTATGATCCAATTTTTTATATTCCTTCCACCATTTTCCCACACCCTTAAAATCCATTCCCACACATACTCCTTAGGCTTCTGCTGGAATGAATCAGCAAACTCATTAATTTATTTAAGTGGTGTAGTGCAACTCCTCATGGACCACATTTTTATCTCAACTTGAGGGGCTTGCTTAGACTTCAATCTGGTTATAGGTCTAAAGGCAACAATTGTTGGGCCTGAGGGACACTTAGCCCCCACTGGGAGGGGGGGATTGTTTTCCTCAGGCAAAGGGTGGGGAGGAGGATCTGCAGGGTGTGGGAATGCATTTTTTTGCTGAGGGTGGGGAGATTATTCCTCAGATAAGAATCCCTCAGAATCCGAGGTTCAAAATCCTCATCAATCATGGTTCTCCCACACATCTCCTTCCCAAGTTTCAAGGGTTCCACCCTTGTCCCCACAGGTGCTCTCACTTTTAACTGCTGACACTTTTCGTGGCTGGGGATTAAATTTACTTTGTAAATCAGCCAAATGCATAATAAGGGCTCCAGCTTTATTTTCAGTCACTTTAGCTCTCTTTGGCTGCTGGAGAGAAAACTCTCTTCCAAGAGGCACATTGGAACTTTTAAAACCTGTTGTTTTTGAATCAGAGCTGGTCTTTTTATTCACCGAGCTCCTTTATTTTCCTCTATCAGTTTATCAGACATGCTAGGAGCAACAAGGCAGCATCATTATTTTCCTCATTTTTTCCTGGAATTTCTTCGAACGTTTATTTTTTTTTTTTTTTTTTTTTTTTTTTTTATTAGTTTTTTTTATGATGCTTTGTGCATTTCAATACATTTGTTTCCAATTCAGTTCGGCTTATTGTTCCTTGTTCCCTCCCCCCTCCACCCCACCCATCACCAGATCATGCATTCTGCCATAACTGTCTGGCATTTTCTCTCAGTTTTTTTTTTTTTTCATTTTTAGCTATAAGTGATATCCATGAGTACAAGCATCCTTCTGCAAAACCTATCTGCAGGGCCCTGTTGTGCCCAAACCCTACAGCCCACCATCCCAGTGGGGGGTGAAGGTTGTTTGTCAATTCAAGTTGATCAAATGAGTGTCCAGACTACATTGGCTGTAGTTTCACCATTCACCCAATCGCAGCCCTAACATTCTACCACGGCCCCTCTTCGCAGGTTGTTCCCTAGACTTAGAAGGGGGGCACAGGTAGATGAGAGGTAAAACAGTCCACTCCCTCTGGAGCTGTTGATGGACTCTGGTCAATTCTGGCTGTTTCCTTTTCAATGGGCTGGACAGTTTGTCCAGGAATACTTCGTCCTACTAATGAAGCAAACACATTAGATATATAGGTATTTAGCAGCATAATATTATGGTAGGTTATTTAGCATAGACACATGTTTGGATATGTTAATCCATGAATTACAATTTTCCCCCCTGTTTAAATATGAAAGGGTCTTACTGTGGCTTTATAACATCTCCTACCTGTTAGAGGATGTACTTGTGGCTCTAGCCATGGGTTTATTCTCCAAGGGGAGAGCCATAGCCAATTAGATTTGGGATATACCGGGCAACATGGCTGCCTTGCTGAACACAGTATTTCCAGCAGGTGAGGTGTAGCTGGGGCTGACGGTGGAGTCTTGCTTGACTCAAGGGAGACCCATATTGCTTTATTGGGTTTAGTGGCCTTTGGTAACACTCTCGGGCATTCAGAGGCATCTGTACACTTGCATGTGTGGGTCTCAATACATCCTCCATGTTAAGTCCAGGTCTTCGGCAGCAGGGTCTTTGTCTCTCCTCCTGTAGGTATCCCAACTTAGAGGCAAGGAGCCCTTACCTTTTGTGGGGCTTGGACCCCCTGGCCAAACATCCACCTGGTAGAACAATCTATTGCTGATGTCAAGCTCTGTATTAATATATTTTGGCCGAAGTGCATAGCCCTAGGACTTTAGTATTATATTGGTTCTGAACAGAGAGTAATCCCTTCCACAGTTTCCCATGTCTAGTAGTCAAATAAAGAAAGCAGTATTACCGGTTTGTATAAGGGATTACCTCTATAATATTTGCCTCCAATTTACAGTTGGGGAACGACCTCATCATCGTCATATTTCTCCTTGTTCTATGGGGGGGGGAAGGCAAGAAAGTTCCTCATACAGAACCTTTGTGGCACCTAGAAGGTAAGTTTCATTAGGACTCATTATAACTAGTTTTGGTTTACCTGTAGGATCCACAGAGGGCTTTGATGTTTATGCAAATCTGAGGCTTTTTTCTTTCCTTTATGGTTCAGAACGGGTCAGCCTTTTCCATTGCCACTTTTTGGTACATTCCACTCAATGCAAACCTGTAATCTTTTCTTTCTCAGACGGTTAAGTTGGTGACGTTTTGTCCTGTTGGAACAGACAAAATCTTTCATAGTTAGTTTTAAGATTTGAATGGCAAGGGTTTGATGAAAAGGTTTCATGTCTTTCTGTATCCCCCCTTTTTTTTTAGCGTATGAGTCTCCAGAAGACAGTTGTATTATACATGACTATAGGGGTGAGTCAAGGCACAGATTTCATAAAATTCACCCATGTTGTTTTTGGGTGACTATATATGATTAACTTGGAAGCAAACTTAATTTTTACGTTAAAGCATCTTAAGAGCATGCTACAAGGTGATACTGTACAACAGAGAATTATAGAGAGAATTTGTATGTGTCAATCCCAAAAGTTCTTGCTCTACAGATTTTAATGTAAAGCAAATGTTGGCAACAGCGAATTATATCTCATTTAATTCAGATGCATTACCATTTTTATCAGTTTCTGTAAACCATTTGTTTAAATATACACATGTTTCTTTTCTAAGTCCTAAAACACCTGTGGTCCTTTAGACAGTGTCTAGGCGAAACTGGGTTCTTGCTGAGCTCACGTCAATTAAATATGCTTTAATCGATTCACCCGTGTCCCTCTCCACCCATTCCCCCCTTTCAATTCAACCATTTCAGTCCATTTTCCTGTGCAGTCTTTCTGTTGTCTTTCTTTTACTATGCATCCCTCCCCATGAGAAATATTTATATCGGGTTGTTGGTACTAGCATCCACATATGAGGGACACCCATTTGGCGTTTGTTTTTCTGGGACGTGTTACTTCACTTAACATAATGTTTCCAGCTCCATCCATTTACTGCAAATTTCATGATGTTGTCTCTCTTTACTGCTGCATAGTATTCATTGTATACATGTACCACATTTTTCTCTATCACTGTCAGTGAGGGGCACCTGGCTGGTTCCAGCTTTTGCTATTGTGAAAAGAGGCTGCAATAAACAATATGGCTGTGCATGTATCTTTTGCAGTAAGTTGTGTCTTGTGGGTATTATACACAGGAGTGGTATGCTTGGGTCAAATGGAAGGCTATTTTGAGTCTTTCCCTTAAGGGGGGGGTTTCTCCACACTGCTTTTCCCACTGTGGCTGTAACAAGTTTACATTCCCACCAGCAATGGTGAGTGTTCCCCTTTCCCACAACCTCTCCAGCACTTGGTATCATTTGTGTTCCTGACCCTAGCAGTTTTATTGGAGTAAAGTGATATCTCATGAGTGGTTTTTAATTTGCATTTCCTTATTATCAGAGATGTTGAACACTTCTAAAGATGTTTCTCGGCCATCTCTAACTCCTCTTCTGTGAAGGTTCTATTCAGATCTTTGCTCCATTTTTGAATGATTATTTGTTTTCTTTCTTCTTTGTTTTTTTGAGTAAGCTGTATACTCTGGAATTAATGCTTTGTCAGATGTATCTGCTGTGAAGGTTTTCTCCACTCTGTGGGTCTCTCCTCACTTCTTTATTGCTTCTTGATGTACAGAAGCTTTTTGAGTTTAATGGTCCCATTGTGTCAATTGTCGATCTTTTTCTTGTGCAGCTGCTGCCTGATTAGGAAGTCTTTTCCTATACTATGTTTGTAGTCTGCTGCCAGCTTCTCTTCTATCCTCCAGGATTGGGGGTTTCACGTTGAGGTCTTTGGGTCCATCTGGAGTTGACTTTGTAACAAGGTGAGAGGTAGATGTCTTGAGGGGGTTTAATTCATTCTTCTACAAGTGGGATCCCAGTTTTGCCAGCACCACTTGCTGAAGATCCGCTGTCTTTCTTCCATTTTGGTCTTTTGGCCCCCTTTGTCAAATATGTAGTTTGGGGTTGTGGCTGAATTTGTAGGAGCTCAGGTTTGGATCTTCCAGTTTTATTCCTATTGGTCAATTGGTCTGGTTTTTGTGCAGTACCCAGGCTGTCTTTATGACTATAGCCCTGTAGTATAGTTTGATGTCTGGAATAAGCGATCCCCCCTGTAATTGCTCTTTTCACAACTCAGGGTTGCTTGGCTATTCGGGGTCTTTTGTTTTTCCATAAATTGGAGGATTTTTTTTTCCAGCCTGTGAGAAACTNACCTGTTGATCTGTCTAGTGGACTTAATGGGGTATTGAAGTCCCCTACCATTAGTGTGCTGGGGTTAATCTGTGCCTTGAGATCCTGAAGAATGGACTTTATAAAGTTTGGTGCACTGGCATTTGGTGCATATATATTCATGATTGTGAGATCTTCATCATCAATTGTTCCTTTAATAAAGATGTAATGGCCCTCTTTGTCTCTTTTGATTTCTTTTGCTTTGAAGTCTATTTTGTCTGATATTAGAATAGCAACACCTGCTTTTTTTTGGTACCATTTTCTTGGAATACTTTCTTCCATCCCTTCACCTTAAGTTGGTGCCTATCCTTGAAAATGAGATGGATTTCTTGTAGACAACATATAGATGGGTTTTGTTTCCTAATCCATTCTCCCAGTCGATGCCTTTTGATTGGGGAGTTTAACCCATTAATATTTAAGGTTATAATTGAAGGATGGATGTTGCTTCCTTTCACCTTGTTATCCATTTGTATTTCTAGCCTCTGATTTTGCTCCTACAGTTATGTTTTTATTAGTTTCTTTTCCTAGGTGTTTGAGGATTGTTGCTCCTCTTTTCTGCCCTTTGAATTGCTTCAAGTATTTTATGAAGAGTTGGTTTTCCAAACGTGTAATCTATCATCTTGTTTATGTCATGGAAGATTTTTCTCTCTCCTTCAACTATAGTTGACATTTTTGCTGGATAAAGTATTCTGGGCTGGCATCCATAGTCCTTTAACACTGGGAATGCTTTGCTCCATGTTCTTCTTGCTTTCATGATTTGCACAGAGAAGTCAGTTGTAATTCTGATGGGTTTCCCTTTGTATGTGACTTGTTTTTCTTTTGTAGCCTTCAGAATTTTGTCTTTGTTTTGGGCATCTAGCATTATAACTATGATATGGCATGGGGAGTTTCTTCTCTGATCTTGTCTATTTGGAGTCTTATGTGCTTCTTGTGTTTGTATGGGTTTTTCTATTTTTAGTTTGGGGAAATTTTCATCTATTATTCTGTTGAAGATCTGATCAATACTATTCTCTTGAGATTCTTCTCCTTCCTCTATTCCTATGATGCGGAGGTTTGATCTTTTCATAGTGTCCCATATTTCCTGGTTGTTCCACTTTTGTGTATTTTAAAAATTTTCATAATCTTTATTTGAGCTTTTTAGTTGCTCTGTGTTATCTTCCAGGTTTGGTATTCTCTGTTCTGCTTCCTCCATCCTATTTCTGAGTGTTTTTCTTTTCCTTTCTTTTTAATTGGATGAGTTTTATATTTCCTTTTTCATTTGATCCTATGATTTCTTTAGTATTTTCATTTCCTTTTGAGCTTCTCAATCTCTTCTTGGTACTCCTTACTTCACTGGTTGGCTTCCTTTTTCAGTATTTCTCCTTCCTCCTGGAATTTGTATTTTTCTCCCTCTAGTTCTTTCTGGAGTTTGTCATTCTCTTCCTTTAGTTCTTTCCAACGTTTGTCATTGTATCCTTCTAGGTCCTTTTTGAGTTTTGCATTCTCTCTCCTTAGTTCTCTGACTTCTTCTTTATTCTCTTTAATTTCTCTGCATGGGTCTGCAATTATTCCTCTAATATCTGTTTCTTGGGTCACCTCCACGGGGATCCCAATGTAGCTCTCTCCTACAGGGTTGGTAGAGCTTGGTGCAGAATTATCCTGCACTTTTCCCACGTTATCCCTTTGCTGTGTCCCAGGCATGAGGGATCCTCCCTTTTTTTTCCCTATATTCCTATGCCAATCACAAATGTCTTTTCACTATGTTGAAGGCTTGTTTTGCTTACCTCCTTCTGATGCTTTTTTCCCCCCTCCTCCTTGTTTATGGAGTATTGACTTGTCTAGGTTTCAGGCTTTCAATTTTGTTTATATATTGGATATTGAAAGTCTAAGTCACTCTTCCCTTCCTGTTCTGAATATTCTCCAAAATAAACCACTTGGATACTCTCTCCTCAATTCCAGTTGGCATGGGGGTGGGGGTGGCATGGATTGCCTGACTTAGCCCAAGCACCATACCTGTCTCGAGCACCAGGCTCTTACTTGTGCTTCAGGTGGTTTTAGCAAGCAAGGGCCCAACCTGAGCACTCACGAAATGACTCACGATGGTGCCAGGGCCCTGCTGGTTGCAAGGGGGAAGGGCGACCCTGCACAGATAGCCACACCCTACAAGGGTCTAGCATTTAGACCCAAGCAAGCAGGTCCAGGGCACCCCTGCCACAAACCAGGGAATCAATTATCTAGCAACCCAAGAGTAAATCTATCTTAAGATCTACCTGTCTGGAGCACCGGGCTCTTACCTGTGCTTCAGGTGGTTTTAGCAAGCAAGGCCCCAACCTGAGCACCCACACAAAGACTCCCCTTCTGATTTTTTAATGTGGGCACTTAGGGCTACACATTTCTTTCTTTTTTTTTCCTTTTTTATTTTATTTTTTAAATTTATTGATTTATATCTCTATCTATCTATCTACATTTCTATATCTATATCTATGTCTATATATATATTACAAGATTTTGTTACAAATCAAATCTAGACCCGTGTCCCCCTCCCAACCTCCCCACCCCACCAGATTCACCATTTCAGTCAGTTCTTTGATGCAGTATTTTTGTTAGTGGTGGTCTTGTTGTTCTTTCCAATATGTATCACTCCCAACAAGAAATATCTACAACTAGGTTATTGGTACTAGCATCCATAGATAGGGATACCACTCGTCATTTGTTTTTCTGGGACTGTGTTACTTCACTTAACATAATATCTTCTAGTTCCATTCATTTATCTGCAAATTTCATGGTGTTTCCTTTTTTTACTGCTGCATAGAACTCCATTGTGTAGATGTACCATATTTTCTCTATCCACTTGTCAGTTGAGGGGCATTTGGTTTGGTTCCAGTTTTTTGCTATTGTGAACAGAGCTGCAATAAACATAGCTGTGCATGTATCTTTGCACTAAGAAGAATCTTGTGGGTATATACCCAGGAGTGGTATGACTGGGTCAGGTGGTAAGCTCATTTTGAGTCTTCCAAGGGTTCTCCAAACTGCGTTCCATAGTGGCTGTACAAGTTTACATTCCCACCAGCAATCGATGCATGTTCCCCTTTCCCCACAGCCTCTCCAGCACTCGGTATCATTTGTTTTCTTGATCCTAGCCAGTCTTATCGGAGTGAGATGTTATATTAAAGTGGTTTTAATTTGCAGTTCCTTAATTATTAGTGATGTTGAACACTTCTTAAGATGTTTCTCATCCATCTCTAATTCCTCACTTGTGAGTCTCTCTTCAGCTCTTTGCTTCATCTTTGGAGTGATTCACTTGTTTTCTTTCTTCTTTGTTTTTTGAGTAGTTTATATACTATGAAAATCAATGCTTTGTCAGATGTATGTGCGGTGAAGGTTTCCTCCCACTCTGTCTTTCTTAGGACTGCTTTTAGTGTATCTCACAGGTTTTGTTTGTTGTATTGTCTTTTTTGTTTAGTTCCATGAATACTTTTATTTCATTCTTTAATTCTTCCCTGACCCACTCATTATTCAGGATTATGTTGTTTAGTTTCCATGTGTTCTTGTAGCTAGAAGAGCTTAGTCTGGTGTTGATATTGAGTTTTATTGCACTGTTGTCTGATAGAATGCATGATATTATTTCAATCCTTTTGCATTTGTTCAGATTTCTTTTGTGTCCCAGCATGTGGTCGATTTGGGGGAATGTATCATGGGGCGCAGAGTAGAAAGTATATTCTCTGGTGTTTGGGTGAATATTGTGCAGAGGTCTTTGAGGTCCATTTTGTGTATTGTATTGTTCAGTTCAGACGTCTCTTGTAGGAATGGAACTCTGCCTGGCTTGAGGCAAGAACTTGTAAGACCTGTTCTGTAAGACCTCCAAGGAGAGTTGTCTGATATCTCTGTGGGCATTCAGTTGCCTCTGTGAGTTATCTGTAGCTCCAGAAAGTTTGGGATATTATGATGTTTTCTTGCTTCACCTATCTCTTCAAAGTTCCAGGACCAGATATCCCCTTCCCTTGAGGCATTGAGCAGAATGTCACACCTCTATTTTACCCGTTGCACAAACAGGAGCTCTACAGCCCCCTGATTAGAGCCAAGGTTGCTTGCCCTTCCCTTCCACCTGTCCCCCACTTCCTTGCCCAGAGCACAGTAATAAAGAGAGACTATTCTCCTCGCCATCCGAGTCTGCTTTTATTGTCTTTTTATTCTGTTAGGTAACTTTCTTGTGGTCCCCTCCCACATCCTTGCCAGAGCTAATCCTAGAGACTGTCAGCCTGCAGGTCCAAGTCCTGTGGAACTGCCAAATCTGGTTCAAGAGAGGGAAGAAGATCATGTGGATAGCAGCCATATGTGTGACTAAAGGACTATCAGATGATTATTAAACTCCTAAAGTCTCTCTGTTTATTTTTTGTTCAGTTTCTCTATACAAGGTGCTCAGTAGGGTATTGAAGTCCCCCATTATTAGTATGTTAGGATTAATCTTTGTCTTGAGGTCCTGCAGAATTGTGTTTATAAAGTTCAGTGCACCTGAGTTTGGTGCATAAACATTTAGGAGTGTGAAATATACATGGTTAATTGTTCCTTTGATAAGGATGTAGTGGCCCTCTTTGTCTCTTCTGATTAATTTTATTCTGAGGTCTGTTTTGTCTGATATTAAAATATCAAATCCTGCTTGATTTTGGTGCCATTTTCTTGGGATATTTTTTCCATCCTTTCATTTTAAATTTGTATCTGTCCTTAAGAGTGAAGTGTGTTTCTTGTAAATAGCATGTAGATGTATTCTATTTCCTCATCCATTCTCCCAGTCTATGTCATTTGATGGAGGAATTTATACCATTAATAATTAAGGGTATTAATGAGAGATGTGTGTTGCTTCCTTTTCCCTTATTTTTTGTTTGCATTCTTGGTCTAATGCCTAGGAATTTTAAATTAATTAATTAATTAATTGTGCAAATAGTTTTTACTTAAAAGATGTTTAGGGTACATGGGGTTTAAATAAAAAATGTTACATCTTAATCAAGCCTGCAGAGATGGAATTTAAACCAACAGATTTATATACAAAATTTAGGAGAAAGGTTTTTATGGCCATAGCTTAAAATTATCTTGAGATACCTAGCCCAAGAGATTTTAACTTAAGGGCTATTTTGTTAGACCCCAGTTGATGGATGCTGCTGCAGCTTCAGGCACCATTTGATGGGCACTACTGGTGAGGAGTCTATGGCCATGCTCTGTTGCTGATAAGGGCTGCTAGCCCATGGCTTTCCCAGGTAAACTGATGACTTTTCAACAGCTGACAACCCAGCTAAAAAATTTCAGAACCAATGCTGTGAAATTGTGAGCCTCACAAGCCTGATGTCAACTGAGCCTAAGGGCTGGTCATCCCTTGCAAGGCTTCCTGTTATGTAGCCTCAATCCAAGCTAAGAGACTGTTGATCCCAAAGCTTCATGTCCAGCTAGGGGCTCATGGCCCCTTAAGCTGCTGGGATACCTAAGAACTCAATTGCAGATCTGATTGACCCACAATTATGCCAGAAAAAACACACATGGATGAAAAAAGCTTAGGTTAAGTAGAATTAAAGAGATCCAAGACAGTTACTTAAGAAACCCACAAAAAGCCAAAAGTGCAATAAAATTTCATCCAGAAACAGGTTGAAACAAAGATAAAACCTTTTAGAATGAAGACTAAAACAGATTGAGGTTAGAACATGTTAGAGATGTTTACAATATAGTTTAGTTTTAACATTTTAGTTTAAGGAGGAAAACTTGTTCTTTTCTAAAACAAAACAAAACATAAACAACAAAACTGCTCTTATTCCTGCAAGATAGTTTCTATGAAAAGCCTTAATTTGCATCAGAAGGGTGTGGGCCTCAGCTCTCTAGTGCTACCTAGGAACTGAATTTGCATTAAAATATCTAGGCCTGGGGCTGGAGAGATGGCCTAGCGGTTAAGAGCACCAACCGCTCTTACAGAGGACCCGGGTTCGATCCCCAGCACCCACATGGCGGCCGAGAACCGTCTGAAACTCCAATTCCAGGAGAACTCCAGTTCCAGGGGAATCCGACACCCTCTTCTGACCTCCGCGGCATTGCACGACACAGGTGCACAAACTTGCATGCAGAGAGTACATTCATACACATACATAAATAAATAAAATTAAAAAAAATATCTAGGCCCTTCAGCTGAACACCTGGGCAAGCCTCAGGCGAATTTGCATAAGAACAGCTAGCTGAAACTGAGCTGGCTAAGTTAAGAAACCAGTTTTTCACAGCAAGGGGGCAAGACACTTTGTGGATATAGAACTAGATAAAAATTTCCCCAAACTAAAAATAGACAAACACATACAAATACAAGAATCACACAGGACTCCAAATAAACAAGATCAAAAAAGAAACTCCCCACACCATATCATAGTTAAAATACTAGACACCCAAAACAAAGTCAAAATTCTGAAGGCTACAAAAGAGAAACAAGTCACAAAGGGAAGCCCAACAGAATTACAACTGACTTCTCAGTGCAAACCATGAAAGCAAGAAGAACAGGGAGCACAGGATTCCCAGTGTTAAAGGAATATGGATGTCAACCCAGAATACTATGCCCAGCAAAAATGTCAATTATAGTTGAAGGAGAGAGAAAAATCTTCCATGACATAAACAAGATAATAGAATACATGTCCGGAAACCCAACTCTTCAGAAAATACTTGAAACAATTCAAAGGGCAGAAGAGAAGAGCAACTACCCCAAGCACCTAGGAAAAGAAAGTAAAAAACCATAACCATAGGAGTGGAATTAGAGACCAGAAGTCCAAATGGATAATAAAGTGAAAGGAAGCAACATCCATCTTTCAATTATAACCTTAAATATTGATGGACTAAACTCCCCAATCAAAAGACATAGAATGGGAGAATGGATTAGGAAACAAAATCCATCTATATGCTGTCTACAAGAAACCCATCTCAATTTCAAGGATAGGCACCAACTTAAGGTGAAGGGATGGAAGAAAGTATTCCAAGCAAATGGTACCAAAAAAAAGGGCAGGTGTTGCTACTCTAATATCAGACAAAATAGACTTCAAAACAAAAGAAATCAAGAGACAAAGAGGGCCATTACATCTTTATTAAAGGAACAATTGACAATGAAGATCTCACAATCATGAATATGTATGCACCAAACTCTGGTGCACAAAACTTTATAAAGACAATTCTTCAGGATCTCAAGGTGCAGATTAACTCCAGCACACTAATAGTAGGGGAATTCAATACCCCACAAAGTCCTTTAGATAGATCAACAGGACAAAGGCTAAACAGAGAGACTTCTGAACTGAATGATACAATACACTAAATGGACCTCACAGACATCTATTGAATATTCCACCCAAACACCTGATAATACACTTTCTACTCAGCACCCCGTGGAACATTCTCCAAAATAGACCATATACTGGGACACAGGAAAAATCCAACAAATACAAAAAGAATGAAATAATCTCATGCATTTTATCATACCACAGTGCAATAAAGCTCAATATGAACACCAGGAAAAGCTCTACAACCTACAAGAACACATGGAGACTAAACAACACTCTTCTGAATAATGAATGGGTCAAGGAAGAAATAAAGAAAGAAATAAAACATTCATGGAACTGAATGACAATGATAATACAACACAACAAAACCTGTGTGACACTTTAAAAGCAGTCCTAAGAGGGAAATTTATAGCTCTAATTGCCTACATTAAAACAAAACAAAACAAAACAAAACAGAAAGAGCACAAGTGAATGATCTAACACTGCAGCTGAAAATATTTGAGAGACAACAACAAATGAACCCTGAATGCAGCAGACAAGAAGAA
>VZQC01004519.1:588508-598906 GCA_009823505.1 Rhizomys pruinosus
CGAGCCACAACTTCTCTAACTGTAAGATCTGGCATAAGAAATAGAGCAAAAACAAAGCTCTTCAAATGTTCTGGTGTCTCTCTCAGTACTTTCCATCTTATAAATTCAGTGAGTGGCATGTCCTCTGGGTCCTCATATTGTGGAGAATGTGGTTTTACACTTCGAATCCACTCGAGCATGCCCATCTGCCTGACCCTCACAATCCCTTCATCAATACTAAGCCAAGGAATATCAGGCATCTCTAACTCGCTGTTAGTAGGCCATGTTTTAATAAATACATCAGCCAACCATTCAAATAAACTTTTAACACCTTTTTTAACTGCTCGAGCTTCCATGTTAAACCTAGAATCTCTACTCAGTGGGCTCATATCGATAAACTCAGTATGATCCAATTTTATATTCCTTCCACCATTATCCCACACCCTTAAAATCCATTCCCACACATATTCCTTAGGCTTCTGCCGGAACGAATCAGCAAACTCATTAATTTCTTTAGTAGTATATCGCACCTCCTCGTGGACCACACTTTCTATCTCACCTTGAGGGGCTTGCTTAGACTTCAATCTGGTTATAGGTCTAGAGGCAACAATTGTTGGGCCCTGAGGGACATCAGCTCCCACTGGGAGGGGGGGATTAATTTCCTCAGGCAAGGGTGGGGAGGAGGGATCTGCAGGGTGTGGATTCTCTGCTGAGGGTGGGGAGGTTAATTCCTCAGATAAAGAAAATCCCTCAGAATCCGAGGGTTCAAAATCCTCATCATCATAGTTCTCCCACACATCTCCATCCCAAGTTTCAGGGTTCCACCCTTTCCCCACCAGTGCTCTCACTTTAACTGCTGACACTTTTCGTGGCTGGGAATTAAATTTGCGTTGTAAATCAGCCAACCGTATAATAAGGGCTCCAGCTTGATTTTCTGCTGCTTTAGCTCTTTGGCTGCTGGAGAGAAGATTCTCTTCCAGAGCACACTTGGAAACCTTTAAACTGTTGTTTCGAATCCGGAGCTGGTCATTTTTATCACCGAGCTCCATATTTTCGTCTAACAGTTTATCCAGACATGCTAGGAGCAACAAGGCAACATCATTATTTTCCTGATTTTTCTGCAATTTCTCGAACGTTTTATATATAGAGTCACTAAATTCCTTGCTTCTCACAAGAGGTGAGTTAGGTGAGTCAAATGGATCTATCTTCATAATTAGATCAAATAGTCTGCACCAAGGATTATCATTCCTCTTCATGCCACCAGGAGAGCCTTCAGTAACTCTAGGCTTCATTGGGTTGGAGAGCTGGCTCCAGAGGCTACCAAGCCCACTAAAGAAATTCATCCTTTCAATTCTGTTTCTCTAGAACCACTTCTGGTACCAAAATCTGTATTAGTCAGGGTTCTCTAAAGAAACAGAAGCAACAGGATGAATATATATAACTATATACAATTTATTGATTTGCTCACGTGACGGAGCTCAACAGTAGCGCCGAACTGGAGAGGCCGGGAATCCAGGGAACTGCTCAGTCCGCAAGGCTGGATGTCTCAGGAGTCCCAGTCTAGTGCTGAAGGCCCGAATGGATTCCAGGAGATCTGCCAGTCTCGGTACACGCTGGGATCCGAAAGGTTGATCACAGCAGCAAGGCAAACTCACCAGATGAGAGAGAGGCAAGCCGCAGGAAGAAGGAAAAGGGACCAGCTCCCGCTGCCGTGGCCTTAAATACTGCCTGCCGGCAGAAGGTAACACCCACATTTGGGGTGGGCCATCCGGGTTGAGGTGGTCCAATCAGAAGACCCTTTTCTCTTATTTGTTCCTTAGTCCAGTCAAGTTGACATCCAGGATTAACCATCACAACTCTGCAGTTTTTTAGTCTCTAAAATTTTTCCAGTTGTGGATTTCTAGATACATCACACTGTGTATAAGGAAGCTTTGCTGGTAAGACTTGAGGGATGTGCTAGAAGAGAGAGAACTCCCTGTTCTGCTATGTTTCATAAGCATTAGGCATATATGTTTGACTGTAGATGCATCACCTGGGGCTCAGCATCTCTCAGACACATATTCTCTGTGTGTGACCATTGGAGAACTCTGCATTATCTACCATCTCTTGGAAAAAGAAACTTCTTTGATGAGTAGTATACAATATAATTGCCAGCAAATATAAAGATTCATACTTAACATATCATAAGAAATTTCATTTCTCTAGAGATATAGCAGAGACAGAGTTTTCTCTATGATCTCTGGCCTTTCCAGCCTTGTATATTTGCCTATGATTACAGTGTAACTTATGAGTTAACTCCCATTAAGAAGACTTTAAATTCAATTAGATAGCTGTTGTTTGTCCCCCAGATAACAGTGCCCCTAATAGCACCAATCAAGGTTATTTGATGCCAGTTTTCTTGGCTATTAGGTTTTAGTAACTTGACAATAAACTCCTAATGAAGAACCATGTAGAATGACATAGTACCAGTGTAGATACATCAGGAAAACCCCCAGAAATACATATAGACAGATCTCCATGAAACTGCAAATTCTATTTAGAGGAAAACATTTCTTTCTCCATCACTACCCACACACCACTGTTACTGAGTATCTTTAATAATGATGAAGTACCATTTTACTCATCAGTGAAAGACACAGTGAGGTTCATCATGTAGCCAATGAAGTTCAATCTGAGACAACGAAGGGGAGTGATAATCCATTGGTGGTACATGTAAGTAGATTTTACCTGAAAAGACAATCGTATAGAATTGTATATAATAGCTTTCAAATATCTTAAAGTGGTTCTGCTTTGGTCTTCAGAAGGTGGCAATTGGGAGATCTAGTCACAGGAGGAACAGAAGACCAACATGAGATGTGTGGACTAGATCCAGTGCAGGGAGGCCAAGATAAGGCCAGTGTTTCTCATCAGAGCCACAGGTTAACAAGAGCACCTGGAGAGGGAAACCTAATAGATTCAGAGATAAGAAGAGCCCCATGTTCAAGGATGAGTACTGAAGAATGCATTGTCCAAGTCCCACTGTTGAGTTCACAGAATATATAAAGAAGGGCAAGCCAGTTTCTTGTGTGGAAGGACCTGCCTGGTCATGGGGAGGTCTTGATTCCAACTGACCTTAATGATGCAACTACTGCTAGGAATACTTTGGAAGGATGAACACCAAATCAACCACAGTCATAAATCTTTCCCAATTTTCTCTGCACAGAACCATTGACCATTGTCCTCATGGGGAAGAGTGGAACTGGAAAGAGTGCAAGTGGGAACACTATCCTGGGGAGACCTGCTTTTGTCTCTCAACCCTGAGCCCAGCCAGTCAACAAGAGATGCCAGAGTGACAGAATGAATGTAGACAGGCAGGATGTTTTGGTTGTGGACACTCCATCATTCAGCCAGATATCTGGGGTTCAAAGTCATTCTTCCTGTGTTCGGAAGGAGGTCACATACTGTGCAGAAGAAAACATAATTTTTGTATTGGTGGTCCAGCTGGGACAGTTCACACAAGAGAATGAAAAGGTGGTGGAGCAACTGGAGGCCATTTGGGGGGATGATTTCACCAGACAAACGATTGTGCTCTTCACACAGAAGGAAGACCTTGGGAATGGGAATCTCACAGATTATATTAAGAAAATGGATACGGAAGCCCTTAAAAATATAGTTCAAAAGTGTAGGTGGAGAGCCTGTGCTTTTAACAACAAAGACACAGGTCCAGACCTGGAAGAAGATGTGAAAATTCTTTTGAAAATAGCCAATGATCTGAGAATGAGCCTTGATGGGTATGAGCACTTCTATACACAGGAACATGAGAAACATCAAAGGAAATCTCTCCAACAAAATACTAGTCATGCTAGTTGCTTCAAATCAGACACTTCAAAAGGGTGGAGTTTATTCAATTAAGGGATCCTGTCTGACGGGTCCAGTAAGCACTGCATCCTGTATTGATCTTCCTGTACTGGTCTCCATGAGATAGCCTTGGTAGTCCAACAATGGCAGTCTATACTCTGAAGTGGCTGACATCCCAGTAGTAACTCAGTCCACAAGCTGGATGTCTCAGCAGTCTCCATCTGGAACTGAAGTTTTGGAAGATTCTTGGAGAGACATGATTCTTCAGTCCATATTGGAAGGTTGAATAGCTGTGTCTCATATCTTTGAAGATGGCAAAAGCAGTGGAAGCCACAGGGTAGCTGCACTTGTCAGTAAGAATTGAAGACAGGCAAAACAACAGTGCTTTTTTTGTTGTTTTTTTTACTAAGATCTCAACTTTTATACCTGAAGTACAATTTCTCAGGCCTTACTAATTATTGATTTCTGGTTATATTTTCCTTTTGTATGTTTAAGGCCACACAGTTAACCCAGATTAATCAAGTTTTTTTTTTCTCAAGGTCAGTTGAGGTTCTGGTCCTCAGGGGTCACTCAGGGTTTTGTTTTGGGGGGGGGATGCCCTGGCTCATTTTTGGCTTTTTTTTTTTTTTACCAGTGTCATCCACTCTAGGACAAAATAAGGTCTTGCTAGACCACTTTTCCCTTTTTGAAGCATGAACAAACTTTCCTCTTTATAGAGTGGACATTGGCTGATGTCCCATTAGTGGATCTCCAAGACATGCCTGCACAGTGCAAACTATGAAAGCCAGAAGAATGTGGACAAAAGAAGTCTTGGTACTAAACCACTATAGATGCTAACCCAGATTACTCCACCTAGCAAAAATGTTGATTATAAATGAACGAGGAAGAAAAATCTTTCATGACGTAAACAAGATGAAAAATACATGTCCAGAAAACCAACCCTTCAGAAAATACTCAATGAAGTTCACAGGACAGAGGAAAAGAGAAACTATCCTCAAACAGCTAGAGAGAGAAATTAATAAAAGTATAACTGCAGAAATACAAACCTAGACCAAGAATGAAAACAGAAAATAAAATGAAAGTAAGCAACACACACCCTTCAATAATATCCTTAAATATTGTGAGAAAATCCAGTTTAAGTTTTGTACGAATGGACTAGCATTCCAACCACAGTAAGTGGGAGTCATGGGACCTCCCAGGGCATACCAATGGAGTGGTATGTGGTGACACAAAGGTCTGGGATTGGGCCCTGGGAAGTGAAGTCACATTGCCTATAAATACTGGCCATTTTGAATAAAGTGTCTCTCTGTATTTGATTACCATAATATATGTCTGTGTGCTGTGCTTTCCCAAAAGTGCTTCCTGTGGAAGCCATAACATGGCTCACTGTGGGAATAGACAGGACCACCCACAAATGATGTCCAGACACGCAGCTGAAGGAAATCCTAAAAAATATGGTATGCAAACCTCACAATCTTGCCTTTTTGCTATCAATCACTTTCTCTTTTTCCTAACATCTATCTTGTGCCATGGAGCTGGCTCTCCTGCTTGGTTGGATGGAAGGCCCATCTGGGAACACGTGACTTTGCACACATGGAGTAGTGGCATATCCCTGGCCTGGTTCCTTTTTGTCTGTCCATGTGGAAATCATAGACACAGTCAGATTCCTAGCCTGACTCTGTTTAGCTCAGGAATGAGCATCCCATTCCCCCAAGCATGTGCCTCCTCCCTCAGTCTCTCCTACAGGCTATAAAAGCCAGTGCCTTCCAGCCTGACTTCATTATCAAGGCTTACTAGGTAGACTTGGCCTTAATCATTTTTCATAATTATGTAGGCTAAAAATAAAAGCTTGGGTTCTAATTTCCAAAAACTTGTCTTGCCCTCCTACTGTGAAGGACTGGTTTCTCAGGCTCAGCTCCAGATTAACTCTTCATTTGCTAATTCCCCCAGGCTTGCTCTGTTGCTCTGTTCATACCAGAGCACAGGTTTCTGTGATGTAAGTTTAGTACTATTCACCACTAAGCTACAGTTTCCTTAGGGAGAAATTTCTCTTGAAAGTTACTTCATTCTAAAAGGTTTTTTTTTAAATCTCTATTTCAACCTGCTTTCACACAGAATTGTATTTAATTCTTTGGCTCCTTGTAGATTTTTGGGGTAACTAATTCTAAATCTCTGACTCTTCCAACCTAAACCTAATCTTGCATTCACCTGTGACTCAGATGCCAGCTAATTGTGGATCCACAACTGGGGTTTATCTAGCTTAATCCCTTAAGGGGGGATCACTCCCTAAAACAGAGGTAAATCTTTGAATATAATCAATCCTTTAGCATGGATGTGAGCTATGTATTGAGGATCTTGAGCAATGAGTAACCAACTCTTCAACCCTGTTCAGCTAGCAGTGATCAGGCCTGTGGTTACAAACTCCACAGCAGGGTAGCTACAAAATAAACAGTTTTGTAGCCTGTGTTGGCTTTGAAAGTCTGATAACCTTTCAGCAGTTGCCACCAGCTACTGCTGAAAGGTTATCAGACTTTCAGGAGCTATGAGATCAGAGCAGCCCACAATCAACACACAGGGTGGATCAACAGCCCCCTGTTTTTCAACAGCAGTGCTCCTCAACCTGCACCTTCATCACCAACAGGGCCCTCAACTGGCACTTAACAAAAAAGCCCTCAGGAATCAACATCTCTTGGACAAAGTATCTGGAAATAAGTATAAGCCGGGCTGGAGAGATGGCCTAGCAGTTAGGAGCGCCGACGCTCTTGCAGAGGACCCGGGTTCGATCCCCAGCACCCACATGGCGGCCGAGAGCCGTCTGAAACTCCAATTCCAGGAGAACTCCAGTTCCAGGGGAATCCGACACCCTCTTCTGACCTCCGCGGCATTGCACGACACGGGTGCACAAACCTGCATGCAGACAGTACATTCATACACATACAGAAATAAATAAAATTAATAAAAAAAAAATTAAAAAAAAATTATTCTGTGTGTATACATGTCCCTTGTGCATGTGTGTGGGTACATGTGATATGTGCATATGGAGGCCACAAATTGACATTGGGTATCTTGCTCAATCTCTCTTCATCTTATTTTTGAAACAGGGTCTCTCACCAACCTGGAGTTCACCCATTTGTCTAGACTGGCCAGCAAGCCCCAGGGATCCCCCTTTTCTCCAGCCCCACCTGCTTTGGGATTACAGATACCTGCCATTTTGCCTTGATTTTTAACGTGGGTGCTAAGGATCAAATTTAGGTCCTCAAGTTAGTTTGGCAAACACTTTATTGACTGATCTTTCTCCCCCAGCTTCCCAAATGCTGGGATTTCATGTATGTAAGTGTACCATATGGATGCAATGCCCACAGAGGCCAGAAGGGGGCATTGGATCACCCAGAAGTAGAGTTATGGATGGTTGTTAGCAGCTGTATGGGTGCTGGGAACCAAACTCCAGTTGTCTGCAAGAGCAGCCAGTGCTCTTAAGATGAGCTATCTCTGAGCCGGGCGTGGTGATGCACGTCTTTAATCCTAGCACTTGGNAAAAAAAATTCAAAAAAAAAAAAAAAAAAAAAAAATTTAAAAAATGTAAGATTTTTAAAAAAAAAAAAAAAAAGGCCAGAAGTGGTGGCACATGCCTTTAATCCTAGCACTCAGGAGGCAGGTGGATCTTTGTGAGTTCAAGGCCAGCCTGGTCTACAGAGTGAGTTCCAGGACAACTGGGGCTACAGGGAAACCCTGTCTCAAAATACCAAAAAAATAAAATAAAATAAAATAAAAGGATGTAATATTTGTAATTAACCCCCATATACCCTAGACATCTTTTGATTAAAAATATGTGCACAACTAGTTAATTGGTTCATTAATTTTAAATCCATTAAAATTCATCTTGGACTCTTTTTTTGGAAAACTTCAAGCTTCTTTTTTTTATTTTATTGAAGTTTTGTGCATTTCATACATCACTTCCAAGTTCAATCCAGAATCATTTCCCCTTCCATGGCCCCCACCCCTCCCAAGCTCATGCAGTCCAAGATACATGTCCTGTTTCCCCTTCTGAGTCTTTTCAAAGTTTTTCAAAGCAGAAGATTATTTTTCGGGGGGCGGGGGGTACAAAGAACTCTACTGCTTCAGCCAGTTCTCTATCCCAGTTCTTTTGCTGTTGTTCCCTCCAATCTGTATTGTTTCAACATATGCATTTTATATATGTCACACATGTACTAAAATCATGTCATATGAAAATAAACTGTATATTATTTCCAAATCATATTTTGGAATTCACATTTTTCCCTTTCAATTTTATATTGCTCTAAAATATACAGACATATCCTCCATTTTTGTACAAAAATTATAAAGTCTGAAAATAAGTAGTAGGTTAATACTAGAGCCTGTTAAGGGATTCACATTCTAAGAGCACAGTTGCTTTTAGATAAAGAGTAATATAACATTAATGTTACTCAGTTTGCCTTACTTGATGCTAGCATCCACAAATGAAGGATATCATTCTTTGTTTGGTTTTCTGGGACTGCATTACCTCACTTAGCATAATATCTTCCAGTTCCATCCATTTACCTGCAAAGTTCATGATGTCTTCTTTCTTTAGCACTGCATAGAACTTCATTGTGTAGATGAAGCACATTTTTTCTATACACTTGTTGGCTGAAGGTTATTTGAGTTGGTTCCATCTCTTTGCTATTGTGAAGAGAGCTGCAATAAACATGGCTGTGCATGTATCTTTGTAGTAGGATAAGTCTTGTGGTTATATACCCAGGAATGGTATGACTGGCTCAGGTTGTAGGCTCATTTTGAATCTTTTAAGGGTTCTCCAGACTGTTTTCCATAGTGGTTGTATGAGTTTACATTCCCACTAGTAGTAGATGAGTGTTCCCCTTTCCCCACAACCTCTCCAGCATTTGGTATAATTTGTTTTCTTGATCCTAGCCAGTCTTATTGGAGTGAGATGATATCTGAGAATGGTTTTAATTTGAATTTCCTTAATTATTAACAATGCTGAACACTTTTTAAGATGTTTCTCAGCCATCTTCTGTTGGACTCAAACTGCCACACTCAGAAAAGAAACCAATGAAGAGCCACAGTTTAATACAAAATTTATTTAATTTGCTGGTGCACCAGAACCCAATTAAGAAAACTGACATATCAGAGAAGCCAATTATTGATGTGTCAGGGACTCAACTCACTCATCACAGGGATGGTTGTGACCCCAATTGTCTGATACAGAGAGCTTTTAAAACCAAAAAACCGCAAACTAGAGGAATTTGGTGACATCATACATACACAATTGCATGGCTATAGAAACACAATGCAAGCACTGGTGACCTTTAATCTGATTGGTTGTGTTTAGCAGTGTCAAGCCCCTTGGAGAGGAATGGGCTTCTTAGGGGTAGGAAGCACTCCTTCAGGGCTGGGAAAGTCATTCTAACCTCAGTAGCTGTGGGAACTAGGAACTCATGGTCAGACTGTATTCTTGTGGTTGAGGTAGTCATGGGAATCAGGCTTGCTTCAACTAGATTAACTCTTTCTGACCTGGTCCTAACACTTCACTTCATTACTTGTGAAGTCTCTGTGTAGCTCTTCATCTGTTGAGTGTGGCTTTGATTATGTTTAGGAATATTCCCTCCAGTCCAATTTCCTGTAGAAAGATGAATGTGATGCTGGATTTTGTCAAAGGCTTTTTCTGCATCAATTGATATTGTCATATGGTATTTGTCTTCCAGTACATTTATGTGTTTTGTGATTTTTATTGATTTACATATGTTGAACCATCCCTGCATCTCTGGTATGAATCTAACTTGGTCATAATGGATTATTTTTTTGATCTGGGTCTGTTATGCAGTTTGAAATTATTTTGTTGAGAATTTTTGCATCTATGTTCATTAATGAGATGGGCCTATAGTTTTCTTTTTTGGTTGTATATCTGCCTAGATTTGGTATTAGGGTAATGCTGGCTTCATAGAAGGAATTTGGAAGATTTCCCTCTGTATCTTTCTGAACAGTTTGAGTAGTAATGGTTGTAAGTCCTCTTTAAATGTTTTATAGAATTGTGCTGTGAAACCATCTGGACCTGGGTTTTTTTGGTTGGGAGGTTTTTTTTTTATGTTTTCAATTTCCTCAAATATAATGTTTAAGCTGTTAATCTCTTCTTGGTTAAGTTTTGGTGAATTCCAGGATTTCAGATATTCATTCATTTCACTTAGGTTTTCAAATTTAGTAAAGTATAGGTTTTTGAAGTATTCTTGTATGATTGTCTGGATCTTTTTTTGTGTGTGTCCATTGTGATGTTTCCCTTTTCATCACAAATTCTATTTATTTAGAGTTGCTCTTCTTTTATTTCGATTAACTGGGCTGCTACAGGTGTCTATCTTGTTTATCCTTTCAAAAAACCAACTTTTGGAATTATTGATTCTTTGTATTGTTTTTTGTATTGTTTTGTTTCTATTTCATTGATGATTTCTGTTATTTCTTCCTGTCTGTTGGGTTTGGTGTTCATTTATTGTTATTTCTCAAGTGTTTTTAGCTGCAATGTTAGATTTGTGCTTGTGCTCTTTCTGGTTTTTTTTTTTTTTTTTTTTTTTT
>VZQC01004519.1:600696-640712 GCA_009823505.1 Rhizomys pruinosus
ACCAAGTGCTGGAGAGGTTGTGGGGAAAGGGGAACACTCATCCATTGCTGGTGGGAATGTAAACTTGTACAGCCACTATGGAAAGCAGTGTGGAGAACCCTTAGAAGACTCAAAATGAGCCTTCCATTTGACCCAGTCATACCACTCCTGGGTATATACCCACAAGACACAACTTACTGCAAAGATACATGCACAGCTATGTTTATTGCAGCTCTGTTCACAATAGCAAAAAGCTGGAACCAGCCCAGGTGCCCTTCAACTGACGAGTGGATAGAGAAAATGTGGTACATGTATACAATGGAATACTATGCAGCAGTAAAGAGGGACAACATCATGAAATTTGCAGGTAAATGGATGGAGCTGGAAGACATTATGTTAAGTGAAGTAACACAGTCCCAGAAAAACAAACGACAAATGGTGTCCCTCATATGTGGATGCTAGTACCAACAACCCAGATATAAATATTTCTCATGGAGAGGGAGGCATAGTAAAAGAACAACAGAAAGACTGCATCAGAAAATGGACTGAAATGGTGAATTGGAAAGGGGGGATGGGTGGGAGAGGGACACGGGTGTATATTCGATTAAGGCATATTTAATTGACGTGAGCTCAGCAAGTACCCAGTTTCTCCTAGACACTATCTACAGGACACATGGTGTTTTAGGACTTAGTAAAAGTTTTTTTGTTTTTTTTAATATAGGCACCCAGGGCTATAAACTTCCCCCTTAGGACTGCTTTTAAAGTATCCTATAGGTTTTGTTGTGTTGTGTTGACATTTTCATTTAGTTCCAGGAATACTTTTATTTCTTTCTTTATTTCTTCCTTGACCCATTCATTATTCAGTAATGTGTTGTTTCATCTCCACGTATTCTTGTAGATAGTAGGCTTATCCTGGTGTTGATATTGAGCTTTATTGTACCATGACAGAATGCATGAAATTATTTCAATCCTTCTGTATTTGTTGAGGTTTTTTTCTGTGTCCCAGAGTGTGGTCGATTTTGGAGAATGTTCTGTGGAGTGCTTAGTAGAACGTATATTCTCTGGTGTTTGGGTGGAATATTAGGTAGGTGTCTGTGAGGTCTATTTGGAGTAATGTATTGTTCAGTTCAGATCTCTCTCTCTCTCTCTCTCTCTCTCTCTCTCTCTATTTATTCTTTGTCCACTTGATTTATTCAAAGCGATCAGTGGTGTACTGAAGTCCCCCACTATTAGTGTGCTGGGATTAATCTGTGCCTTAAGGTCTTGCAGGATTGTGTTTATAAAGTTCAGTGCACCGGAGTTTGGTGCATATGTATTTATGATTGTGAAATCTTCATGATTAATTGTTCCTTTTATAAGGACTTAATGGCCTTCTTTGTTCTTTCTGATTAGTTTTACTTTGAGGTCTGTTTTGTCTGATATTAGAATGGCAACTCCTGCTTGCTTTTTGGTATTATTTACTTGGAATATCTTTTTTCCAACCTTTTGTTGTTGTTCAATGTCTTTGAGTAACACATGACCGCATTCCACATGCTGTGCTTCCCTTCTTGGCTCAGCTCCAGGACTTGTCTCCTGCCTGCAGGCCAACAGTCTTTAGGCTTCGCTCCCACAAGAAGGGGGGGGGGAACTGCAGGAGATCGCCCTGAGAAATGAACTCCATTTATTTTCTGTCAGTGAGGTCTGTATATTGAAGACTACTGTGCTCTGGGCAAGGAAGTGGGGAGCAGGCAGAAGGGAGGGTTGAGCCACCTTGGTTCTAATTGGGGGGCTGTAGAGCTCCAGTTTGTGCAACAGGTAACTAGAGGTATGACATTTTGCTCAGTGCCTCAAGGGAAGGGGCCTGGAACTTTGCAGAGATAGGCCGAAGCAAGAAACATCGTAATATCCCAAATATTCCTGCTACAGATAACTCTGAATGCCCACAGAGATATCAGATAACTGGAGATCTTCCGGGACAGGCCTTACAAGTTCTCACTTCAAGCCACACACAAAGTTTCATTCCCACAACCTTTCCCTCTAAGTTGGTGCCTGTTCTTGAGGGTGAGATAGGTTTCTTATATACAGCATATAGATGGATTGTGTTTCCTAATCCATTCTCCCAGTCTATGTCTTTTGATTGGCGAGTTTAGACCATTAATATTTAAGGTTATTATTGAGAGATGTGTGTTTTTTTTCTTTCACCTTATTTTCCATTTGCATTCATTCTAGGTCTAGTTTTGTATTTTCATAGTTATACATTTTTATTATTTTATTATCTTTTTTTTATTTTTATGTGTATGAATGTACTGTCTGCAAGTAGGTTTGTGCACCCATGTCGTGCAATGCCATGGAGGTCAGAAGAGGGTGTCGGATTCCACTGGAACAGGAGTTCTCCTGGAATTGGAGTTACAGAGATTGTCAGCAACCATGTGGGTGCTGGGGATCGAACCCAGGTCCTCTGCAAGAGCAGTTGGCACTCTTAACTGCTAGGCTATCTCTCCAGCCCCAACAGTTATACTTTAAAAAATTTCTCTCTCTAGCTTCTTGGGCATGGGTGCTCCTTTCCTCTATCCTTTGAATTGCTTTGACTATTTTTTGAAGGGTTGGTTTTTTGGACATATATTCTTTCATCTTGTTTATCTCATGAAAAATTTTTCTTTCTTCTTCACCTATAATTGATATTTTTGCTAAGTACACTAACCTGGGTTGGCATCTATAGTTATTTAAAACTGGGATGCATTCATCCATGTTCTTCTTCCATAGTTTGCACTGAGAAGTCAGCTGTAATTTTGATTGGTTTTCCTTTATATGTAACTTGCTGTTTTTCTCTTATGGCTTTCAGTATCTTATTTTTTGGGGGTGTCTAGTGTTTTAACTCTGATATGGCATGGGGAATTTCTTTTTTTGATCTTGTCTATTTGGAGTTCTATGTGCTTGTTGTATTTTTATGGGTTTGTCTCTTTTCAGTTTAGGGAATTTTTCTTTTATTATTCTGTTGAAGATCTGATGAATATCATTGTTGTGGGATTCTTCTCCTTCCTCTATCCCTATGATGCAGAGGTTTGTTTTTTTCATAGTGTCCCAAACTTCCCAATTGTTCCACTCTTGTGTTTTGTTTTTTTTTTAATTTTTCATAATCTTTGTTTGTGCACTCTTGTTTTTCCTTGCTATCTTCCAGGTATGATATTCTATTTTCTGCTTCATCCAATCTGCTTTTGTGGCTTTCTCCCATCCTTTCCTGTTGATTGGATGAGTGTTCAATTTCCTTTTTCATTTCATCCTGTGATTTCTTTAGTATTTACACTTCCTTTGGGAGCTTGTCATTCTCTTTTTTTTAAAATTTTATTTATTTCTGTATGTGTATCAATGTACTTTCTGCATGCAGGTTTGTGCACCCATGTCATGCAATGCCGTGGAGGTGAGAAGAGGGTCTTAGATTCCCCTGGAACTGGAGTTCTCCTGGAATTGGAGTTTCAGACAGCTCTTGGCCGCCATGTGGGTGCTGGGGATCGAACCTGGGTCCTCTGTAAGAGCAGTCGGTGCTCTTAACCACTAGGCCATCTCTCCAGCCCCCGTCATTCTCTTCTTATTGCTCCTTTCTTTGCTGGTTTGTTTCCCTTTTCAATTCAGCATGGGATCTTTTCAATGTTTCTATTTCATTCTGGAGTTTGTCATTCTTTCCTTCTAGCTCCTTCCAGAGTTTTTCATTCTTTCCCTCCAGTTCCTTCCTGAGTTCTTCATTCTCTTCCTTTAGTTCTCTGATTTGTTCTTTATATTATTTGATTTCTTTGACTATGTCTATGATTGTTCTTCTATGATCCATGTCCTGGCTTCCTTCCAGGGAGACCTCATTGTAGGGATCTTCTTTTTAAAAAAATTTTTTTTAAATTAATTTATTTCTGTATGTGTATGAATGTACTGTCTGCATGCAAGTCTGTGCACCCGTGTTGTGCAATGCCGCGGAGGTCAGAAGAGGGCGTCGGATTCCCCTGGAACTGGAGTTCTCCTGGAATTTGAGTTTCAGATGGTTCTCGGCCGTCATGTGGATGCTGGGGATCAAACCCGGGTCCTGTGCAAGAGCGGTTGGTGCTCTTAACTGCTAGGCCATCTCTCCAGCCCTGAAGAGATGTAGGGATCTTCTATGGGACTGGTAGCAGCTGGTGGAGATTTATTCTGTGATTTTCCCATGTTTTTTCATTGTATTTTTGGCATGTGGTGCAAATCTCAAATGTTTCTTTGCTGCATTGAAAACTTAATTTGCTTGTTTCCTATCTATATGCTCATTGTTTCTCAGTGGTTTATGGATAGCTGGTTGTGTTAACTTTCCAGTTCTCACTTTTGGTTATATATTGGGAGGTTCAGCTGGCTCTTCCCTTTCTGTTCTGGAGGTTTTCCAGACATCCTATTCCCCAGGTGTCATGCTGCATACTGTCTCTGGGCCTGGTGATTGTCTCTGGCTGGCTGGGTGACTTCACACTGCCATTGTCCATGCTGGGCCAGGTGTGGCTGGCTAGCAGGAAACATTCCCAGGGGAATGATGGGCCTGCCTAGAGTTGTTCTCACCTATTCCCCAGGTGCTGTGCTGTCTCCTCTGTCAATTAATGAGACAGTGCTCCATAGATACGCCCACAGGCCAATCTGACGTAGAGAATTCCTCAATTGAAGCTACTCCTCTCAGATTACTCTAGCCTATGTCAAGTTAAAAATTAAAGGTAAGCAGTCAGTAGGGAGTTTCCTTAGCATAGAGGACCTGGGTTAGAGATCCCTAGCACTACTTCAACAGGGGATGCTGATCCATACATATAATCCCAACACTAGGGACGCAGAGGCAGGAGAATCAGAATTTCAAAGTCAGGGTTGGAGAGAGGGCTCAGTGGTCATGAACACTGGCTGTTCTCAAAGAAGATCCTGTTTTGAATCCCAACACCCATATGGCAGCTAACAACCATCCATAACACTATTTGTAGGGATCTGAGTCCCTCTTCTGTCCTCCCTGGGCACTGCATGACATGGGTGTTCTTACACACATGAAGACATAACACTCATATACATAAAAATGATAAATAAATACAAATTTTAAGAAAGTTCAAGATCATCTTTGAATACTTAGTAGTTCAAGATCAGCTTGAGCTACATGAGACTCAAACAACTACAGCAATATAAACAACCAATAAGAGAACCACACCATCACCAATGAAATGGCTCCTTTCTATGGCACCTTTTCTCTAACTCCTTTCTTTGTCAAAATGTCCTCCATGCACACTCCCAGAACTGGTCTTGATTCTTTCACGACCCTTGTGTCTTTCCTCCAATCTGAATGCTGATCATCTCAGGGAAGGCATAGGCCTTTTTCAGTCTTTTTTCCTCCACAGTCAGTGTACTTTTGCAGGGCCTCAGTACTTGGCACCACTGAAGACACAGTTTTAGATCATTAATTTACTTTGCTATTCTTTTAATCTTGACCTCTCTAAGTTCTTTTTCTTAAATGTTGTGGAGTTGGGAAGCCTTTTTAAGAAAGTGTAATTAGCAGCATTACATAATATGCTAAAAGAGTAAAATAATAAAGATTAGACAACAGCAGGAGCCTCAGTGCCTCAGTGCCTGAGGCACTGGATGGTGTTAGCCCAGTTCTTAGTTTCTGAGGAAGGACTAGTCATTGTCTCAGGGATCCCTGCTCTGTTGACCTGATTTGAGTCCCTTCCTATTCCTATTTAGCTGCTCTCTTTGGATTCATTTGTCCTCACAGGAAGAGCAAGAATCCCAAAAGTGTGTCACTGTTTACTGCCTTTTCCCATTCTCTGATGGAGAACTAGGTTCTGGGAGCCCCTTAAAGAATAATAGGCAAGTGGGAAAGTCAAGAGAAAACGTGTGAAGAAATTAAATTTGAAATAGGTTTTGGAGAATTGATAGGGTTGGGATGACTGGGCAGAGATATGGGAGACATCCCAGAGAGAATATTAGAAACTGTGAGAAAGGGGGCAGGACTGCTGGTGCATGCCTGTTGGGAGGAGATGAAAGTGTAGTCTTTAAAAATTTTTTTTCTACTGAGCTTTTATACAATTTCTTTTCATAAAAGAGCTCATAATTAAATATAGATGCCCTCCTCCATCCATGCCCACACACTTCTTGGCCTACCACACCTCAAATACTCTGTGTTACATGTTAAGTCCTATCCAGTTAAACATATGTACTTAGATGTCCTTTGGTGCAAGTTCACCAATGGAGTCCACTCACCCTATCTAGACATCTTAAAGAAGGTCTACTCTGCCTCCTTCTGCAATAATCAGTCACCAACAACAGTTCTCAGGCCTACCTGCCCACCATTTCCCTCACTCCATTCTGGGTCTTTATCTGATTGAATTGGCATGGATCCTGTGCTCAGTGCCACCATTGCCACAAGTTCACATGAACCAGTTTCCTCTGGTCTGAAAACCTCTGTTTCCCTATGTTCATAGACCAACTCTGGTACTTAAAATATTTGTACCCGATCATCTGCAATAGTGCTTTAGATGTGTTTAGGTGAGGTTTACTATGGAAGTCCTATCCAAGGACAAACACTCTGCAGTCTTTATTCTCTAAAACTTTGCCAGTTGTGGCCTTCTATGAACATCACACTCTGTTGTATAAGGAAACTTCACTAGTGAGACATGAGGTATGTGCTAGAAGAGAGAGAACTCCCTATTCTGCTATGTTCCGTGAGCCTTAGGCCTAGAGGTTTCACTGTAGATGTGCCAACTCTCAGACATATATTCTCTATATGTGGCCAGTTGAGGAACTCTGCAGTAGCCTCTATCTCTTGCAAAAAAAAAAAAAAAAAACAACCAAAAAGAAAGCAGGTGTTGCTATTTTAATATTGGATAAAATAGACTTCAAAGTAAAATAAATCAGAAGAGACAAAGAAGGTCGTTACATTTTCATCAAAGGAACAATCCACCAAGAATATTTCACAATTATGAATATATATGCCCCAAATTCTGGTGCATGAAACTTTATAAAGACAATTCTCCAGGACCACAAGTCACACACTAACCCCAGTACACTCAGAGTGGGAGATTTCAATACCCCACTGAGTACTTTGGATAGATCAACAGGACGAAAAATAAACAGAGAGACATCTGAACTGAATGATATGATACACCAAATGGACCTCATAGACCTCTACCGAACATTCCATCCTAATACCAGAGAATACACTTTCTACTCAGCACCCCATGGAACATTCTCCAAAATCGACCACATCCTGGGATACAGAAGAAACCTCTACAAATACAAAAAGATTGAAATAATTTCATGCATCCTGTCAGACCACAGTGCAATAAAGCTCAACATCAACATCAGGACAAGTCCTCCTGCCTACAAGAACACATGGAGACTAAACAACACACTCTTGAATAATGAATGGGTCAAGGAAGAGATAAAGAAAGAAATAAAAACATTCCTGGAACTGAATGACAATGACAATACAACACAACAAAACCTATGGGATACCTTAAAAGCAGTCCTAAGAGGGAAGTTTATAGCCCTGGGTGCCTACATTAGAAAAACAGAAAGAGCACAAGTGAATTATCTAACACTACAGCTAAAAGCACTTGAGAGGCAACAATAGATGAACCCTAAACGCAACACACAGAAAGAAATAACAAAAATCAGAGCAGAAATCAATGAAATAGAAACAAAGAAAACAATACAAAAAAATCAATGAAGCCAAAAGTTGGTTCTTTGAAAGAATAAACAAGATAGACAGACCTCTAGCCCAGTTAACAAAAAGAAAGAAGGAACAACTCCAAATCAATATAATCTGTGATGAAAAGGGAAATATCACAATGGACAAGGAAAAGATCAAGAAAATTATATGGGAATATTACAAGAACCTATATTCTTCCAAGTTTGAAAACCTAGAAGAAATGGATGAATATCTGAAATCCTGGGAATCACCAAAGCTTGGCCAAGAAGAGACCAGCAGCTTAAACAGACCCATAACATATGAAGAAATAGAGGATGTAGTAAGAAGCCTCCCAACAAAAAAAAGCCCAGGTCCAGAAGGTTTCACAGCACAATTCTATAAAACATTTCAAAAAGACCTACAACCATTATTACTGAAACTGTTTAGAAGTATACAATCAGAGGGAATTCGCCCAAATTCCTTCTATGAAGCCAACATCACTCTATTACCAAAACCAGGCAAAGATCCAACTAAAAAGGAGAATTATAGACCCATCTCCCTCATGAACACAGATGCCAAAATTCTAAACAGAATACTGGCAAATCGCATACAGACCCACATCAAGAAGATCATCCATCATGACCAAGTTGGATTCATACCAGAGATGCAGGGATGGTTCAACATACGAAAATCAATAAACATCATCAAACACATAAAAGGAATCAAAGACAAAAACCACACCATCATCTCAATTGATGCTGAAAAAGCCTTTGACAAAATCCAGCATCCCTTCATGCTTAAAGTCCTAGAAGGAATTGGATTGGAGGGATCATTCCTCAATGTAATCAAAAGACCATATATCATACTAAAGAGATACATGTTCCTTCATGTTCACTGTTGCTCTATTCACAAGGGCTGTAAAATGGTTGTAAAGTAGATGTCCATCAACTGATGAATGGATAGTGAAAGTATGTTACATTTACAAAATGACAAACAAATCTCAGCATAGACGGGGGGGCGGGGGGGGGGCAGAAAGCCCTACCCCTAGTTGAGGAACTATTGGCAATTAACAGCTGCAATAAGAGTGAGGGTCAGTTTTCTTTAAGAATGTGTTGCTTTGTTGGAGACTGGGGTGACTTAGCCTAGAACAAGTTAAAACTTGGGACTTTGAAACTCAGGCTGCTGCCTCTGATATGGGGGAAGTGCTGGACACTATCTCAAATCCCTGTCAGGCAGAACCCTGCATGACTGATAAGAGGAACCTGTCTGGGTGAGAGGCTCTGAAGCTTCTTGTTCAAAGAAAACTATCTCGGTAAATGGCCTTCAGCTGTTATCTGTCTCAGGTCGTTTGTGTGACATTCTCCTGGCTTCCTGTATAAAGGTCACATGTCCCATTTTTTCATATTTTTTAGTGGAATGTTGCTTTTTCCCATGCTTGCAAACAGCTGCTAGCTTTGTTGATACAAAACTTGGTTCTTAGGGAAAATAAACTGATTCTCTGCACAAAGACAGGGGTCCCACAGTTAAGTCAATTCGCTCCCAGAAGTTCATCCTCACATTCTCAGCAGTGTAGACCCCACAACTAGTGAAACTCTACAATTAGTGAGACTCCTGACAATTGGCATCCCTGAACAGGGATCCTCATTCCATGAGGAAGGTGTAATCCTTGCTTTGGTCATGGATCCCTGCCACAGCTGGCCTGATAAGTAGGAGTAATCACCCTGGGAAATTCCACCTCACAAGATTTGTCTCATTTACAAAACATTTTTAAATATATTGCTTAAATCTAGAGGTATTGCATATACAGAGACTCAAAATAAGGAATTCCTAGATATTACTGTAGAGTGTAACCCTTGGTTCCCTCATGAGTGTTCCATTAACCTACACGCAAGTGAAAAAGTACGAAATAATGTGGAGTGCTGCCAGAGGTTAGGGACAATCATCCCTGCTTTTTACTTTACTCTTGGGTCTGCTCTCTGCCAATTTATTCAGCTAAAGGAAACATGTGCTGTTGCCTGCTTTCCTTCTCTCTGCCTGTGACAGGAACACTTGCCAGGTGCCCAGACCACATGCCCTGACCCAGCTGGGTGAGGGCTCTGTTTAGCACAGGCCGGCTGCCTGATGGTTGAAGGTTACCAGGTACATGAGCACCCAGCCTCCCTCACTGGCGTAAGCATAGAGGAAATTCTAAAGCAAAATGGTATCCATGTCAAAGAGACCAGCACTTCTGGTACTGGCTTGTGACAATGGAAAGGGTGCCCTGAAGAAGTCTCCACAAATCAGAGACTCAATGTTATGAAGGTCCAACTTATTTGAAAGAAGAAAGTCTGAACTGGCCTGGTGTGTTCATGCTCAGGTATGCTAAGGGTGGTAGAGCTATGCACCAGAGCCTGAACTGGGCATGGAAGAATGAGTAGAACTGAAGAAATGAATGATGGGGAGTTGCTTATTGAGATGGCGCCTTCTACAGGCATTGTAATCACAAAAACACAGCAGCTGTCACTGACTAAACAGTTCCTAAAAAAAAGGACAGATAGAGGGAAGGAAGAAAGGAGTGACAAGAGAGTGGAAGTGGGGTTATTAGGAAGAATATGAGGGGTCTTCAGGAGTTGGAAGGTGATGAGAGAAGGTAATGGGGGGGAGTATAATCTAAGTATATTGCATACAAGTCGGTGTTGTCAAAATTTTAAAAAGTTAAATTATCATAAAAAATTAAAGATTAAATTAAAAATGAGGATTGCGAGAGCATATTATGTTTGTATGGTGCAGATGGAGAAGGGTGAAGGACAACTTTCTGATAGAAGGCCAGACACTAGAGGTGGGGGGGGAGACAAAGCTTTGCCTGAATGCTGCTCTGAAACTCCATCTGTGCTGTGCCAATCTCTCTGGGGATACTGCTGGGAGGGAGCCAAGGTCTGAGGAGCTCAGATGTTCATGCTACCAGCTAGTGTTGTACAGAAGGAACCCAAGGAAATGCTATTCATTGGATACCACAACGCTTTCCAGGAACCACGTGAATGCTGAAAGTATCAACAGATAGATGGCTATTCTCAGAATGACATTTTTAATTCTGAAATATATATTTGCTCTCGGCACATTACAGTAAAAGTAGCTCCTTTCGCCAGGCATGGTGGCACACGCCTTTAATCCCAGTACTCAGAAGGCAGAGATAGGTGGGTCTCTGTGGGTTCAAGGCTGGCCCTGGTCTACAGAGCGAGCTCCAGGACGCCTGGTACTAAAAGGGAGACCCTGTCTCAAAGATACCAAAAAAAGTATAAAAACAAAAAGAAAAAAAGAAAAAAAAAGTAGCTCCTTTCTATAAAAGTGTTCACCACAGACCTATTTATTTATACTGAGACATAGTTATCTATGTGTTAACTGAAGAACTATTGGCAGCTGATTACTGCTGGTTTAGGAGGGGTGATTTTTTTTTCAAAGCCAGTTTTTATTGAAACTTTGTGCATTTCATACAAAATTTCCAATCAAATGTAGACCTGTGCCCCCTTCCTTGCCCCCCCACCAGAGCTCATGCATTCTGCCAAACATATTTTTCATCTTTTTCTCAGTCTCTTTTAAAATTTTCAATGCAGAAGTTTACTGTTTTGAGCAGAAGTTCACCGTTTCAGTCAGTTCTTTGACCCAGTCTTTTTGTTGTTGCTGTTGTTGTTGTTGTTATTCCTTCCAATTTGCATCACTTGAAAATATGCATATATGGGGCTGGAGAAATGGCTCAGTGGTTAAGAACTCCGTCTGACTGCTCTTGCAGAGGACCGGGGTTCGATTCCCAGCACCCACATGGCGGCTAAGAACCGTGTGTCCTGGCACACACCTTTAATCCTAGCACTTGAGAGGCAGAGGCAGGCAGATCGCTGTGAGTTCAAGGCCAGCCTGGTCTACAGTGTGAGTTCCAGGCCAGCTGGGCCTATAGAGAGACCCTAGCTCTAAAAGACAAAACCTATCTCTAAAAGACGAAAAAAAAATGCATATATGCATGCCACATATATAATAGGTTTTAGCATCTTCAGTTTATATATTTTTTCTTTATTAGGCTGAAAGATATCTTGTTTGAAGTCTCCTCCTTGGCAAGCCCAAAAAACCATCAGTTCTGCCCTTGTGCTTCACACTGGGGTTTTCCCTTCCCATGGTCACCAAATGGGGTCCAGTAAGAACCGCGTCCTGTCTTGATCTTCCTGTACTGGTAAGAGGGGTGATCTTTAAAGAAGAGACTCTAGGTAGGCTGACTGGACCCCAGTCAATGAAATTGCACTGAGGGATGTCTGGGTACACAAACTTGACTGGGTACACATTACCAGATATTGTAGATGCATGAAACTCAGTGGGAGGGCTATAAGGATGTATGGATGGGGGAGAGGGATGAAGAAGGTTAAGATGTTTTGTATAAAATACACAAAAATTCCATGACAATACTTTAAAAATATATTTAAAATACTAGAGAACAACCAATTTTGGCACATTTCTAGACCAATGTAATTTCTTCCTTTATTCTAAATATAATCCTCCTATTTACAAAGAAGTGCACCTTCTAGCCCTTATCAAAGAAGAGCTTTTTTGCAACAGATAGTGCCACACCAACTCTGGCGTCGTCTGTGTGAGCAATGGCATAAGTCTTAATAACGGACGAGGAGATATGTGCCTCATGAGGCTAAGCTCCCTGGTGGTCAGTGGCAGAGTACTCGGCCTCAGCTTCTAAGAGCACGATGCATTACAAAGATGTTATGTTTCATGAGTGTTGGACTTTGTACACTGTCTTTTGACTCTCTTCCTGAAACCAGCACAACCTCAGTCCCAGACAAGGGACAGTTAAACATGTCTAAAAATAATCAGGCAAACAGAAGCCTCATGAACCTAAGTAAAATCATACAGAGATACAGCATTTAAAGGCTCCTTTGTCCTAAAAGTATATTGTAAACATTACACTGAGTGAGATCATAGATTAGTTACAAATAATAAAAGTGTCCTTCCAAACTTAATAAAAATAAGACTCGGTCCTTTAAGCAGAAAGCTACATCTAATAAAGTTAGTAAGATAAAGTTTAGTTACAGTTATGCATATTAAAGTGTAACACTTATTTAGAGGCACATGGTGGGTTTTTTTCCTTTAAGAAAAATATTGTGCTAATTAAAAGACCCTTTTAGGCTTGTGGCTTGAATCACAACCTATAGATAACTAGCGGCCTTGGGAAAATTCTAGCCCCAGGAAGGATGAGAAACATCAAATTGGAACTTCAAAAGGAACAAAGACTGTTTATGGCTTGTGATTCTAAGACTGCTGTTTTATTGCTTATCTCCCCTACCACGACAGTGTGAGCAGTAAACTTTCATTGATGTACAAATTTATCTGAATTGCTGGCCTTGTAACCCAGGTGCAAATTCCTAAGGCAATAAGCCCTTTGTTCTCGAGGAGATGCAAATCCACTGCCTGCCACCTCGGCTCTTCCCCCTTTTGCCTGCTTTCCCAGCCCGCTTTTCCTGCTTGTATAAAAACTTAACTTGATCTCAGTAAAGGTGCACTAGATTCAAAACTTTCTCTCTGGTGTCATGTCCAATTATTTCGCCTAATCTGTGCCCTCCTGTACAGGACTCTGATTTCCTGCAGGTAAAAGAAATCTGACTGGGTTAGTCTGAGGCAAGATAGAGACTATTACAGAGTTCCAGAACTGGTCACATGCAGAGAATATGTGTCTGTGAGATGCCTAACATTAAATGAGACGTAATTAATGCAACCTCTCTCTACACATACATAGGATGAATGAATTCTCAACTATCACCAGAAAAGTTTCCTTATACAGCAGATGGTAATTAACATAGAAACCCACAACTGCCAATATGCAGAGAACAGGAGGCCACGGAGTACTCATCTCTGCATAGGAGAACTATTTCAAACCTTTGCCTTCTAATTCTCAGGAATCATTGTGGAAGAGGAGGCAGAAAGGTGTAAGAGCCAAGGGGAGTGGATGACCACAGGGAAACAGAGACTTCTATGCAGCTGGTCAGTTACTCATAAACCCAGTGCAATGGAGACACCATGCAGAAGTCCTATGTAAGCCCAAATCAGACAAAATCCTAGCATAGAGACCAGGAAGTGGCTAAGAAATCCCAGCCCAACCTAATTAATTTTGGCAATTGATGGTGTCTGGGAGGAGGAGAGACAGTGTCTTATAGAGATGGGACTCTTGGTAGGCTCAATGGATGGACCCCACTGAAGAGCATTTAGGGAGGGACGAAAATCAGACACATATAGATAGTATTATATAGAAGAGAGTACATAAAATTGAGTGGGGGAAGAGGTGGAAGATAGAGATAAGGGAGGAGATCTAAATACCATCAAAATATATTGAATGAAAATCAATAAATTTTCAATCATAAAATTTCAATAGAAAATACTTAAGTAACATCATTTACTTGAAAAAACTGTGTAATCTGGTCTCTGCTAATCACACATTCATGCATACCTTTGAGTCTCAGGGAAGCTCCCACTCCAGTGGAGCAGGTGTTTAGAGTTAAGGTATACCTGTCCCTGTGATGCTTTCTGAGGTGCATGGGCCACCAGAGGATCCCAGAATCTAGTTAGAAAGATGCCTTGGACTACAGTAACTAGAATGTCTCAGAACAGGTAACTGGTCCTAAGCTGGGATCAGGAGTATCCATTGTAATGCCATCCACTGTCCAGAAAATGCCAACCTAGGGGGAGGAGAAAGTGGGTTTCAGGTGTGGGCCCAGAAAGGACCTCAGTCAGGTTGCAGGTAAATATGTTCATTAGGTGAGAACAGTTATATCATTTATATCATCTATCCTTTAGAGTTTGGGGTGGATCTGCCAATCAGATTTTGTGTGATTATGGGTGATTGGATATTTGCAAAATAAATGTTTCTTTGGAATTTGTTTGTTTCTCTTTCAATTTTTGATTACCTTTTTTTTTTGAGACAGGGTCTCTCTATAGTAGTTCCATCTGGCCTGCAATTTTCTATGTAGAGTAGGCTGGGGCCTAAATCTCACAGAGCTCCACATGACTCTGACTCCTGAGTGCTGGGATTAAAGTTATGGGCTACCAAACCCAGCCTGATTACCATTTATAAGTTAATGATTGCCACTTTACATACTATTGGTCTTCATACAATGTCACAGATAGAGATTGGGCAAATAGTGAAAGCAAATGTGCCAAACCAAACAAATACAGATGGATGACAAAACAAATAAACAAACAAACAAACAAAACCTGAATTCACAGAGCCAACAGATGTCCTGATGTCCTGTAGTTAGGTGGGCTGTGGTACAAGACTGTTTCCATTGAGCATCTCACTCAACCCTCAAAGATAAGGGTCAAGATTGGCTGGAGGGTAAGGTCTTAAGCAGACCTTCATGGTGATTATGGGGAGATGCTGTCTCCTATGTCTCCTCATCTTCATGTCCCAGCCCATTACCATGCTCTGTGTGCCTGCAAATCATTGCCAGTGGGGGAAGCCAGAGTGTGTATGGTGTTAGGATAAGTTGACCTTAGTGAGTGATTAGTAGGTGTTAGAATTGAATGCATGGGGCAGATCCCTAGAGGAGATGCAGATGGTGAGTAAACTTAAGAATTAGGTTGGGGCTGGAGAGATGGCCTAGCGGTTAAGAGCACCGACTGCTCTTGCAGAGGACCTGGGTTCAATCTCCAGCATCTACATGGTTGCAGAAAACCATCTTTAATTCCAGTTCCAGGGGAGTCCAACACCCTATTCTGACCTCTGCTGCATTGCATGACATGGGTGCACAGACCTACATGCAGACAGTATGTTTATATGCACATAAAATTAAAAATAGAATTAGGCTGGGAAATCCAGAATGAAAGTTCCTATATTGCCTTAATATAATAGACAAACTGCTTTAACATTGAAGTCAGAATTAAAAACTCTTAAATTGATGTATTATTTATTTTTCTTGCTTCTTTGACATAAAAGAAAACTACAGAAGCTATTTAGTGTTGGAAGGGTTTATTTTGACTACTGGTCACAGGGATTTCAGTCCATTGTGTTGGGGAAGGCAGGGAGGGGACAGGACTGAGTGTGAGCATGTGAATAAACTCCAGATATACTGAGTGTATTAGTCACTTTTCTATTGCTGTGATAAGCCATCACGATCAAGGGAATTTATAAAAGGAAGAGTTTATTTGAGCTTACAATTGACGGTTCCAGGGAACTAGAGTCCATTGTGGTGGGAGGCATGGTGGCCGGAGCTGGTGGAGCAAGCCAAGGGTCACATCTCACAATGAGGACAGGAAGTCAAGAGAGAGAGACTGGAGACCAGAAGACTTCTTAAACTCACTAAACCTGCCCCCAATGACATACTTCCTCCAGCACGACCACACCTACTAAGATCTCCAAGAACAGTGCCACCAATTGGAGACAAAAATGTCTGAATACTTAAAGCCTATGGGAGGGCACTCTTATTCAAACCACCACATTCCAGTCCCTGGCCCCCATAGGCTTCTGACCATATAAAATGCAAAATGCATTTAGTCCAACCTTAAAAGTTCCCATAGTCTTTACCAGTCTCAATTCTATTCAAAAGTCTATAGTCCAAAATCTCCTCTGAGACACAGGCCAATCTCTTAACTGTAAGCTCCTGTAAAATCAAAAGGCAAATTACATAATCCCAACATACAGTGGAACTGAATACATATTCCTATTCCAAAAGGGAGCAATAGAGGCAAAGTGAGGAAATATTGGACCAAAACAAGACTGAAAATCAGCAGGGAAAACACCAAGTCCAGTAGCTCCATGTGCGACTTCTGGAAATTTAATTCCAAAGGGCTTAGATGACTCAGCTCTTCCAGAATTGCTTTCAACATGAATCTCTTCCTTAGGCTGGTACCACTCCCTGTATGCAGCTCTCCTTGGCAAATACCTCACAGCGCTGGCATCTCCAATGTCTTCATGGGGTCTCTGCTGCCAACCAGGCTTCACATTCACAGCTTCATGCAATGGCCTGTCAGGGCCTTCTATAATCAGGGACATCCCTGCTGCACTCTGCCTGACCTTGGCAGCTCTCTGAAACCATGGAGGAAGAACAGAAGACCCCTTCACTCTTGCAAACTTCATGCCTCTAAAGCCAGCACCATATGAATTAAACTTCCAAGTTTGGCTACAAGTTTGGGATGGACCCTGGCCTATTTCAACCACATTTGCAAATTTTCTCTGCCCTGAACTTGTTGGAGCAGAAAACTCTTTTAGTATTTTCCTTTCAAAAGTTGGAGGATTAGCTGGGTGTGGTCTTGCCCTGAAGGTACTATTTCTGTTGTTTATTTGTAAATCTCGAGGCCCCTCCTTAATCACTTTAAGCTCACTTTTTCCATTGTTTACCGGTAAATAGCTAGGCCTCTCCTTAGTCACTTTAATCTCACTTTTCTATTGTTTACTTGTAAATAGCTAGGCCTCTCCTTAATCACTTTAATCTCCTTATCAAAAGGAACCTCTCCTTCACATGCCTTGGCCCCACCTTTAATCTTCCTAGTGTGGTTTTCAGTTCCAAACTGTACATTCTGCATTTCTTTCTGCCCCATCTGCTCTTCTTCACATATTGTAGATCTGTACAATATTCACCATTAATAGCCACACCACCATTTCTACATTAGGCTGTCTTGAAATATCCTCCACCAAAGACATTAGTCCACTGCTTTTCAACTTAGCATCAGGCAAGCATTTGGGCTGTGGGCAAACTGCTGCCAGACTCTTTATCAAAATATCCCAGGTGCTGCCTAAGTCTTTAGTTTCCTCTGGAACATTTTTTTGCAGCAATGTTTTCTTCCAGGCTTCTACAAGAATGGCCCATTAAGCTCTGCTTACAGTAGTCAACAGCTTTTCTAGCCCAAAGTTCCAACATCTTCCACGTTTCTCCAAACATCCACATGGTCATGTTCTTCACAGCCAACAGCCCACTCTCTGCTACCAAATAACTGTTTTAGTAAATTTTCTGTTGCTGTGATAAGCCACCATGACAAAGGGAACTTATAAAAGGAAGAGTTTATTTGAGTTTACGATTGACAGTTCCAGGGAACTAGAGTCCATTGTGGCCAGAAGCATGGTGGCCGGGGCTGGAGCAGCAAGCCAAAGGTCACATCTCACAATGAGCACAGGAAGTCAAGAGAGAGAGACTGGAGACAACAAGGCCTGTTAAACTCACTAAGCCTTCCCCCAGTGGTGTACTTCCTCCAGCACGGCCATGCCTTCTAAGACCTCCAAGAACAGTGACTCCAACTGGAGACAAAATGTCTGAATACTTAAAGCCTATGGGGGACACTCTTATTCAAACCACCACACTGGGTTTGTGATTTCTTGTGAATGTTGATGTTTGTGGGGAAGGCATAAAGGAATGAGGTGGAAAAAAAGCTCAAAATAAATGAAAAAAAATCTATACTCATTTCTTCTGGAAACGATCCCATACTTTAGAAAGTATGTTATTAATGCTTTCAATGATCTGGGTGAATACAGTACTCTCTGCTTCTTTTCTTATGTTTCTCATTTTTTCCTCAAACTTCCTTTTATTTGCTTGTAATTTTTTCTTTTTCTTGCATAAGTAGATTCTGCTTCATAGCCTAGTTTTCTTCCACAGTTTTGCATTCCTTCTCTTTTTTAAAATATTTTTATTTATTTAATTATTTATTTATTTATTTATTTATTTATTTATTTATTTATTTATGTGAATGAATGTACTGTCTGCATGTAGGTCTGTGCACTCATGTCATGCAATGCTGCGGAGGTCAGAAGAAGGTGTCGGATTCCCCTGGAACTGGAATTCTCCTGGAATTGGATTTACAGATGGTTGTCAGCCACCATGTGGGTGCTGGGGATGGAACCCAGGTCCTCTGTAAGAGCAGTTGGTGCTCTTAACTGCTAGGCCATCTCTACAGCCTGCGTTCCTTCTCTTTTTCATCAGTGTACATCTTCTTCAAGATCTCTACTCGTTTTTTCAGCTTCTCTTCTATATCTTTGTCAACAGAGAAGTAAGCCCTCAACCCCCTCCATTGTCCTGCACCATCGCATCTATCATCTCCACCAGTTCCTGCACTTGAATCTCCTTCTCAGCCTGGTCTACCCTGTTATTAATGGCCATGCAGCAGTTTCCACACTCTTTGACTAGAAATTTTAATTTATCATCTAGATAGTCATTTAGGGTCTGATCATACAGATCTTCTTTGTGAGTAAACAAGACAACCATGTACCTCATGACTGCCTTCCCAAAGACAGCCTTGGTCAAAGCAACAGTTTTCTATTCTTCCTCTGTGAAGGGGCCCAGCTGAAGAACCAGGATGACGTCGAGAGTCCATGAGAGAGCAAAGCAGACACAGCGGCTTATTTCCTTGCATGTGGTGCTTAGACTTTACTTAGAGTCGAATAGCCCTGGGGTGTGAACAACCAGGATTTCTCTCCCCTTCCACTTCCTGGATGCTTTCTGACAGTACTTGGGAAGAAATTTCAGAAATAAATATTTGTTCTCCAAGGATGGTATTTGCTGTGGAACTTTTCCCACTTCCAGTTTTCCCTACCAGAACGATCCTCAGAGAAATGTTTCCAGGCTTAGCCATGATCAGGCCAGAAAGGTCTGGAATTCAGAGTCTACCTGTGGTTTCAAAAGGAAAAAGAGGTTCAGACAAATTAGAAAACATCCTGACTTTACTGATCTTTGCTTCTTCCCCTTCTGCAGATGTAAATCATCTGTCTTCTGACACTGTGAGGTTTTTCCTTTAGTGCACTCTTCTTGTGGTCTACCCTATATTCCACTGTGCTTCCTACTGACATCTCTGGGATAGAAGCAATATTTACTGTTTAAAATCTAAAAATTTACTATCTTTATATTGTGTGGGAATTATATTTTGTTCTAGAACTTATGCAACTTTGTTTTTGTATGTTTTATTTATTATAAGTGTGTGTGGTGTGTTTGTGCATGTGTGAGTGTGTGTGTGTGTGTGTGTGTGTGTGTGCAGTGTATCACAGCATAGGTATGGAGGTCAGAGGGCAACTTTGTGTAGTCAGTTTTCTCCAACTTGTACATGTGTTATTGTGAGCATAATCAGGTCATTGGTGTTACAAAGCAAGTACTTTTACCTGCTGAGCCATCTTCCAGGCCCTCAACTTTGCTTCTGAGAAATCAGCTCTGAGTGATCCAATTAGAAATTATTATAACTCTACTCTAATAAAAAGGTATTAGAAGGTATCAATGATTTGGCCTTATGCAGTGGTGGAGGATTTAATGTATACCTTTTTGCTGTTTGCTTTGGGTTTTAGAGACAGAGGTTTTGTGTAGCTTTGGCTAGCAAAGTAATTGATATGTAGTTCTAGCAAGCCTTCTTCTGCCTGCTTCTCTGGAGTTCTGGGGTTATAGATGTTTGTCTGTGCATGCGTGTGTGCATGCACACACACATGTATGTGTGTGTGTGTGTGTTTACCAAACATAGATGAAAAGTGAATCTTAACGTAAACAGTCAATCCACTACATGTACTCTCAACATTTTGTAGGAAATAAAATCTCTTAAAATTTGAATGTTGGGTGGAGCAGAAGTGGCCTCATGTTTTCAAGCTGTGCATTAGCTTTGAATGGCTTAATATTTGGGAGGTTTAGCATAAGCAGAATTCTATTCAGCTCACAGTGATTGGAGAATACCAATGCTGTTCAGCTCCCCAGAGCCCAGGCTGGGAAGGCAAGCTTCCAGATGAGGCAAATAATACCTCTGAGGCTCAAAGGTGACAAAGATTGGACCAAAGAAGAAAATTATGCATGGCTATCACATATGAATCTTAACTATATCCCTGTAAAATATAAGAAAGATATAATCATATGATATTTAAAATATGACCCATCATAACCAAAGGGAATTCATATTAGAAAAGTAGAATAGATGGGTCTCAAAAAGACAAAAGTTATTATTATAAACCACCAGCAACTGTTCTTAAGAATGTTCCACAAAGTATGAGTTGGTGTGTGATTTCCTATATGTTTAATGCTTCTCTTTGTATCTCCTTCGGTCATCAGATTGTTAGTGCCTTCTAATGAATGTTCTTCACCTCATTGTACTAAACCCAAGAGACAATAAGCTCTTAGTAAGAAAACATTTTTCCACTAAAATCCTGTTGTCTGCTCTTTCCCCAGACATTTGAAAATTTGCTAGTTCCAAGAGGAAAAAAACAACATTCAACCTGACAAGAAAGAAACAAGGAAGAATTTGACTGGACATTGTAAACTACAGGAAATAAGTTACATAGAAATATTGGGCATTATGTGGTAATTATTTTCTTACAGGTACATCAGTTAGCAATATGTATAATATCAAACAAACAATAAAACACTGCAAGCAATAGTGGACAAGTAAGCCACAGATAAAGAGGGAGGACTGTAGGAGAGTGGGATTATATGGTTGTGACCTGTACAAAATTAAGCCACCCAAATTTCTGCCTATATGGTAGAGGGCTTCATGAAGTCTCCCTAACTCTGGAGCTGTTGGTAAGTGATGATTTCTGGGAGAGGGAGAAGCTTAACTGAACTATACAATACAACAAATGGACCTCACATACATATACAGAATATTCTACCCAAACACCAGAGAATATACTTTCTACCTAGCACCTCATGGAACATGCTCCAAAACTGACCACATACTGGGACACAAAGGAAATCTCAACAAATATAAAAAGATTGGGAATATTTCATGCATTCTATCAGAACACAGTGCAATAAAGCTCAATATTAACAACATAATAAGCCTGACTAGCTACATGAACTCATGGAGACTAAACAATACACTCCTGAATAATGAATGGATCAGGGAAGAAATAAAGAAAGAAATAAATTATTTATGGAACTAAAGGAAAAGACAATACAATACAATAAAACCTTTGGGATTTTTTGTATTTTTTATATATACTTTCTTTTATTTCATTTTTTAACAATAAGAAATAAGTTATGGGTACAAGCATCGTTCATGTAAAATCAATTTGCAAGCAGTTGTGCCTAAACCCACACAGCCCAAGTCTCCCACCATCCAGCTGGAGGGGCTTGTATGTACAATCAAGTTGATCAAATAAGCATCGAGTTTATATTGCTGTAGTTGCATCATTCACCCCAATTGCAGCCTTTACATTCTACCATGCCCCCTCTTCTGCAGATTGTTCCCTAGGCTTAGTAAAGGGGCACAGGTGGACGAGAAGCAAAGCAGTCTACTTTATCTGGAGATGTCATTTTGGACTCTGATCAGTTCTGGCTGTTTCCTTTCATGGGCTGACATTTTGTCCAGGAATAACATTTCAATCCTACTAATGAATCACAAGCAATTAGATATATAGGATTTTAAACAGTACTAATTATTATGGTAGGTTACTTTGGTATAGACACAGATATTTAGATGGTGTGCTGGATAGCTTTAGTATCAACTTGACACACCTGGGTTAAGGGAGCCTCAATTGGGGAACTGGCTCCATTGGATTGGCCTGTGGCCACATCTGTGGAGTATTGTCTTGATTGTCTGGCAATGTGGGAGGTCCCAGCCCACAATGAGTGGTGCCACCCTGGGCAGGTTGTTGTGTACTGTATAAGAAGGCAGGCTGGGCATGAGCCAGGGGAGCAAGCCAGTAAACAGAATTCCTCCATGGCCTGTGCTTCAGCTCCTGCCTCCAGGTTCCTACCCTGAGTTCCTGCCTTGGGCTCCCTAAGTGATGAACTATGGCCCAAGAGATGTAAGCTGAATAAACCCTTTCCGCCCCAAGATGGTGTTGGTCAGAGTATTTTGTCACAGCAATGGAGGACAAACTAGAACAGATGGTATGCTAATCTATGAATTATGTTTTTTCTGTAAAAGATAACAAGGTCTTACTGTGGCTTATAACATCCCCTAACCACTAGAGGATGTAAGCTTGTGGCATCAGCCGTGAGTTATTCCTCCAAGGAGAGAGCTAATAGCCAATTATATTTGGGATATACAGACATTTGGCTGCCACTGCTGCACAGTATTTCCAGGCAGGTGAGGTGTAGCTGATGCTGACAGAGGAGTCTTGCTTGACTCAAGGAGACCAATATTTGCTTTATTAGTTTAGTGGCCTTTGGTAACACTCTCTTGTATTCCAGAAACCAACTGTACACTTGAAGTGCGGTCTCAATACATCTTTCCCATGCTTACATCAGGTCTTCGGCAGCAGGGCCTTACCGCCTCTCTTCTTGCAGGTATCCCAGTTTATGGGCAAGAAGCCTTTACCGTTTTGGGGGGGCTTGGATTTCCTGGCCAACATCTCCTTGGCAGAACAGTCCATTGCTGATATCAGAGCTGTCCTGTATTAATATATTTTGCTTAAATGCACATCTTTAAAAAAAATTATTTTTATTTCTGTATGGGTATGAATGTATTGTCTGCATACAAGTTTGTGCACCCATGTCGTGCAATGCTGCGGAGGTCAGAAGAGGGTGTAGGATTCCCCTGGAACTGGAGTTCTCCTGGAACTGGAGTTTCAGATGGTTCTCGGCTGCCATGTGGGTGCTGGGGATCGAACCTGGGTCCTCTGTAAGAGCAGTTGGCACTCTTAACCACTAGGCCATCTCTCCAGCCCCTGTTAAAATGCACATCTTAAAGAGACTTTAGTATTATATTTGGTTCTGAATAGAGAATAATCCTTTTCACAGTTCCTTTGTCTATTAGTCAATTAAAGAAAGCAGTTTTACTGGTTTTATAAGAGATTACCTCTATAACAGTCAGCTTTAATTTACAGTTAGAGAATGACTTCATTATCATCATATTTTTCTTTGTTCTATGAAAAGGATTTAAGAAACTCTCTCAATTAAAACTTTGCGGCACCTAGAAGGTAAGGCTCATTAGGACTAATTATAAACAGTTGTTACAAATAGAATCCACAGAGATGTTTGATGCCTGTAGCAGGCTGAGGCTTTTCTTCCTTTTAATGTTTAGATGGGCCAACTTCTCTGTTAGTATTTCTTGGTACATCCTACACAATGCAAAGCTGTATCTTTTCTTTCTCATCAGTTAAGTTGGTGACGTTTTGACCTGTGGGAACATACAAATCTTTTCCCATATTTAGTTTTAAGATTTAAATTGAAAAATTTTTTGACAAAAAGATTTAATGTATAATTGTACACCCCCTTTTTATTTTAGGTTTTTATTTTTGACCCATGAGTCTCAAAAAGGCAGTTGTAGTGCACATACCTATAGGCAGGAATCAAGGTGTAAATTTCATTAAATTTAGCTAAGATGTTTTGGGTAACTATATGTTGTTTATTTGGGAAGCAAACTTAATTCCTTTAAGTTAAATTATTGTACAGGTAAAAGAGAATGTTACAAAATGGTACTGTATAGCACAAGGATCATAGAGAACATTTGTATATGTTAATCCCAAAGTTATTGTTATACAGAATTTAAGTAAAATAAATGTGGACAACAACAATTTATATTTCCAATTAACTTAGATGTATTACCATTTTTTTTTTATTTTTCAGCCATGGGCAGATCTTTATTATTTTATTTTTAATAAGAGGTCATAAGTAATGAATACAGGCATCCTTCATATAAAACCAATTTGCAAGTAGCTATGTTCAAACTTATACAGCCCAAGGCCCCCATTTTCCAGCTGGGAGAGTTTATATGTACTATCATGTTGATCAAATAAGAGTCCAGTCTATGTTTCTGTAGTTTTGTAGTTCACCCTAGTCACAGAAAGTGTGGTCTCGATGTATCTTTCCTGTGCTTACATGGCATGTGGGTTTCTCTTTGCCTGTATTCCAATGCAAATCCCAAATGACTCTTCACTGTGTTCAAGGCTTGCTTTGCTTGCCTCCTTCAGATGCCTTCCTTGTTTGTTTGTTTGTTTTTCTCCTTGTGTATGTAGTGTTGACTTGTCTAAGTTTTAGGCTTTCTCTTGGAAGTCTAACTCACTCTTCCCTTTCTGTTCTGAGGGTTCTCCAAAGAATCCACTTGTGTGGGGTCCTCCAGCAGGTAGGGCAGAGAGGAGAGCCAGGCCAGCCTGTCTCTCCTCCAAGGTTGACTGATGATGATCTGAAAAGAACCACAGGGGTTGTCGGGAATCTCATCAAAGCAAGAACTCACTTTATTGCATCAGGCAGCAGCTTTTAAAGGCAAAGACCACAAGGAAACAGCCAATCATCTTAAAGGTCAAATAGCTAGAGCCAATGGGAAAAGTTTCAAAACAACCCTGGCTGCGCCTACCTTACTTCCTTTAGCCCCATCTTGTTTACGTCCTTTAGTCCCCTCTTGTTTACTTAGGACCAGCTGGCCTGCCTACTTTACTTCCTTTGGCCGAGGTCTTGTTTCCTTAAGGCCAGCTGATAAGGGCCCCTCAGTTGTAAACAAGCCTGGTCCAGCTGCCTTACTTCCTTTAAGGTGTAGCAGGCTCAAGAAGTTGCCGAGAGCCTCATGGGCCAAGACAAAGCAGGCCCAACACACTTGGACACTACCTCAGCGATTCCAGTTATTGGGGTGGGTGTTATGCCTGTTTAGCCTGCGCCCTGGTACTCTGTGCTTTGGGTGGTCCTGGAAATCCCTGATCTAAGCTCTGTGCACTCCTTCAATCTTTAATATAATGAGCCCATCATTAAAAAGTAGAATAGGGCAAGATGCATATAGTAGTAGAATTTTTCAAAGAGCCCCACACCTTAGCACAATGACACTCCTAGTCCAACGGTCCCTTCACAAACCCAAACGGACTGAAGTCCTATTGGATAGTTTTAAGATATCTTAATCTATAGTTTCACTCTCCTACTCATAGGTTGTCAGATAAGGCTCAAATTTCTGTTCTTCTAGAGTTTACTTGGGTCAAGTTCCACCATAAATCTTTATAGGGGCCCCACTGTAATGTTGCTTGTTCCTTTAACACCATTCAAAAAAAAAAAGAAGTTTATTACCCCTAATAAATGTTGTAATTTAGTTAATTAATAATGTTTTTGGAACCATATGTGAGGAACCATGAAGTAATACTAAAGTCCAAATTCCTGGTCTATATTTTCATTTTGTGCTTCTGGCTGAATATCCCTGTAATAGCTAACATGTCTTTGAGGACCATAACAATGGCTCCTCAACTCTGCCCTGTGACATTTCAGATCAAGCTTCAAATAGTAAATGTAAACCATCATGATCGAATTTATTCAAAACTGCGAATTCATGGAATTCATGTTGAATTCATGTACCCAATTTGGAAGATTGTTAAGATCTGATATTTACTCAGATCATGGAAATATTTTATGTCTCCTTGTATACCATTTTCACAAACATACATACCACAGTCTTCACATCAGGAACACCAAAATATGTAAGGTTATATAATATTACACATTGAGAGAGTAATTACATAAATATATTTTACATTCTCTGTAGACCATTCCAAGCAGAAATCCCACCCTGCTAACTTAGCCCTGGTGGTAATGAATATTGTTCAATCAATACTTCTATGTACTTTATTAGTAAAGCAATAGTTCTTCAGCAGCAATGTTCTGTCATTAATGGATATCTAAGAAATAACATATTCCTCAGTTTTTCTTTATTTTTGTATGTTGTCTTCTATGAGTCACTTAATAAAATCCCAGAAGATAGAAGATGTATAGAGTGAAGGTGAATTTAGCTGATAATCATGTAGATTCAACATCATGTTTCCAGTCTCTTCTTTGGTGAGGATGAGGACTGAGTACATCAGGTCCAGAAAGCCATGTGTAGAAGCAGTGTTCACATGATGTAACAGGCTGTTTTTATACCCACTTTTGTGAGAAAAATTCTCTTGACATTCTTGTCTTCTAAATGCTTACCAGAGAAAAAAAGTGCTAAATGACACATTCCAGGCTGGTATAAATAGATGTCATTAACACACTCTTACCAGGTGAGTCCTCATTGTGTCAAGGTGACACTGAACCTGACCATCACAAATTGGGTATGTTTGGAAACAACTTTAATACCAACCCTCAAGAGGCAGGAGAAGGCAGATGTCTGTGAGATTTAGGCCTACATAGTCTACATAGCATGTTTTGTGCAAGCTGTGGCTACAAGGAGATGTGTGTCTTAAAGTCCAAACCAAGCAAAAGGAAACCCTAACCATCACAGAGCCTAAGGAAAGAAGGGATTATTTTGGCTCATAATTAGATTCTTTCATGGAAGCAAAGACATGGACCAAGAAATATGAATCAGGTGGTTGCATAGCATCTGTAGACAAACACAAACACACACACACACACAGACAGAGAAAGAAAGAGAAAAAGAGAGACTCATTCAGCAGATGTATGAGAGGGAGGCAGGTAGGATGGCATTGTTAATTTCTCCTTTCATTCAATCCAGGACCTCTACCCACAGAATAGGGCCACCAAGATTTAAGATGGAAACTGCTACTTCAATTACCCTAGTCTAGAAGCTTCATTACAGATATGCCCAGACATCTCCTGGATGACTTTTTTGTCTTGTCAAGTTGACAATCAATATTAACTATCATAAAATCTCTGAAATGTTAAACTTCTCTGGAAACAGTCTCAAGGCTATTTCCAGGGATGTGTCTCCTGGATGATACATATCACTGTAAATCCTGCCTTGTTAACATGAAGATCATTTGTCACAGAATGTATTGTCATTATTTTGTACATATTTCATTTACCTGTATTTGGTATTTCTCCCCTCATATCTGAAATACTATCTGGGTTTCTTTACTCTTTTCTCAAGTATGTTCTTAAGACATTCCTGTAAAGGAGTTGAGCTAATGATAGACAGGTGCTCTCATAATTACTGTCTGCAAGGTGTTGACCTCACCCCACATATTGGCTGTGTTTTCCCTGAGAACAGCAATTTAGATTCCCTGTTACTTTCTTTCAACATATTGTAAATATATTTGTATCATTTCCGGCTTTCTTTGTTGGTATCAAGAAATTGGTATAGCTTTAACCATCTTTCCTTAAAGATAATAATATTCTCTTCTTGCTGGAGCATTCTACGTATTCACTCCTTGCTGTGATTTTTCCCTAGTTTCTACCATTGTTGATTTTCTGAAGATTATATTAATATGTTTTATCAGCTTAGAAATGAAGCAACCATTTGCCTTTATAGATTTCTGCTAGTTCACTCTCTTCTGTTTTCTGTCAAGCATCTTTTTTTAATTTTTAAAAAAATTTTATTTATTTTTGTATGTGTATGAATGTATTGTCTGCATGTAGGTCTGTGCACCCGTGTCATGCAATGCCATGGAGGTCAGAAGAGGGTGTTGGATTCCCCTGGAACAGGAGTTCTCCTGGAATTGGAGTTACAGATGGTTCTCAGCCACCATGTGGGTGCTGGGTATTGAACCCGGGTCCTCTGCAAGAGCAGTCAGGGCTCTTAACCACTAGGCTATCTCTCCAGCCCCTGTCAGGCATCTTTTATTTAAGTTGTGTGCTTGCTGTCATGATTTGAATTGGAAATTATTCCCATAGGCTTAGTTTTGAATCCATGTTCCCCCAGTGACAGGCAATATTGGGAGTCCAAGGATGTCTCAGGAGATTTGTATGTCAAGAAGAAAGCTCACTAGATGCTGGCTTGGAAGATTAAACCTGGATGTGGGTTCTATTCTAGGTTATTTGGTCTAACACCATGTGAGCTGTCCTCTCTTTTTAAGTTCTTGGTTTGGTCTGGAATTCTTCACTATGTCCTCAGTCCTCTCTTTTGGAATGGAATGTGTATTCTGTGGCCCTGTTTGTTGAAATTATGTAATTTGATTTTTTATCTTGGTGTGGCTTACATTTAAGAGATCACCTTGAAGCTGGGCTTGGTGGCCCATGACTTTAATCCTACCACTTGAGATGCAGAGGCAGGCGGATCTCTGTGAGTTCAAGGCCAGACTGGTCTACATAGCAAGTTCCAAGACAGCTGGAGCTACAGGGAAACGCTGTCTCAAAAAGAACAAAAAAAAAAAAAAAAAAAAAAAAAAAAAGAAAGAAAGAAAAAAAGAGAGATTGCCTTGAGTCTCAGAAGAGACTTTGGACTCATGAGCAATAGTGAGCATAAAGAATATGGGGAAATTAAAGTTGATATTAAATGCATTTTAAATCATTTGATAATACCATGAGCCTTTGGGATCCAAGACCTGGAATGCTGTGGTTTGAATGAGTAGTGTTCCCTGCATAGACTCTAATAATCTACCCCTTGGGATATGGTCTACAGTTAGTTTGGAGTGGTCAGGTAATCTCTAAGAGGTGATGCCGGAGAGAGAACGGAGGAGGGGCCCTGTAGCCCTGTGCTTGTGTGGATGACCATCAACATCCCTCACAGAGATCTGAGAAGGATAAGTTTTATCATAATAAGCAGGAAATATAGACTGTGTGGCCCAGAGTCTAGTAAAAGTGACAGTCTTACTTTATCTGAACAGTTACCCTGAAATTTTCTGTGGTGATACTGATGGTCTTAGTCAGGGCCAAGGTCCTAGGGCAGCATCACTTTTTGGCTGCCAGTCCCTAAAGATCTACAAAATTTTCCTGTGGAGAAGGAAGAATTACTTACTTTGGTTAGGCAAAGAAGGGCAGTAGACCTCCCAGTGTCCCATCTGTCACAGTTAGGGCAGGGTCCTGAGTTCAGCAAGGTTTAGGGGAACTTTTATCCCAATGGCTGGTATTGTCACATTTGAAGCAAGCCCCAAGTGGAACTCATTGTAGTTGTCCCATGCTCTTTAGGAGAGGCCTCAGGGCTGCTGTCAGAAGTCTGTATCATGGGAGACTTCTTGGTCCTTTTCTGTTCTTCCTGGCTATTAAAGACTTAAAGTGCCACATTCGGCAGATCTCTCTGTGGAGTTGGAAGACCATAATCTAGCCCTTTAAGATTTTTCTTAATATCTGGGGAAGATTGAAAGATGAAATGAGAGTTAAGGACCACCATGCCCTGCTGGGAGCCAGGATCTAGCTTAGCAAATTGGAAGAGAGCTTCTGTGAGCTTGGAGAGAAACTGCTGGTTTTTTTGGAGGAGCGCTGGGTTATCTCTCTGGGTTTGTCTAAGTTAACTACTTTGTAGGAGACCTTTTGCAGACTGGCCAGAAGACTGACAATCATCTTATTTCTTGCTGTTCTGCCTAGGAACTCATTCTCAGCATTAAGCTGGTAGATCCAGTAGGATTTCTCATGGGGAATGGCTGTGGCTCCCACAAGATAAGAGGCAGTGTGGTGAACATCACCCATATGAACCTGAGCTTCTGTCAGACCCATTCCTTCTCATCAGGAGTGAGAGTAGAAGAATGACATAGAGATCATGCCAACTCATATTGTAGGCCTGAGTAAGATCCATTAAGTCCTTGATAGATGAGATGTTCCTTGAACCTTCAGACTGAGTAAGATCGACACCTCTACAAAGAGGGAAAAACCTAAAAGCAGGAGGGTAGAGAGAGAAGGGAGAGCGAGAATCAGGGAGATGAAGGACAGGGAAGAGAGAGAGAGAGAGAGAGAGAGAGAGAGAGAGAGAGAGAGAGAGAGAAGGCAGAGAAATAGATCAGCAGCTCCCCAAGGAGCGCATTACCTGGGACAGAGGAAAGCAGGTAAGAAGATGGAACTCAAAATGTCAGGCCAGATGTGGTGGCTTATGGGAGACAGCAAGGCAAAGATGGTTCTTGTCACAGAGGGTCAACAGACCAGCCCTTCAAAGGCCTAGCAGTCCCTCCTGGGTTCTGGGCATCAAAATGTATGGATGCAGGCAAAAAAAAAAAAAACAAAAAAAAAACAAAAAAAAAAAAAACCCAACAACAAAACAAAACAAAACAAAAAAACACTGAACAAGACCACTCCATGATGAGAAAAACAGTTTATTAGCAAACTTCTGGCTATCTCTCAAAGGCAGAGAAAATAGCAACAAATAGAAGAAGTAGGACCAGTGTTATAGGTAATTAGCAGCCTGGATAATTCTTCATGACACTTTTGTTTCAGGGATGATTTTAGAGGGTAAGCACAGAATTTTACTAGTTTCTACCAAAATCTGGTCTCTGTCAGAAGAGACTTGTACAGGGGCTTGTGAAACTTGGTTTCTGAGAAATGCTGAGTTCTTATTTCTGCCTTCAGGTTGAGGAACTTGTTAGTTTGACATAGTGGGAGCTTAGTAGCACTGCCACCATTTGGAGGAACCTAAGATTCACTGTCCTCACTTCATTCTCTAGCTCTCTCACTTCCTTGATTCTCACACTTTTTCATCCTGATTTGCATCTAAGACTGAGTGGGAGAAATTAAATAATCCTCAGTTTTTTTTTTCTTTCTTTTTTTTATTTTTTTTTTTTGATGCTTTGTGCATTTCATACATCATTTTCCAATTCATTCAGGCATATTCCCTTTCCTTCCCCCTACCCACCCCATCCCAGATCATGCATTTTGCCATAACTGTCTTGCATCTTTCTCTCAGTTTTTTTTTTCATTTTTTAGCTATAATTGATGATCCATGACTACAAGCATCTTTTCATATGAAACCAATTTGCAGGCTGTTGTGCCAAACCCCCACAGCCCCCATCATCCAGCGGGTAGGAGGGTTTGTATGTTCAATCAAGTTGATCAAATAAGTGTCCAGACTACATTGCTGTAGTTTTCACCATTCACCCAATCATAGCCCTTACATTCTATCCATGCCCCCTCTTCTGAGATTGTTCCCTAGGCTTAGAAAGGGCACAGGTGGACGAGAAGCAAAAATGTCCACTCTCTCTGGAGCTGTTGTCTTGGACTCTGGTCAATCTGGCTGTTTCCTTTCATGGGCTGACAGTTTGTCCAGGAATAACCTTTGATCTACTCAATGAAGCACAAGCAGTTTATATATATATATAATATTATATTATATATATATATATATATATATATATATGTATTTAAACAGCACTAATAGTTATGGTTGGTTACTTTGGTATAGACACATATGTTTGGATGATATGTTAATCCATGAATTACATTTTTTCCTGTTTTTCCTTTTTTCCTTTCTTCCTTTCTTCTTTTGTTTTCTTTCTTTTCTTCCCACCTTCCTTCCATCCTTTACTTCATTCTTTCCCTTCATCTTTTGTGACAGGTCTAACACTCTAGCACACACTGGCCCACAAATTGTGGTAATTCTCCTGCGTCTGTTTTCTGAGTGATGGCATTGCAGTTATGAGTCACCTTCAATGTAGCTTCCTACTTCCTGCTTCCTACAACATGTACTAACAGAACGGGTTTTGTGGCCTCTGTAGTTTATCTACCTGGGAAAAGCTTTCACCTAACAGGGAATGCCAGCCTTCAAAGAAGGCAATGTTTTTACCTATATATGAGGAGCAGTCCAGGGTGATGAGGTGCTGGTGGAGAAGAGGAAGAAGAGGAATGCCTGCTCGACTCCATCTCCAAACTGGGCTGGCTCTAAACTCTGAATTATTTGCTCTCAGAAACAGACAAGAGCTGATGTTTCTCTCAGTTTCTTAGCAGCTGGGTGGCTGGCTGTACTTCATAGCCTTCTGCTGCACGGTGATCCCTAAAGGCAGGCAGCTCCAGAGGGAGTGGGACAGTGTGCACAACCCTAAGCCTTTGCTTACCCTGCATGTTCAGCCTTTGACCTGGTGCTCTGTGCTGCCTCTCAAGCTCTGCCATGGAAAACTCTTCCTCCTCGGACACACTTGGAAATCCTCATGAGAGCAGGATAGGGCTCTGAGAAACCTCACTAAAACTGTTTTGTCTTTGCTCAGTGGCTCGCCCTCCTCTGAGTTCCCTTCTACTGGCACAAAGACAGATATGGCTACTTTCCACAGACAAGGATTGGACAAAAGGATCCAGGTGGAGCAAGGAAGCAATGAGAAAGCAGAACTGAGGTAATTTAAGATGTGTGTGTGTGTGTGTGTGTGTGTGTGTGTGTGTGTGTGTGTAGTGTCTGCTGTATGTCTATAACATGCATGCAGTAGGATATGCTATGGTGGCTGGCAATGGGTTAAACCTGTAGAAAACTGTGTTGTCCATGCTGGGTTTGGTTTGAGACACTCTGGTGGTTTCCTCCTTTTCCAATTCTTGCCACTCCAACCAGATCCAGCAGGAGGAGTGCAGGGTTCCCTTCCTGAGGATTATGTAAAGCAGCTTCCTACTAGGAGGTCTCAAGTGTGGGGCTCAGTTAAGAGGAAGCAGAAGAGGAAATGTCTCCTCAAGAGTCCTTAGACAGAGCAACCTCCAGAAGGAAGTTGGTGTACTGTTGGGACTGCTGCTCTCCTAGAGAAGCACAGCACTGGGTCTGTGCTCAACATTTACTCTGCTAGCATTTCCAGGTCCTCAAAAATAGAAGTCCAGTCAACCATATCTTGAATGAAATTGGGCAGTATTTTGCTGAAAACAAAAGTCTTGATTGTGTCTACACTTAAGCCCACTTGTATCACTTCTTAACCTTCCCTTCCTCATGTTGACTGACACACTGGCAGGGATTAAACTCTTTCCTCTGCTCACCTAGAAAGGCCTCCCTGACCACCTGGCTCTGTGACTACCTAGATGTGAGATGAGTCCCTATATGACAGGAAACTTCTCTTGATGCCTGAACCCGCAGGCCACTTGGGCTGCATCCTGAGAACAGTGGGGCTATGTGTGTGTGCAGTCTTAACTCCTAGCTCAGGGGAGATTGAGTGTTTCCTGATGGAATCCTTCTGCTCTTGTAACATACTCCTCTATTGTAGCAGTGTGTAAGATCTTAGGTAGAGGGAGGAAACATTTTGCCAATTCCAAGTATTATCATTCAGAGCCCAGTGTGGTGGTACATGACTTTGATCACAGCACTGGAGAGGCAGAGGAAGGCAGATCTGTGATATGGAGCCCAGTCTAGACTACAGGAGTTGGTCTTATCTCAAAGAGACGAAGAAACAAAAATAATAAAAGATACAAACAAAAACAAAAACAAAATCAAAACAAGTGGTGTCATTCCCACTTGATTTCTGTCTGTGAATTCCTGATCCATGAGCCCTGACTATACAGAGAAGGCACTTCTCACTGTCATGTTATGAATTCCATGTATAATCTCCATCCCTGTCTCTGTGGCCACTTTGTGCATGGGCCCACTGGGTGATATTTGGTGGCCGAAGGAAGAAGGAAACTAGAATGGGGCCCTTTGATGATTAAAATCTTTCTCTGCCAAGGTCACTTTTTCATGAGCATTGGGAAGATACAAAAATGTCTTCATTAAAAAGTAAAGAACTCATTCTGAGAAATCTCTTTTTTCTTTTTTTGTTGATTTTCTTATGAGTTTCACACTTAATTTTTCAATCAGTCTTAATCACATTTATACCCCTTTCTTCTTTGGCATCTTCCCATAGATCCCCCCCAAGGAGTTCACACATTCTGTTATTTGTGCTGGGGTCCATTGCATCAAACTACTCTCCCTGCCCACTCCTCAGTGCCAGCTCATTCCCTGAACTCTAGTCCGCCTATGTGAAATCCCTTTCCTACAGAAGGCCAGTTCTTCCTCACTCAACCACAGTCACCTGCCCATATTTCTTCAGCCAAGGTTGGGCTCTGCTACTGATTTCTGCGGTTTTGTTCTGGGTTTTTGTCAGGCTGAAATTTCATGGGTCTTTTGATTTCTCTTCCAGACTTCCTCATCACTGATCTACTCGTGATCTTCTGATGTCCTCAGCATATAGCTAGATCATTGAACAGAGACAATGAATGAGTAATTATTGCATAGCTGGTCATTTCTTCAGTCAATGGTTAATCAAAGCTCTGTCCATAGAGAAAATACTCATTCATTGCTGTCCTTTTAAGATTGTGCCAGATGGAGGTCACAGTACCACATCTGTTAATTTCTGGTGGACATCCTATCCAGAACCATCTGTAAAGTTGTAGACCTGTCCACTGATTGCAGAGGACCAGGACAGAATTGGAGAGAAAAGGTGTTGTTGCAGGAGGAGGGCATTTGAGCTATTCATAAAACTTACTTAATCTCTAGTCACATATACCACATATACAGAGCTTCTTCAGTGAGGAAGTTCACCTAAGGTCTGATGGACAGTTTTAGTGCATTTTGTACTACTATCACAGAATATCTGAGGCTTGGAAGTCTAAGATCAAGAATCTCACATCTAGCAAAGACCTTTATTCTGTGTTACATTCTAGTAGAAGGGCAAGAAGAGTGCACAGGAGCGTCAGGAGGGGGCAATCTCATCGTTATTGCAGTTCACCATAGCATACTTTTGTAGATGTCGACACTAACCTACCTGTGAGTGCAGAGTCCTCAGGCCTAATCACTTCTTAGGTCTCATCTTCTAACTCTGCTCTACATAAGGTTGAATTTCCAAATTTGGGGTAGGCACTTAAACCCTAACATTCTTACTCTGTCCTCCCCCTTCATCTTATATTCAATTAACTTTCTTTCTTTCTTTCTTTCGTCTCTCTCTCTCTATCTCTCTCTCTCTCTCTCTTTACTTTCGTTCTTGTCTTTCTTTCTTTCTTTCTTTCTTTTTCTTTCTTTCTTTCTTTCTTTCTTTTTTCTTTCTTTATTTTTTTCCTCTTCTTTCTTTTGTTTATTTTGAGAACAGTGGTCTCCCTGTAATTAGCCCCTAGCTGGCCTGGAACTCTACTACAATAGACTAGGGGCTTGGGCCTTAAGATTCACAAAGACCACGTTCTCTCCGGTGCTGGATTGCCCAGGTCTGAGGAGTGAGGTATAAGGCCATGGTGCCGGCCCCGGGGTCCTTGCGGGGGTGACGCATTTAAGATGTTTTCATGTTTGGGGTTCAGCTTCTTGAGAAGATCTTTTGTCATTACAGTAATACTTATTTTATGTCATGTCTGCCCTCGATCACCCTCCATTATTTCTCACTTCTTCTCAGCTTTTGACCCTCTTCTTTAAACACAACACACACAACACACACACACACACACATGCACACACCTACTTCATCCTTTTAGTGATGATTTTCTGTGTGTTTTGGGTTGACCACTTGGATTGCATAATCTATGGAGAGATTATCCTTAGAGAAAACTGACCTCCTCTCTTGGCACTCACTGATTGCCAGAAGCTCTTTATCTGGAGGTGGGACCCTGTGAAATTTCTTTCATGGACACTGGCATGTCCTTAATCAAGGCTTGTTTTTTTTTTTTTTTTTTTTTTTTTTTTTTTTTTTTTGCAAAAGTATATTGTTGAGATTTCATGGAGGCAGGTTCCCTGTCATGTCTAGAAGACTCTACCAACAGGACTCTTCCTGATCCTCTAGCACTCAAAGTCTTTCTGTCCTCTCTTCCTAGAAGCTCCCTGAACCTCAGGTATGGGGGTTGCATTGTAGATGTATCAGTTGGGCTGGGCACCACATGGTGACTTGTTCTCTGTGTTTTGGCCAGTTTCGGATCTCTATACTCATCTTCATCTGTTGCAAAAAAAGCAGCTCTGATGCAGAGAGAGATTCACTCTTTTCTATATAAGTGCATAGGGTTATAAGAAGTGTTTTGGAAAATAGCTAGAAATTATATTGGTTTAAATATGACAGTAGTGGATTCTCCTCTAGGGTCTATGACCTATCCAGCCATGAGTATTTTCTAGGTTTACAGTAGTAGGCATGAATTTTCTCTCACTGGGCGGGACTTAAATCCAATCACAAGGCTTCTGGTCCCCCCTGAGATGAAAGTCCCACTGTTGCGCCATGAGGGCCATCGTGCTGGGCTGGTCAATGTCGTGGTTCTTGGGCTTTACAGCTGGATGGGATTGTCTCTTATGTCAGGTTGCATGACACCTTCTGACACTATGAGAGATAGCCAGTGAGGAGCTTCCATGTTGGAGAGCTTATGAACTAATGCATCTCTCTATGGCTTTTCAGACTTCCTTAGTGTTATTTGTCTCCTTCCTTCTCCTTCATTACCCTCCCTCTCCCTTTCCCAGGTACAGTTCGTCTCTCATCTTCCCCATCTCATTCTCAATGGCATCTACATCCCATTATCCCCTTCTATAGGTCTCCTTCTCTCCTTGATCCACACATGATCTCTTGTCACTTTCCTGGATCTGTGGTAATTTCAGGTTATACACTTACTTTTACAGATCCTGAGCTAGGATCCTCAAATAAGAAGAACATGTGCATTTGTCTTTCTTCTTCTGGGTCACCTTGCTCAGTGTAAATTCAGCTTGAATTTTCTTCCATGTTTCTAGCTCTTCATTCAATTTGGTTTCCAAATCCTGAACTGTCTTCTTCATTTCATCTAGCTATATATTTGTATTTTCTTGGACTTCAGTAGATAATTTATTTCTATCCCTTTGAAGTTCATGGGAGTATTTAAACTCCTTGAAGTCCCTGGTCATGTTTATGATTATTCTTTTACCTACTGTGTCCTGGGATTCCTGTAGGTAATTCTCATTGCAGAATATTTTTATAAAATTAGTGGGTTGGGGAAGCATACTATTGGGCCTTTCATATTGTTTGTTTGTTTGTTTGTTTGTTTTTCAATGTCACCTGGACCTGTGTTCTTCTCTTGTGGCTTGTGCATCTGTTAGAAGATCTAGCCTGGCTCTAAGTTAATTGGAAGTTTGGCTCTATTTTTTTTCTTTGTTGACCAAGTTCAGTTTATTTCACCACAGATATAAAAAGCAGGTAGGACAATTTTTCAGAAACCCCTTATTGGCTTTTGATTAAAGGAATGGGGTGATCCCAATTTGATGGCAACCAAGAAAGAGTGGCAATGTGGTGTCTAGCTGGGTATGTCTCACCTGGTGCCCAGGGTGTGCAACCCCAGCTATGCCTGGTAGGGTGAGTATGCTAGCATAGATGAATGAGGTTCTGGGGAACTCGACAGCCTTAACCATTATGTGAAATATGTGACCCGTTTGGCATGGGTGTGTGGGGACAGTGGCACTGGCAGATAAAGTTCTCTGGACTTGACAGCCTGTGTTTGCACAGGTGGAGAAATCCCAGGTAGACCTGAGAAAGTAGGGAAGGCAGCATTGGTTGGGCAAGTTTCTGGAGATTGTTTAAGCTGGCACCCATTAACTTAATAGCTGCCCAAAGGTGTACAGACAGAGATACAGGCAGACAGGTAGGCAGACAGACATCTACACAGTACAAAGGAGTTTTGTATACACCTAAACAGCCCAGGAGGCATTGTATTAGATGAGTTGCAAAAAAGCTTCATAGAGAAAGAAACACTTCGTTTGAGGAAGGTATGTAGAAATAGGAAAGAGAGATAAATTGATCAGAGAAAGTATCTGCCTGTGTTCCTCCAAAATTCATGTCAAAATCTCAATACCAAAGACAATAGATCAGGAGTGGCCTTCGGTAGGGCATTAGCTCATGAGGAGAGAACCATTGTCGGTAGGAAATGTATTCTTGAAAGAAGTCTAAGAGAACTGCCTTTCCTTCCCACACATGAGGCTACTATGAGAGATGATTTCATACTAGACACAGAAACTATTTGTAGACACTGAAAGTATTTGGCCTTAAGCCTTCCAGATCTGTGGAAAATAATTTCAATTTTTCATAAGCCACTTAGTTTATATTTTCATTATAGCACTCTAAATGCTTTATGATGGCCACATTGGCCTGGCTGTCGGTTCCTGGAATAGAGGAGATGTGTAGTAGACAAATGACAATAGACAATGTGAGTTCCTGAAATAACATAATTACATAGGGGTGTGTATGTGTTGGACAGGTTCAGTTGTCCACTAGACACATTTGGGTACAGTGAACCTCAATGGAGGAATTGTCTCCTTTGAGTTGGCTTGTGGTCATGTTTATAGGGCATTTTCTTTACTATTGTGTGATAATAATAGGAGAGGAGGGCCTAGCCCATTGTACGTGGTGCCACCCATGGGCAGGTTGCCCTGTGTTGTATAAGAAAGATTGATCATAGGATAGAGGAGCAAGCCAATAAGCAGCATTCCTACATGGACTCCATGGACTGTGCTCTAGGATCTTGCCCTGAGTTCCTGTCTTGGCTTCCCTTAATGATGTACTGTGAGCAGTAGTCCAAATAAACCTTTTTGTCTCAAAAAAATAGCTGCCCAAATCTTAACACATTTTTCAAGCATCCAATCAAAATCCTTATCTAAGTTTGATGGAGGTAAGACTCCATCTAAGTCTCATTTTGAGGAATGCCCCTTTCTAGGTATGATCCGGGGACATCAGAACAGGTGCTTCCAAGGTACAATGGTAGGCAGCAGTGTGGGACTTCTCCCTTTATAATGGAGAAATAGATGAGAATAAATGATAACAGACCACTAGATAGTCCAAAACCCAACAGAACAGTCACCATCAAAATTAAAGATTCTAGAGCAGCAAGTGTCCTGGTCCCTGACTCTTACAACCTCCCCACCTCCTGTTCCACAATGCTGCCAGGGATAAGGGTTGCATTTTAGATGTATCAACTGGAGCTAGGCACCCTACATCCAGTTACTCTCCTCATTTTTATCAATTATAGAGCTATGCAATAGTTTCTACCTGTTTCAAAAAGAAGCTTCTTGGGGCTGGAGAGATGGCCTAGAGTTTAAGAGCCCCGACTGCTCTTGCAGAGGACCTGGGTTCAATCTCCAGCACCCACATGGTGGCTGAGAACTGTCTTTAACTCCAGTTCCAGGGGAATCTGACACCCTCTTTTGACTTCTGTGGCATTGCAAGACACGGGTGCACAGACCTACATGCAGACAGAACATTCACATAAATAAATAAATAAATAAATAAATAAATAAATAAATAAATAAATAAATAAAATAAAATAAAAAAAGAAGCTTCTTTTTTTAAAGAGCTCAGATTTTTTATTGACATTTTGCATATTTCATACATCCTTACTCAGTTCAATTTAGACACATTCCCCTTTCCATGCCCCTCACCCCACCCCTGTTACTGCTTTCTGCCATACATGTCTTGCATTTTTCTCTCAGTATTTTTGCCACATTTTCCCCCTTTACTTGTATATTACTTCAAAATATGCATACATATACTCCACCCATATACCAATATTACAAAATCTGAACATAAGTAGTAGGTTAATTCTCAAGCCTATTAAAGCATTCACCTTTTAACCAGACTGATACGTTCATATATAGAAGAAGTATAACAAAGACAATGTTCAGTTTGCCTTGCAACTAGGGATTTTGTACTAGCATCCACAAATGAAGGGCACCATTACCCATTTGGTTTTTCTTGAACTGTGTTACTTCACTTAGCATAATGTCTTCTAGTTCCATCCATTTATCTGCAAAGTTCATGATGTCATCTTTCTTAATTGCTGCATAGAATTTCATTCTGTAGATGTACCACATTTTCTGTACCCACTTGTTGGTTGAGCAACCAACTTGTGAAGAGAGCTGCAACAAAGATAGATGTGCTTGTGTCTTTGTGAGAGGATGAATCTTGTGGGTATATACCCAAGAGTGGTATGACTGGGTCAGGTGGCAGTCTCATTTTTAGTCTTTTAAGAGTTCTCCGCACTGCTTTCTTTTTTTTTTTTTTTTTTTTTTT
>VZQC01004519.1:641146-663790 GCA_009823505.1 Rhizomys pruinosus
TTTTTTTTTTTTGTCTTTTCAAGACAGGGCTCCCTGTAGCCCCAGCTGAACTGGAAGTCACTCTGTAGACCAGGCTGGCCTTGAACTCACAAAGATCTGCCTACCTCTCCCTCCCACGTGCTAGGATTAAAGGTGTGTGCCACCATGCCTGGCTTATTTTTTCCTGATCCTTTGGTTTTTGAGTAAATTTATATATTCTGGATGTTATTGCTTGTATTAGTCACTTTTCTGTTGCTGTGATAAAACCACCATGACCAAGGGAATTTATAAAAAGAAGAGTTTATTAGAGCTTACGATTGATGGTTCCAGGGAATTAGAGTCCATCGTGGTGGGAAGCATGGTGGCCAGGGCTGCAGCTGAAAGGCAAATTTCACATCTCACAATGAACACAGGAAGTCAAGATAGAGACTGGAGACTGGAAGTCTTGTTAAACTCACTAAGCCTGCTCCCAGTGATGTACTTCCTCCAACATTGGTACACCTTCTAAGACTTCCCAGAACAGTGCCACCAACTGGGGACAAAATGTCTGAATACTTAAAGCCTTTTGGGGACACTCTCATTCAAACCACCACAATGCTGTATCTGATGTATCACTGGTGAAGATTTCCTCCCACTCTGTGTTTTTTCTCTTCACTTCATTGATTGTTTCTTTTGCTTTACAGAAGCTTTTGAGTTTAATGAGGTCCCATTTGTCTATTGTTGACCTTGTTTCCAATGCAATGGCTTTCTGATTTAGAAAGACTTTTCCTATGCCTATGTCTTATAGTTACTGACAATATTTTCTTCTATTATTTTCAGAGTTTCTGGTTTCATATTGAGGTTTTTGTTCCGTTTGGATTTGATTTTTGTGCGTGGTGAATGGTAGGGGGTTTAGCTTCATCTTTCTACAAGTGGTAATCTAGTTTTGCCATCACCACTTGCTGAAGATGCTGTCTTTCCTCTATTGGGTCTTTTTGGCCCCATTATCAAATATGAGGTGGCTGAAATTGAATGTGTTTTGGATCCTCAATCTTGTTAATGAGTGGGGAGAGAGAGGTACAGTTACCTATGAATCTAAGGATAAGTGCTTGTTTACACTATATTAAAAATTACATTGCTTTAAGAAAGTGGCAGCAGTAGGTTCTCCTGCAGGGTCTATGAGTAAGGTCTATTTGACTAAGCTTATGGTGCTAGTCATGAATACTCTCCTATTGAGAGGGCCTTAAGTTAGATCAGACAACTGATGCTCCACCAAAGAAAACTCATTGATGAGTTTCATCAATGTGCTTGGGCCTTGTGTTGAAAAACTACAGGCAGTCCATGGCTGCTGAAGGAGGGAGAATAACTTTTTTCCAGGGATGAGGTCCTTGATAGGGTTTCAAATCCAAGTGGTCAGCTCCAAATGGATTTAAGCTTTTCTTCCTGGATCCTATTTCAGAGTATATGCATAGCTTGCATTACCATTGCAGATGTGATGTAGACATTACTACCTTTATTTCACAGGGCAGTGCTTCCCAAAATGTACTACTTATCATCACAGCATCCTGTGTGTGGGAGCATGTGTGTACATGTGTATCATCGAACTGTGTGTGTGTGTGTGTGTGTGTGTGTGGTCACATAACAATCTCATTGGCCTTATTCTTCAGGCCCTTTCCACATTTTCTATGAAACATTTTCTGTTGTCGGCCAAGAACTTCGCCATGTAGGCCAGCCTAGCTGGGCACCAAGCTCCAGGGATCTCCTATATCTGTTCCCCTCTCACAATCAGTGTCGTTGCTTGCCTGTGCCATCATTGAACTCGGGATCTTCACACCCACAAACAGGCACTTTCAGACTGAGTTGTCTCTTGGCCCAGCAGTTTATAGACCTTGGGAAACAAGGAGAAATGAACTTTCTTGCTGTCCCCATCCCAATCTGCCCAAGTGTAGCACTGATGCATATTGTTTCCACAGCACCAGCTGGACCCAGGAGGGCGAGTCCAAGCATAGCCAGTCACCATCCACACTGCGGCTGCTCCTGCTGGGGAAAAGAGGCGCAGGGAAAAGTGCCACAGGAAACACCATTCTGGGCAAAGTTGTGTTTGAGTCCAAGTTCAGTGAGGAGATAGTGACGAAAACCTTCCAGACTGAGAGTATGGACCTGAGAGGGAGGTTGATCACAGTCATTGACACTCCGGACCTCTTCTCCTCTCTAGCCCCTGCTGAGGTCAGGCAGGTTGGCCTGCAGGAGTGCTCGCAGCTCTCACCTCTTAGCTTCCAAGCGCTGATACTTGTCATCCCCATTGGCCACTACAGAGTGGAAGATGAGGAGATCTGTGAGGGCATCAGGATGAGGTTTGGAGATGAAGCCTTCAGACACATGGTTGTTGTCTTCACTCGGGAAGATGAGCTGGGTGAGGACTCACTGCAAGATTACATAGAAAATAATCAGTCTCTTAAGGAGTTGGTTCAAAATGTTGAGAACAGATACTGTGCTTTCAACAACAAGGTAGACCTGGGGCACCGGGACTCACAGTTGTCCAAACTTCTTCAACTGATTGAGCATTTGATGGAGAAAAGTCCTGAACCGTATTTTATGAACATCAAAATGGAAGGCAGCAGATCCCAGGTAGGAATTAGCTGGTGGGAAGAAAATACATATAAGTCAATAGACTCTCTTATTGTGCAGTGGAACATGTTTTTTAGGGTGATATGTGTTCATACTCTGCAGTAGTAAGAGACCAGACTACTTCAGTATCAGCTGGGTCTGTGGACATAGTTGGAAAGTTGGTGGGAAAACGAAGCCTTTGCCTTACTTGTCCCCCATGTTATCATAGAGATAAAAGTCTGTAGCTTATTTATTCCCTCAGCTTCAATAAAAACCACCTTCTGCTTGTTTGCCCTCCTCTCCTTCTGACTATTTCAAAGGCTATTGAGTCCTCTTCTGATCTCTGGCCTCCAGAAGTTGCTTTCTCCTCATTCAGTGTGGGCTTTCCTTCACCTCTTCTGGCACTGTGGGCTTTCCTTCACCTCTTCTGGCACTTACCAGAGGCTTCTGCACCACACCTGTGAGCTCCATCTCTTCTTCCTGGGTTCAGTAGTCTTATCCCAGCTCTTTCCTGGGTCTGACTCATTTACCTTGTTTCCTTGGCATCAGTGCTTCTTTCTCTCACACTGAATTGCATGTGGCATGCTCAGACCTGTTGCTGCCTCTTAAAACTCTCAGATGTCCATTTTTCTCTCCAGTCAACAAATGTTTTGGCTGGCCAGAAAATTCTTCACACCTAAGCCCAGATGTAACTGTTGATGCCTTTCCTAGCTCCTACCAGTCAGCCAAGAAATCACTGTGGTCTTGTGACATCTGTGTCTAGAATCCACCTGCTTCTCTGTCTCCACTACCACAGGGTGGCCCAAGTCAGCATTCTTTCTTCCCTGTTCAGTTTTAACTTGGTAACATTTCCTTTTATTCATTTTGGATCTTATCCACAAACAAAATCCCCTTAATTTCATTTAATTCTTTAATGTGAAAGGAAAATACACTTGCAACCAAGGCAGTTACAGAAGTGCAGACTTCCCATGGAGACCTGACACCAAAGATGAGTGACCTATGTAGAGGATCTGGACACCTCCCAGCTCAGGTGAGTGAATTTTGGTCCAGACATTTCTGCAAGACTAGAATCAAGCAGAAGGTGATCAACCCAAACCTCATCGGATAGATGCCTTAGACCTAAGTCTTGTAAGTCTACCAAGCCTCATAAGATGGGAGAAAGAGAGCAACATTTACTGAAATTGTGCTAAACGTCAGACACACATGTGACAAGTCTGCATCACATATTTGTGAAGGAAATGAGAGACAAGGGAGAGGGAGAGGGAGAAGGAGAGGGAGAGGGAGAGGGAGAGAGAGAGAGAGAATGAACCAAAGTATCAAAGATGTTGGTTGAGACCAGCTAAGGCAGTACAAGGAAGCTTTCTTGGTTTGAATGCAGAGTCGATACAGATAAGATGGAAATGAATTTTGGGACATTTCTAAGAATAGCAAATTATGAAGATTGCAGATTAATGGAGGAATAAGAAAATATGGATTATGTATTTGATTATCCATACCTGGCAGTATATTCCCAATTTAACCTCATGTCAGAGGCTCCATGTCTATCTTGGGGGCAGAAAAGGAAGGAGATGCTGGAGATGTCTCCTCATCTGGGAACCTGTCAGAGCAGTGTCAGTAAAGTTGGAAGATCTTTCATTCTCCACAGGTCCACAAAGTCAGCAAAGACCATATCATGGCCTGGATTTGACTTCATCCTCATTAGAAGATATTCTGCATTATATAATTATCTCTATTTTGTTTATTTTGTGAAAACATATTTTTAGGTTTGTGTCTTTCATTTCTGTCTTTACTTTTTTAGGACTGTGGGAATAAAGTTACATATCAAGAAGGGGACAACCCATGTGGTAAGTCCATCAAGTAAACATTTAGGCTTACATCTGCACTCATTTATTCATTGGACAGAAAAAGGGAAGTAAACTACACAAATCAGAACCAGAATGCACCTGGAGACCTAATCTGAGTGTGTGCCCATACCTGTGCCCAGGGAATTCCTACCACTTTGAGTCTTTTTTCAGGTTCTTTTGCCTTTTTTATTGAATTTTTACTTATTTCATACAAAATATTTTGACCATATTTAGATCCTCTCCCCTACCTAGCTCCATCCCCATACTACTTCTAACCTAATTATATATATATATATATATTACATTATATATAAACATTATATATAATATATATACACACTTATATGTATATAACCATATATATATATACACTTTAGTGTTAGGCTTGATTGATATATAGTCTTTAGAGTTATAAGCATGATTGGAGTCCTGGGAGTACAACCCCCAAACAAGATGACTCTATCTCTCCAAGCAGCCATCAGTTGTCAGTAGTTCTTCAGGCATTGTTGGAGTTGTAGTCCTTACCCATTTCCCCAATTCTATCCTAGGATTTTTTTCTGGCTTGAGGTCACTTAGAACTTGGGCATGCTGTCAGCATTGCTGTGAGTTCATATGAGTACCTGACCAGCTGCCTGGAAAACTGTTTCCCTGTGGTCATCCACCTCCTCTGGCTCTTACATCTTTCTGCTCCTTATTCTACAATGATCCCTGAACCTTGGGAGGCTGAAGTTTGATATATGTGTCCTACTCAGGGATGAACAGTCTGTAGCATCTTATTATTCACCTATTGGCCAGTTATGGTTCTATGTGTTAGTCACCATCTGCTGTGTAGGGAATCTTCTCTGCTGAGAGTTGAGGGATGCATTAATCTATGGGTATAACTGAAAGTCATTAAAAATGAGTTTAATACTATATCTATTTAGGAAAATTATAGGATTAGGCTCTCTTCTGTGGCTTGCAGACCATCTAGTCTCGGGTTCCTAGGCCTGATATCTGTGTCGGTTATGAACTCTATCATATGAAGTGGGCCATAAATCCATTTGGTGAGTAGTTGTTTACTCCCATAACATCTGTGCCTCTATTGCACCAGTGCACATACGTTACCAGACCAGTCATTGTGGCTTGCAGAATACACAGCTGGTAAGATTGTTGCTAAATTTTCTCTTCAGATAGTGTGCATAGCAGTTTATAGCCCTATGAAAGCTAGACATTAGAGATGAGACTTTGAAGACAGCATCAGCTTAATTTGTCCTTGTTTATTACACAGTTCATGTACATAGTGTCTTCAGCAATAGGGTCTTGCTCTCAAGATTTTCTGGGTAAAAAGAGCAGAGGCAATGGCTCATATTGTTTGAAGGTCTGTGGGAACCCTGTTAACAGCTTAAAGAGGTAGTCTCTTCCTAGCAATGCTCTTTTACTTTGCTAGCCCATGGTGTGTAGTAAGGGCAATGTCCTCTTATTATAAAGTAACTCTTTTAAATCTCTTTTTATAATGTATATGTATATAATTTATGTGACTTCTATAGTGGAGATATCCATATGGCTTTTTCAAAAGGCCATTTTTTAATAAAATTGGGTTACAAGATCATGATATTCCATGTGTCTTTTCATACACATTTTGTTTTGATTGATCTTCCAAATATTCACTTGTCTCCTCAGTCCTACCACGGCCTCCCTGCTTAAACATTCCCCTCTCTTATTCCCTCTATCTCCTTAACCGATGTTCTACTATACCTCCTCCTTTTAAGACAATCTCACACCCATACCCCCTTCCTACAAGTTAAACAAAGAGAACTCAAGGGTTCAAGCTAGAATTCAAATATGAAGGAGAAATTGAGGAACTAGAGAGCAATCTGACCAGTAGCAGCACTTTCTGATATGGCTAAAAATCTGAGTTAAGTTCCAAGCACCCATACTTGGTGGCTCACAACTGCCTATATGTCCAGTTCTAGGATCTAATGGCTGTTTTGGTCTCTATGGGCACCTGTACACACATAGCACACAGACAGACAAGCAGATACTTGCTCATCCACATAAATGTTTTAAAAAGAAAACAAAACATTATGCATTTGTTCTGGATGACATTAACAGTAAATCTTAATTGGATGTATCCATTTACATGTAAATTTCATTTTTTTCTTTACAGCTAAGTAAAATTCCATATTATATATTATATTTTCATTATCTATTCATCAATTGATGGACATCTAGGCTGATTCAATTTCCCAGCTATTTTGAACCAATGAACATGGGTGTGCAAGTATCTGAGAAGTATGATATATAATTCTTTTGGTATATGCTTAGAATTCGTAAAGCTGGTTCATATAGTGACATTATTCCCAGTTTTATTAAGAAACCTCTGGGCTGATTTCCAAGGTGGCTACACCAACTTACACTACCACTACCACCACCACCACCAACACCACCATATAAGTGTTCCCTTTCCTTATAGCCACACTAGCATTTGTTGTCATCTGTATTACTGATGACCATTCTGATGAGTGTTTTGATATTTAAAAGTAAATAAAAATACATTGTGCCTTCTTGCATGTCTATGGAGCAGCTTGTGGGGAATTCTTGAGAAGCAGTCATATCTGTGTAGGAACCTGAATAACCAGCTGGTGTGGATAGCCTTGGGTGAGAGAGCTCTGTCACAAGTACAGAGGGAAAATGTTGGCAGGAGTATATGAGGTTGGCTAAGGCTCTTCATTGTCCATGAACCCTCTGTCTCTGCTCTGTACCCATAAAGGTACTAGAAACTCCAGGTGCTGTCTTCTCTTATCAGTTCAACCATCTGGAAGATTAGAGCACAGCAGGAAGGAATCGTCCAGGTGGTTGAAAGGACAAAAGAACTTTCCTGTTCTGCTCTGAGAATCATAAGAAAAGAACTTACCCAATGTGACAAACCAAGAACCCATCATTTTGCTCTCCCAGTCTATCCATTTTCCAGCAAATGGCATAATTCAATTCTTCTTTATATATACATCACATTTTCTTTGTGTATATGCATATATATTCATCTGTATATTGAGCAGCTGTGTTTTTTGTGGGTCAGCGTTATCGTGTGTGTGTGTGTGTGTGTGTGTGTGTGTGTATGTGCATGTAGAAGTCAAAGGACAGTGTTGAGTGTAATTACACAGGTACAATCCACATTTTAATTGAGATAGGGTTTCTAACTAACCTGGAACTCACCACGTGTGCTAGAACATCTGGCCATAACAGCTGAAGGATGTGCTGATTTCTGCCTCCCCAGGACTGGGATTACAAGTACTTAAGTCCAAAGATGTTGTTTTTACATACATACTAGGGATTTAACTTTTATATTTAAGGTAAAATTTGAAATTAGATTTTCACCACTCCGACTTTACCTCATGGGCCTCATGCCCTAATAGTTACCTTTGAGGGACCAAGACCAACACAGCTCCAATTTAGCAGGTCCCTTCGCCAGGGAAACCCCAGACTTCCTTTATAACTTCTAGTCCATTCCTACTCCTTTTGCAGCTTCAACATGAATGAACCAGTCCTGCTTGTGGCAAGAGTCCTTGAGTCAGTGGTCTAGTGCATTTTCTTTTTTTTTTTTTTTTTTTTTTTTTTTGGTTGTGTCTTTTTCCAGACAGGGTCTCCCTGTAGCCCCAGCTGTCCTGGAACTCACTCTGTAGACCAGGCTGGCCTTGAACCCACAAAGGTCCACCTACCTCTGCCTCCCAAGTGCTAGGATTAAAGTCATGTGCCACCACGCCCGGCTAGCATTTTCTGTATAACTAGATAGTGGTGAGATATAGAGTTAGTCCAGATCTGTATTCAACTGCAGGAGAGATTGTGAATCTATGTTTTTGTCCCATAGGTAAGAGGCAGCTTCAGGCCACAGGAACTGAACAGAACCCAGAGATTCCAGAACTAAGGATCCTTCTCATAGGGATGCGTGGTGTCGGGAAAAGTGCAGCAGGAAACAAAATTCTGGGGAAACAATCATTTAAGACAATGTTCAGTCAGCAGTCAGTAACTCGGAACTTTCAGTCTGACAGCAGGATCTGGAAAGGGAAGAAGGTTTCAGTCATCGATTCTCCAGACATTTTGTCGTGGAAAGCTTCTGACTCTGAGCTTAAGCAGCACGCCTCTCTAGGTCCCCATGCCTTCTTGCTGGTGACACCACTCGGCTCTTGGGTAAAGAGCCATGACGAGATGTTCAACATCATCAAAAGTCACTTTGGAAAAAAATCTACAAAATACATAATCATTCTTCTAACCAGGGAAGAAGATTTTGGGTATCAGGATGCAGATATATTAATTCAGAGAGATGAAGTTGTTTGGGATCTCATTCAGAAATGTGGAAAAAGATACAGTACCTTCAACTCCCAGACAAACATGGAAGAAGAACAGAGCCAGGTGGACAAGCTCTTGGACCAAGTTGTGACCATGGTGCAGTGCAATGATATGAAGCCTTGCTTCTTCAGAGAGAAAGGTAAGCTAAGCCTAGAGAGCCACTTTCTGTAGTGCACTTGAAATATAAGGAATTCAGTAGAGCTGTTACATTCTGAAGGGTGTTGAGGCAAGAGCTCAACTGGTAGCTGTTCTAGTTTCCTCTGCTGCTGTGATCAAATACACTGTCTAAATGAAAGAAGACAGGGAAGGTTTTATTTTTCTTATACTTCCAGAGATCACAGTCCATCTCTGAGGGAAGTCAAGGGAGGACAGCATGTTAGTAATCCAAAGAAGAAACTACATAGGAATGCTGCCTTTATTGTCTCTGATTCTTACACAGGGTCATGCTTAGCTAGCTGTCTTGTACATCTCAGGTCTAGCTGCCTAGTGATGGCATGGTCCACAGTAAAATGCATCCCCCTGCATCAATTAAATAAGATAGTCCCCCACAGATATGCACACAAACCAACCTGACATAGGGAAATCTTTGAAGATTCTCCTCCCAGATTACTCTAGGCTATGTAAAGTTGAAAATTAAAGGTAATCAGGAAGTAGGATGCTTCCCTAGCATACAGGACCTGGGTTAGATCCCTAGTACTACCTCAACAGAGGGTGCTTATCCACACACACACACACACAATCCCAGCATTAGGGAGATAGAGGCAGGAGAAACAGAAGTTTAAAGTCAGGGTTGAAATGATGGCTCAGTGTTTGAGAACACTGTTCTTGTAGAAGAACAAGTTTTGAATCCTAGAACCCACATAACAGATAACAACCATCCATAACACCATTTGCAGGAATCTGGTACTCTCTTCTGTTCTCCCTGGGTACTGCATGACTTGGGTGTTCTTATACACATGCAGACATAACGCTCATAAATGTAAAAATAATAAATAAAAATTTTAAAAAAGGAAGTTCAAACCCAGCTTAGGCTACATGAGACTCAAAAATGACAACAGTATAAACAGACAGAAAAACCAGTGAACCACACCACCACCAACAACAAAATGGGTCCATTCTATGGTGACTTTTCTCTGATTCCATTCTCTGTCAAAATGTCCTGAAGTTGCCTTTTCCATGCACACTCCCAGAACTGGTCTCTATTCCTTCATAATCCTCCTGTCTTTTCTCAAATTTGGATGCTGAGGGTCTCAGGGGAAGGTGTGGGCATTTTTTTCCTCCACAATCAGTGTACTGTTGTAGGGCCTCAATTCTCAGCACCACTGATGACTTAGTTTTAGATCATTGATGTACTTTGCTTTCTCTTCATCTTGACCACTCTCTGTGTTCTTTTCCTTCAGTGTTGTAGATTTGGGAAGCCATTTTAAGAAAGTGTGAGTAGCAAAAATACTTAGGATGAAAAGAATAAAATAACCAAGACTAGACAACGGCAAGGCCCCCAATGCATGCTGCTGAGGAAGGAGTAATCACTGTCTCAGGGCTCCCTTCTCTGTTGGCCACATCTTAGTCACTTCCTATTCCTATTCCTATTCCTATTCTTATTCCTATTCAGGTGCTCTCTTTGGATTCAGTTGTCTTCACCCAATAAGAGCAATAAACCCAAAAGTGTGTTACTGTTTACTGCCTTTTATCATTCCCCCATGGAGAAGAAGGTTTGGGGGAACCTTTTATTTTATTTTTATTTATTTCTTTATTATATTTTAAGGGATTCACAATATAAGAGCACAGTTGTTTTCAGATCACATTGACTTTGTTCAGTTTGCCATACAATTAGGTAATTGGTACTAGCATCCACTGATGAGTGATACCATTCATCCTTTGTTTTTCTGGGACTGTGTTACTTCACCCAGCATGATATCTTCTAGCTCCAGCCATTTACCTGCAAAGCTCATGATATCATCTTTCTTTACCACTGCATAGAACTCCATTGTGGAGATGTACTGCATTTTCTCTATCCACTCGTCAGCTGAGGGGCACTTGGGTTAGTTCCAGCTCCTTGCTATTGTGAAGAGAGCTGCAATAAACATGGCTCTGCCTGTATCTCTGTGGTAAGATGAGTCTTGTGGGTACATGCCCAGGAGTGGTATGGCTGGGTCAGGTGGCAAGTTCATTCCAAGTCTTCCAAGGGTTCTCCACACTGCTTTCCATAGTGGCTGTATGAGTTTACATTCTCACCAGCAGTGGATGAGGGTTCCCCTTTCCCCACAACCTCTCTAGCACTTGGTATCATTTGTTTTCTTGATCTTAGCCAGTCTTATTGGAGTAAGATGATATCTTAAAGTGGTTTCAATTTGTATTTCCTTAATTATTAGTGATGTTGAACACTTCTTAAGATGTTTCTCGGCCATCTCTAATTCCTCACTTTTGAAGTTTCTGTTCAGCTTTTTGCTCCATCTATTGAGTGTGTCATTTATTTTTCTTCTTTGCTTTTTGAGTTTATATATTCTGGATGTCAATGCCTTGTCAGATGTATCTGTGGTGAAGGTTTCCTCCCACTCTGTGGGATTTCTCTTCACTTCCTTGATTGTTTCTTTTGATGTACAGAAGCTTTTGAGTTTAATGAGGTCGCATGGGGGGGGGCTTTAAAGAAGTAAATTGACAAGTGGGAAAGTCAGGAGAGAACATGTGAGGAAACTCAAATCAAAACAGATTTTGGAGAATGTGTAGGGTTTGGATGATTGAGCAGAAAGCTGGGAGATATCCCAGAGAGAATGCTGGAAACAGTAAGAAAGGGGGCACTGACTGAGCATGCCTCCATTTTCCTTTCATACTGCTGTTCTTAGTTAAATTTAGACCCCTCCTCCATCCATTCCCACACTCCTTCCCACTCACCACACCTCACATATTCTGCTATACATGTTAAGTCTTATCCAGTTAAACATTTGTACCCAGAAGTCCTTCAGTGCAATTTTATCCACTGGAGTCTACTCATCATGTCTAGAAATCTTAAAGAATGTTTACTCTGCCTCCCTCTGCAGTAGTCAGTTGCCAACACTTCTCAGACAATGGCCTACCTGACAGCCATTTCCCTCACTCCATTCTGGGCCCTTGTCTAATTGAGTTGGCGTGGATCTTGTGCTCAATGCCACCATTTCCACATGTTCACATGAACCAGGTTACATTGCCTTGAAAACTTCTGTTTCCCTGTGTTCATTGAATACCTCTAGCTTTTACAATATTTCCACCCCGTCATCCATTATAGTCCTTGAACCCTGGGTGAGTGAGTTGTAATATAGGAGTCCTATGCAAAGACAAACGCTCTGCAGTTTTTACTCTCTAAAATGTTGCCAGTTGTGGTTTTCTAGATACATCACACTCAGTGTATAAGTAAGCTTTGCTGGTGAGACTTGAGGGATGTGCTAGAAGAGAGAAAACTCCCTGTTCTGCTATGTTTCATACGCATTAGACATATGTGCTTGATTGTAGATGCATCATCTTGGGCTCTGCATCTCTCAGACATATATTCTCTGTGTGTGACCATTGGAGAACCCTGCATTATCCCCTATCTCTTGGAAAAAGAAGCTTCTTTGATGAGTAGTATACAATATAATTGCCAGCAAATATAAGGATTCTTATTTAACATATAAGAAATTTCATTTGTCTAGAGATATAACAGAGACTGGGTTTTCTCTACGATCTATGACCTCTCCAGCCTTGTATATTTGCCTATGATTACAGTGTCACTTATGAGTTAACTCCCATTAGAGGACTTTAAATTCAATTAGATAGCTGTTGTTTATCCCCCAGATAACAGTGCACCTAATAGTACCAACCAAGGTGATTTGGTGCCAGTTGTCTTGGTTATTAGGTTTTAGTAACTTGAAAATTAATTCCTAATGAAGAACCATGTAGAGTGACATAGTACCAGTGTATATGCATCAGGAAAACCCAAAGGGATACATAAAGACAGATCTCCATGAAACTGCAAATTCCATTCATAGGAACATATTTCCTTCTCCATCACTACCCACACACCACTGTTACTGTGTATCTTTAATAATGATGAAGTATCAGTGACTCGTCAGTGAAAGACACAGTGAGGTTCATCATGTAGTCAATGAAGTTCAATCTGAGACAACGAAGGGGAGTGATAATCCATTGGTGGTACATGTGAGTAGATTTTCCTTGAAAAGACAATTGTATAGAATTGTATATAATAGCTTTCAAATATCTTAAAGTGGTTCTGCTTTGGTCATCAGAAGGTGGCAATGGGGAGATTTAGTCATAGGAGGAACAGAAGACCAACATGAGATTTGTGTACTAGATCCAGTGCAGGGAGTCCAATACAAGGCCAGTGTTTCTCATCAGAGCCACAGGTTAACAAGAGGACCTGGAGAAGGAAAACTAATAGATTCATGTTCAAAGATGAGTACTGAAGAGTGCATTGTCCAAGTCCCACTGTTAAGTTCACAGAATATATAAAGAAGGGCAAGCCAGTTTCATGTGTGGGAAGGACTTTCCTGGTCATGGGGAGGTCTAGATGCTGTCTGACCTTAATGATGCAACTACTGCCAGGAATACTTTCGAAGGATGAACGACAAATCAACCACAGTCATAAAGCTTTCCCAATTTTCTCTGCACAGAACCATTGACCATTGTCCTCGTGGGGAAGAGTGGAACTGGAAAGAGTGCGACTGGGAACAGTATTCTGAGGAGATGTGCCTTTTTCTCTCAACTCCAAGCCCGGCCAGTCACCCAGAGATGCCAGAGTGAAAGAATGAATGTGGATGGGCAGGATATTGTGGTTGTGGACACTCCATCACCCATCATGATATCTGGGGTTCAAAATCCTTCTTCCTATGTATGGAAGGAGGTCACACATTGTGCAGAAGGAGAAATAATTTTTGTATTGGTGGTCCAGCTGGGACGGTTTACACAAGAGGATGAAAAGGTAGTGGAGCAACTAGAGGCCATTTGGGGGGATGATTTCATTAGATACACGATTGTGCTCTTCACACGTAAAGAAGACCTTGGTAATGGGAATCTCAAAGATTATATTAAGCACACGGATAACAAAGCCCTTAAAAATATAATGAAAAAGTGTAGCTGGAGAGTCCATGGTTTTAACAACAAAGACACAGGTCCAGACCTGGAAAAAGATGTGAAAATTCTTTTGAAAAGAGCCAATGATCTGAGACTGAGCCTTGATGGGTATGAGCACATCTAAGACAGTAACATGAGAAACATCAAAGAAAATCTCTCCAGCAAAATACTAGTTGTGCTAGTTGCTTCAAATCAGACATTTCAAAAGGGTGGAGTTTATTCAATTAAGGGATCCTGTCTGACATGGGTCAGGTAGTGTGTTAGGAGCAGCAGGAGTGGTCTATTGACCTCATGCAAATCCAAGGCTTTGAGGATCCTGATGTAATTTCATACCATTTTAGTGGTGGTTATTTAGGTAAATAAATTTTCATGGTGGATAGAAGTGAATTATAGGAATAAATAGGGAACATGGTAGAAAAATTGGAGAAAAGTTTTGAATAACAGGTTGATATAAAGGGTCAAAAAAGAAACCACATCAACAATATAGATAGGATAAAGATAAGACTAATATTGTGACCAAGGGTGAGGTCAGCAGATTGTCATAATATAGACAATGCCTGGAGAACCAGAGGATCCAGATACCTAAAGAGAAGTGCATGTTCAGGATGCTTCTGGGCCTATCAGAAATGCATTGTACAATGCAGTGGGCTCCTCTGTTGCCCAGTGTGTCTGCTGGGTCCCCTGGCTCCCTGAGCTTCCTGTCCACTCTGCAGTAGGGCTCAGGGATAGACTGTCTGTATGCTCCTGTGGAATCTGTATCCTAGAGCTCTCCTTACAACACACCTGAATCTGAATGGGCATGGTCTGCCCTTCCTCGTGGTCCTTGAGGAAATGGATATAAGCTTCAGTTTCCAAGAGATTTTATTACTTAACACAACAGTGAAATAGACTAGAACAAAAATTAAAGGGTGCACAAAATTCCCAGAGTTAATGAATACTGAAAGTTCTAAAATTCTCATTTTCATTCTAGATTTGCTGAATGGAAGGTTATTGAAAACTCCTTTTTACTACTCCCAGTTCTCTTAGTCTTTGAGGGTTAAGGAGTACATTGAAACTCAAATAAGTCAAATAATAACAGTTCAAGGAAATTAAGGTCTTATTGTATCCTATGTCAAGATATCCAGAAGTAGACTGGCATCAACATTCCAACTTCACTCTGTATTCTGTCTCAGCCTGACTGGCATGTGAATTTTGTTTCTTGGTTTCAAGTTGTTGGCATCCTACGAGTTGCTGAGCAGATCTACTCTACTGGAAGTTGTCGAGGTGGGACATATGTGAGATGGATAACATGCAATCTTCTCTGAAGTGTATGGAAAGTCTGATGATTTAGTATCTGCTGTTTTACTTACTTTGATGTAAGATCTATGCCACATGTGTATTTTCTTGAATATTGTTACCTTCAAAATTGGACTATTTATAAGTGACAAGACTGAAACCATTAGGACCTGTGATATAAAACGTGATCATAGCCAGGAGGCTCAGATATAGTCCCATTTAGCCTTTGTGTGTCCTCATTCAATGTCATTGTGTCATGTGTGATCGCATTCCACATGTGGCTCAGCTCCAGGGCTTGTCTCCTACCTCCAGGCTGATAGTCTCTAGGCTTCACTCCTGCAAGAAGGGGGGAGGGAAAACTGCAGGAGATCACCCTGGAAATGAGCAGACTCACATGTGCAGAACTGGGAGAATAGTAACTCCATTTATTTTCTGTCCATGAGGTCTATATACGAAAGGCTACTGTGCTCTGGGCAAGGAAGTGGAGGGCAGGCAGAAGGGAGGGGTGATCCACCTTGGCTCTAGTCTGGGGGCTGCAGAGCTCTGGTTTGTGCAACAGATATCTAGAGGCATGACATTTTGCTCAATGCCTCAAGAGAAGGGGTCATCTGGTCCTGGAACTTTGCAGAGATAGAAGCGCAAATAATTTTAATATCCTGAACCTTCCTGCTACAGATAATTCACAGAGGCAACTGAATGCCCACAGGTATATCAGATAACCAGAGATCTTCTGGGAGAGTTCTTATAAGTTCTTGCTTAAAGCCACACAAAAAGTTTCATTCCCACAACCCATCCTTTGTTTTTTAATAAAAATGGAGTAGGAATGTCACAGTCCTCTGGGGGGGGGGTCCTCTGGGATGGCCTGGTATTGGACTAGAACAGTCTTGGCCATGACCTCAGTGAGTGGATTGATTCGGTTTTTGATAAACCAGAGGACACAGGGTGCGATAGTCAGGAGGATTCCTAGGGTGAAAATTGGTCCCAGTAAGGGAAGTAAACAGATAGTCAGGGGGTTGGAAAACCATGGGACAGAAACTTGTGGGGAGTACTTTGTGCAGAGTTCTTTTCTGAAATCCTTCAGGTTTTTAACATTTTGCTTGATGATACCAGACTCATTTAAATAAAAACAGCATTCCTCCAGGAACATGCAGGTTTCTCCATTTTCTGTAGTTAAGTTCAGGGTTCACTGGTTCTGCATCACCACCTCAGCCAGAGAAGTTATCTGTCTCTGGAGCGATTACAGGCTATTTGTCGTGGACGCTGTTGCCTCATCAAGCTTAGTTTGGAAGTCCGCTTCCATGCTGTAAACCCTTGCTAGGGCTCCACCCACAGTTCCTATCACTGCTGTAGAGAGAATGATGCCTAGGCTGACCAGAAGCGGGATGAATATCTCTCTTTTGATGGTCTGGGTCTGGTTGCAGTATCCCAGTGAATTCCTCCTTCTCATAAAGGAAGATCTGGGGAGAAATAACTATGGGCAAGCAAATTCCAGAACCAGTAGCTTTTGCACAGAGGGATGTGGTGCCATCACACCAGAGAAAGAATGGGGATTTGACACACAGGGTCCTGTAGAGAGGAACACTTCAGAGGCATCTGGGGTCTGGGGCTGCTGCAGCTCTCAGTAAACAAATAGGAAGTGTAGTGAGTTGGTGAAAGAGAGAAATGCCATGAAACATCAGCTCTATCTCCATGGGGGCAGATTCCTGTAAAGAGGCATTAGAAGGAACAGCAGTGAAAAGAGGGCCTGTAAGGGATGCACAGAAAAAACATTGGGAGACATGAGAGTGGGTGGTATAATTGAGGAGATCTCTAGCATATTCAATGTACTGTGCCATGTTACAGTGGACTGAAGCTTTCCTTCCATTTTGGATTCCTGTAACAGAATGTGGGATTGAGTGAGGCTGGCCTAAGGAGCTAGAACAAGCTGGTGGGAGATATGGATATCCGCCACAGGGTACCAGGCATCACTGTAAGGGTAGAGTTTTCCCTGCACTCCAGCTCACCAGCAGTCACTCCAGGGGTCCTTTATATTAATTTTAAACTGGTTATTTTGGATTTGGAACAGGCTTCTTGGGCTGCGAACACTCTCTAACCTGCAAGACCAGATTCTGCAACTGCCATAAATATCAGCTTCCTGTAAACACTGTCCTTTGTTAAGATGGGCGAAGCAGATAAAGGGTACCTGAGAGGTATTGGTGGAATTGGGAAGCACAGTGATTGCAATTGCCTTATTGCAGCCTTGCAAAGGACAGTCACTGGTTCCAATTACCCGATTTCTTCCTTTCCAAGTTTCTCTGACAAAGAACCACCAGACATGGATCCAAGTCGGAGGCCTGTTCACAGGCTGGGCAGAGACAGAGTTAGTTTGAACTATTATGAGAGCAGCCAAAAGGATGGCAGACAGGGGTGCATATGGGGGCGGGGGACACATGGATTTTGTAGAAGTGAAGAGTTGCTCAAGTTTCTTCCATGTTATATAATTTGGGTTCTGGGAGTGCCTCCTCCTCTTTCTCCTCTTCCGGAGACCCACCTGTTGTTAGGGTAGTGATTTTCTATGTGTACTGGAAATCCAATGAGGCCTACAGCTATATGAACATGATTTTGAATCAGCCACTGGATATCCAGGAGGGAGAAGGGTGTCACTATGACATCAGGCTCCTTCCTGAGTGTTTACAGGGAATGCTCCCTCCCATTTTTTATCATAGCAGCTAAAGAATCCATTTCAGTTAACAGTCAGAGACTTTACCCTATGGGCGTGTGCAGCAACTCTAGTACTCCCCTGGATTGATAAAGAGCTCCTACGAGCATGGGGGTGATGTTAAAAACAAGCAACTGTACAGGAAGGGAGGGTGTAGAATGTGCTAAAGCCATGCTCCGGAGAGCTCGGTTGACTTCTGCTATAGCTTCTGAGGCTTCTGCTCTGAGGTTTCGCTTGGAAGCTGGATTCCTGTTGCCTCACAGAAGATCAAAGAGAGGCTGTAGCATTGTCTTGGGAATCAACAGCCATGGGCGGAGCCAGTTAATATTTCCTAGGAAGGACTGAAGGGATGCTAGTTCTAGCGTGGGAGGAAGGGAGAGTACAGGTTTGAGTGGCCTCACTGCTGTGAGAGGAATTTCAGTGCCTAGGAAATTAATTGGGGGAATCATTTGAACCTTAGCATGGGCTATTTTAAATCCAAAAGCTTCTAAGGATGGTACTTTAACGTTGCTGGGTCAGTTGATAATTTGTCCCAAACTAAAACGTTGCCCATGTAATGGAAGACTTGCAGAACTTTTTCCATATGGGGTTTAAGGGCTGCAGCTACCACCTCTTGGGAGAACGTTGGGCTGTTGGCCATGCCTTGTGTCAGAATGCTCCACTCATAATGAGTTGCTGGACCTGAGTTGTTAATTGCAGGGACTAAGAATGTGAACTGCTTGCAATTCTCAGTGAGGAGGGGAATTGAAAAGAAATAGTCTTTGATATCTAAGGCTAGCAGAGGGGTGTTAGATGGGATAGCAGAGGCAAGGAGGAGACCCCTTTGTGGAGACCCAAATATATGCATATTTCTGTAAATGGCTCGCAGGTATTGTAAGAGACGCCAACCTCCTCTTGCCATTTTTATGACAAACACAGGGGTGTTCCAGGGACTGCAAAATGGACGAATGTGTCCCGACGAAAATTGCTCTTTGACTAAAGTCTTGGAGAGCTTGTAATTTCTCCCCTGGTAAGGGCCACTGCTCAATCAAGACTGTATCATCTGACTTCCAGTCCAGATAAGGGGGAGCATATTCAGTAGTGACCCTCAGGATTGGGAGTGCTTCTTGCTGAGATGATGGAGGCGATTTCCCCCCAGTTAAACTGTCTGGGCATGTTTATTCTCATTTGCAGTGGTAATAACCACATCCAAAGTCCCCCAAATATCTTTCCCTAGTAGATTGATATTAGTGGGTACTATTAATGGGTGAATCTGACCTGTGTTTCCATCAGGGTCCTCCCAGGTGTAAACATTTTTAGTTATGTAAGACTGTGAGGGCCCTCCTATTCCTAGAAGTTTAGGTCCTGGGAGCAAGTTCCAGTCAGGGGGTATTTCTTACTGTTTTATAATGGTTCTGTCTGCCCTGTATATATCAAACATTTAAAAGGCCTCCCCCCAATTTTAGTCATCAATGCAGGCAGGATGTGAGCCTTCTGAAATAGGTGCTGCCCAGAGGGCATGTACTGACTCTTTCTCCACCTTTTACCCTGGGCTAGGGGCTGGCCACCTAGGAGTTTAAAGGTGGCAATTTTTTGCCATCTTTATCATAGTTTGAGCAGCAATCCTTCCCCCAGTGATATACTTTTTTAATTTTTTTTATTTCTTAATAATAGGTCATAAGTAATGAATACAGGCATCCTTCATGTAAAACCAATTTTCAAGTAGCTATGCCCAACCTTATACAACCTGAGGACTCCATTGTCCAGCTGGGGGAGTGTATTAGTCAGGGTTCTCTAAAGAAACAGAAGCAACAGGACGAATATATAAGTATATACAATTTATTGATTTGCTCATGTGATGGAGATCAACAGTAGCACTGAAATGGAGAGGCTGGGAATCCAGGGACCTGCTCAGTCTGCAAGGCTAGATGTCTCAGTAGTCCCAATCTGGTGTGAAGGCCCGGTGGATTCCAGGAGATCTGCTGAACTCAGTACACGCTGGGATCTGAAGGGTTGATCATAGCAGCAAGACAAACTCACCAGTGAGAGAGAGACAAGCCGCAGGAAAAAAGGGACCAGCTCCCTCTGCTGTGGTCCTTTATACTGCCTGCAGAAGGTAAGGCCCACATTTGGGGTGGGCCATCCGGGTTGAGGTGGTCCAATCCGAAGATCCTTTTCTCTTATTTGTTCCTTAGTCCAGTCAAGTTGATACCCAGGATTAACCATCACAAGTCCACCCCTTGTCAACTTGACACCCAATAAATAGCCTCTCCTTATGTTATACTTAAATGTCAATTGCAAACATGGCAAGGTCATAATTCCACCTAACATGTTATAAGTGTCTCATGTGCAATAGCAAAGCATTATATCTTAGAGTAGGTGGTAATGTCCTTGATAACCTAAGTATGACAACACTTAACACTTATCTCAGTTGCACATTCAAAAGGGAACAACACAAGTATCTGCTTAATATATATAAATTTTAATTAAATAATTAATATATAATCAACTAATAAATAATATTTATATGATCAATCACATTCTTAACCAAATAGGACAAAAGTTAATATCTATTATAATCCACGTTTCTGCAACTGGTCCCATGGCCTCAGCTGATATTTATGACTACCTTCTTCTACTACCCATTCTGTATTTCCTCCACCATCAGCAAGCACCTCTGCAGGTCTTGGCTCTTTCCCTGGAGGAGTGACACATACCATCATCCCTGAAGGGTCTGGGCCATTTATTGTCCTGTCGGGTTTGGGTTGTTGGAGTTTCCCATTGACCTTAATCATAGGACATGTAACACCAGAAGGCGCCCTACAGAATCTCCTGCCTTCCAGACATAATCTTCTTTGCCCCCATTGTGGAGAAAAAGTCCAATTTCCCCCTGGTAGTCTGGATCAATCACTCCTCCTACAGCTGTTATTCCTTCCTTAGCCTGTTGGATTAAGGGCAGTAGAAGCCCAAAGTGGCCAGAGGGAAGTCTTAGCTTCCAGTTCAATGGAACGTGTGCTGTATCTCCAGGCAAAAGCACCCCTCCCCTTTGGAGCCAAAACTTTTAGACCAGCAGAATGCCAGGTCATGGGTACAGGAAGCAAAAATTTGTCTACTGGGTCACTAGGGGTGATAGTGAGTGGAATCACTCCCACTTCCACCCCTTGGTTCCTGGACCCATGAATTCTGGCTATAGGAGAAACAGTACCGTATAGTGGGCGCTGATTCAAAGCTTATACTGCCTGCTGGAGAACCTTGCCCCAGCCCTGCAGGGCATTACTACATAATTGGTGCTGTAACTGTGTCAAGAGGCTACTCCATTGTTCTATCAAGCCAGCTGCTTCTGGGTGGTGGGGAACATGGTAAGATCAGTGGATACCATGACCATGGGCCCACTGTTGCACTTCTTTGGCTGTGAAGTGAGTTCCTTGGTCAGAAACGATGCTATGAGGAATACCGTGACAGTGGATAAGACATTCTGTAAGTCCCTGGATGGTAGTTTTGGCAGAGGCATTGCGTGCAAGAAAGGCAAATCCATAATCAGAATAAATATCTATTCCATTAAGGACAAATATCTGTCCCCTCCATGATGGAAGTGGTCCAATGTAGTCAACCTGCCACCAGGATGCTGGCGGGTCACCCCAGGGAATAGCACCATATTGGGGGCTCAATATTGGTCTCTGCTGTTGGCAAATCTGGCACTCAGCAGCAACTGTAGCCAGATCAGTCTTGGTGAGTGGAAGTCCATGCTGTCGAGCCCATGCATAACCTCCATCTCTGCCACCATGACCACTTTGTTCATGGGCCCTTTGAGCAACAGGGACAGCTGGAGAAAGAGGCTGATTATCCACAGAGAGAGTCATCCTATCTACTTGATTATTAAATTCATCCTCTGTTGAGATCACCTTTCGATGAGCACTTACATGAGACACAAGTATCTTCACATCTTTTGACCATTTAGAGAGCTCTATTCACATACTTCTTCGCCAAATGTCTTTCTCAGCAATTTTCCAGTCATGGTCATTCCAAGTCCCTGACCATCCAGCCAAACCATTGGCTACAGCCCATGAATCAATATATAATTGAACCTCTGGCTATTTCTCCTTCCAGGCAAAATGTACAACCATGTGTACTGTCCGAAGTTCTGCCCACTGTGAAGCCTTTCCTTCACCAGTGTCCTTTAGAGTTGTTTCAGAAATTGGCTGTAATGCTGCAGCTGTCCACCTCTGGGTGGTGCCTGCATAGTGTGCAGAGCCATCAGTAAACCAGGCCCTAGTCTTCTCTTCCTTGGTCAACTAATCATAGGGCAAGCCCCATGAAGCCATAGGTGCATGCTTAAGCACAGAAGGCATTGTAACAGGAGTGGGAACCATAGGCATTTGGGCAACTTCTTCCTGTAGCTTGCTTGTGCCCTCAGGGCCTGCACAGGCCCTATCATGTGTGTACCACTTCTATTTGATAATGAATTGTTGCTGCGGAAGTCCTATTTTATGGTCTGGTGGGTCAGATAACACCCAGCTCATGATGGGCAGCTCAGGTAGCATGGTGACTTGGTGGCCCATTGTCAAATGTTCAGTTTCCACTAAGGCCCAATAGCAGGCTAAAAGATGTCTCTCAAAAGGAGAATAGTTGTTTGCAGATGAAGGTAGAGCCTTACTCCAAAATCCCAAGGGCCTCTGCTGTGATTCCCCTATGGGAGCCTGCCACAGACTCCAGACAGCACCTCTATCTGCCACTGATACCTCAAGCACCATTGGGCCTGCTGGATCATATGGCCCTAGGGGCAGAGCAGCCTGCACTATAGCCTGGACCTTTTGAAGAGCCTTTTCCTGTTCCAAGCCCCACTCAAAGTTTCTGCCT
>VZQC01004519.1:667865-742387 GCA_009823505.1 Rhizomys pruinosus
TTATATATTAATATAATATATTATATATTATAATATATTTATTATATAATATATTAATATATTAATTATATATTATAATATATTTATTATATTATATGTCATAATATATTATAATATATTATATATTATATAATAATATATATTATTATATTTGGCTCTGAATAGAGAATTTTCCTTTCACAGTTCCTATGACTATCAGTCAATTAAAGAAACTAACTATATCACTTTTATAAGAGATTACCTCTATAACAGTCAGCTGTAATTTACATTTAAGGAATGACTTCATTACCATCATGTATTTCTTTGTTCTATGAGAGTGAGTTAAGGAAATCTCTTATATTAAAACTTTGTGGCATCTGAAAGGTAAAGTTCATTAGGACTCATTATAAATAGTTGTTACAGTTAGGATCCACAGAGATGTATGATGCCTGTAGCAGTCTTGGGCTTTTCTTCCTTTTAATGTTTACCCGGGCCAACTTTTCTGCATTAAATTTACTCAAGCTGTTTATCATTTCCTGTACGTTGTTAATTTGGGAAGGTAACTTAATTCCTTTAATTAAATTATCTTACCAGTACAAGAAAAAGTTAAAGTTGATACTGTACAGCACAAATATTGTAGAGAATATTTGTATCCATTAAACCCAAAGTTGTTGTTATACAAATTATAAGTGAAGCAGATGTGGACTGCAATTTATATTTATAATTAGCTTAAATATATTACATTTTTTTCTTAAAACCTTTTAACCAATGTTGTTTAGTATAGACAACTTTACTTTTACTAAGTCCTAGAATACCATATAACATGTAGACAAAGTTTGGGCAAATTTGGATAACTGTTAAACTCACATCAGTTAACTATACCTTAATCTAATATAGACCTGTGTTCCCCTCCCAAACCTTTCACCCCACCAGATTCACCATTTAAGTCAGTTCTTGTTGCAGTCTTTTCCGTTGTTGTTGTTCTTTCCAATGTGCATCACTCCCCACACAGAATATTTATAACTGGGTTATTGGTGCTAGCATCCAGAGATGAAGGATACCATTCATCATTTGTTTTTCTGGGATTGTGTTACTTCACTTAAGATAATTTCTTCCAGTTCCATCCATTTACCTGCAAATTTAATGATGCCATCTTTCTTTACTGCTGCATAGAACTCCATTGTATAGATGTACCACATTTTCTCTATCCACTCATCAGTTGAAGGGCATTTTGGTTGGTTCCAGATCTTCACTATTGTGAAGAGAGCTGCAATGAACATGGCTGTACATGTATCTCTGTGGTATCAAGAGTCTGGTGGATATATTTCCAGAAGTGGTATGGCTGGGTCTGGTGGTAGGCTCATTTTGAGTCTTTTAAGAGTTCTCCGTACTGCTTTCCATAGTGGTTGTACAAGTTTGCATTCTCACCAGCAGTGGATGAGTGCTCCCCTTTTCCCACATCCTCTCCAGCATTTAGTATCATTTGTTTTCTTCATCCTTTGCCAGCCTTATCACGGTGAGATGGTATCTTAAAGTGGATTTAATTTGCATTTCCTTAATTATTAGAGATGTTGAAAACTTTTTAAGATGTTTTTCAGCCATCTCTATTTCCTTGCTCGTGAAGTTTTGCTCAGCTCCTTACCCCATCTTTTGAATGATTCATTTGTTTTCTTACTTCTCTATGTTTTGAATAGTTTATATATTCTGGAGGTTAATGCTCTGTCAGATGTATCAGCAGTGAAGGTTTCCTCCCACTCTGTGTGTTTTCTCTTCAGTTCCCTGACTGTTTCTTTTGCTGTACAAAAACTTTTGGATTTAATAAGGTCCCACTTGTCAATTGTAGACCGTATTTCCTGAGCAGCTGCTGACTGATTTAGAAAGTCTTTTGCTACACCTATGTCTTGTAAATTGTTGCCAACCTTTTCTTCTATCACCTTTAGAGTTTTGGGTTTCACATTGAGGTCCTTGATCCATTTGGAGTTGATTTTTGTTACAGGGTGTGTTCCAGTTTGTCTTCCATTGCTGTGACAAAACACTCTGACCAACACCAACTTGGGGAGGAAAGGGTTTACTCAGCTTACATCTGCTGGGTCACAGTTCATCACTTAGGGAGGCCAAGGCAGGAACTCAGGGCAGGAACCTGAAGACAGGAGCTAAAGCACAAGCTATGGAGGAATGCTGTTCACTGAATTGCTCCCCTGGCCCATGCCCAGCCTGCCTTCTTATACGGTACACAACAACCTGCCCAGGGTGGCACCACTCACTGGGGGCTGGGCTCTCCCACACTGCTCGACCATCAAGACAATACTTCACAGATGTGGCCACAGGTGAATCCAAAGAAGCCAATTCCCCAACTGAGGCTCCCTCAACCCAGGTGTGTAAAGTTGACACTAAAGCTATCCAGCACAATTGACCCCCTTGTCAACTTGACACACAAAACACATCACTATTAAACCACCACCTTTCTAGTTCTTATCCCCAAAGTACGATGTTTACATTAATCACAAGCTAAGACAGTACAACCTTAAAAGCCCTACAGTCCTTAAAATGTCCAAACACTTAAAAGTTCACAGTCTATTAAAAGTCTCTTAACTGTGGGCTGCTGTAAAATCCAAAACAAGTACTGTCTTATTTCAAAGGGACGAATCAGGCACACTCAAACAAAACATAAGTCCAGCAAAGTAGCTCAAGGCTGGACACCTGGGATTCACTCATATCTTCTGGGCTCCAAAGGGTTTCAGCAGCTCCCCCTCTCCAACTCTGCCATCTGTGGCACACACAGCTCATCTCGAAGGCCCAGGCCAACTCCATTCCACAACTGCTGCTGCTCTTGGTGGTCATCCCATGGTCCCGGCATCTGCAAAAAGCTGGAGTCGCCACTGAAACTGAGGCAGCACCTTCACCAATGGTCTCTTCGGACCTCTCCTGGTGCAAAGCCTCAGCTTCTCTCCATGACCCCTGAAATCCTGGCCTCTTCACAGCAACCAAGGTGCACTTCCACCAATGGTCTTTCCTGACCTCTCACAGTGCCAAGCCTCGGCTGCTCTCTGTGACCCCCTCAAATTTCAACACTGGAACCATATGAGAGACTCTTACACATTACCAAGTCCTGCTTCTGGCTCCACATGGAGGCTCAGGCCCCTTCTGGAAAACAGCTTTTGTGTGCTGACCCTGAGGAAATTCTTCCCAGAAGATTTCAGCCAAGTGATGCTGGTCTCTTGTTACTTACAGCTGATTTTTCAGTCCCAGATAACTAGCATCAATTGTCCCAGTACAACAAAGATTTCACTTCAGGTTCTGGTCTCTTGTTAATTACAGCTGATTCTTCAGCCCCAGCTGACCAGAACCCACAGATTACACAGTCCTGATGATCTCTTCTCCCTTTTGAAAGTAGATACTTCAAAAGCCAGGCCTCCATCTTCTACAAATCTTTCAGCAAAACTGCTCCAAGCTCCGCAGCAGCAATCTTTAGGCATTCAATAATCTTCCCAGCCCAAAGTTCCAAACGTCTCCACAATCCTTCCCCCAAACACCAAAATCAGGTCTGTCACAGCAATGCCCCACTCTTCTGGTACCAATTTCTGTTCTAGTTTTTCTTCCATTGCTGTGACAAAACACTCTGACCAACATCAACTTGTGGAGGAAAGGGTTTATTCAGCTTACATCTCCTGGGTCACAGTTCATCACTCAGGGAACCCAAGGCAGGAACTCAGGGCAGGAACCTGGAGGCAGAAGCTGAAGCACAAGCCATGGAGGAATGCTGTTCACTGGCTTGCTCCCCTGGCCCATGCCCAGCCTGCCTTCTTATATGGTACACAACAACCTGCCCAGGGTGGCACCACTCATTGNTCAGGGCAGGAACCTGGAGGCAGAAGCTGAAGCACAAGCCATGGAGGAATGCTGTTCACTGGCTTGCTCCCCTGGCCCATGCCCAGCCTGCCTTCTTATATGGTACACAACAACCTGCCCAGGGTGGCACCACTCATTGTGGGCTGGGCCCTCCCACACTGCTTGACCATCATGACAATACTCCACAGATGTGGCCACAGGCCAATCCAATGGAGCCAATTCCCCAATTGAGGCTCCCTCAACCTATCCAGCACAGGGTGAGAGGTAGGGGTTTAATTTTATTTTTCTACAAGTGGTGATCCAGTTTTGCCAACACCATTTGCTGAAGATGCTGCCTTTCCTCCACTGAGTCTTTTTGACTCCCTTGTCATATATGAGGTGGTTAAAATTGTATGTGCTCAAGTTTTGTTCCATTTGTCTACTGGTCTGTTTTTGTGCCAGTACCAGGCTGTTTTTATGACAATAGCCCTGTAATATAGTTTGATGTCTGGTATAGTAATGCCCCCTGTATTGCTCTTTTCACTCAGGGTTGCTTTGCCTATTCGGGGTCTTTTGTTGTTCCATATGAATTTAAGATTTTTTTCCAAGCCTTTGAAGAATGTTCTTGGGATTTAATTGGGATTGCATTGAATCTGTATATTAATTTGAGTAAAATGGACATTTTTACTATATTAATTTTTCCAATCCATGAGCATTGGAGGTCATTCCATCTTCTGATGTCTTCTTCAATCTCCTTCTTCAGGAGCTTATATTTTTTGTTGTAGAGATCTTTAGTGGTTTTGGTTAGGTTTATTCCTAGGTATTTTACTGTTTTTGAGGCTATTGTGATTGGAAAGGACTCCTTGTGTTCCTTCCTCAGTTGCATGTTGTTGGTGTAGAGAAAGGCTACGGATTTTTTAGGTTAATTGTGTAACCCGGTACTTTACTGAAACTTTTAATTATTTCCTGGAGTTTTCTTGTGGAGTTTTTAGCATCCCTTAGGCAAACTATCATATCGTCTGCAAAAAGGGATAGTTTTACTTCCTCTTTTCCAATTAGTAGTCCTTTAATTGCCTTTTCTTACCTTATTGCCCTAGCCAGTGTTTCAAGCACCATATTGAAGAGGAGTGGTGACAGGGGCAGCCTTGTTGGGTTCCTACCTTTATGGGGAATCCTTCTAATTTTTCTCCATTTAGGATGATACTGGCTTGGCTATGGGTTTCTTATATATGGCTTTGATTATGTTGAGGAATGATCCTTCCAGTCCAATTCCCTCTAAGACTTTGATCATGAAGGGATGCTGGATTTTGTCAAAGACTTTTTCTGCATCGATCGAGATAATGGTGTGGTTTTTGTCCTTCAGTCCATTTATGTGTTTTATGATATTTACTGATTTTCATATGTTGAACCATCCCTGCATCTCTGGTATGAATCCAACTTGATCATGGTGAATGATCTTTTTGATTTGGGTCTGTATATGGATTGTGAGTATTTTGTTGAGAATTTTTACATCTGAGTTCATTAGTGAGATGGGTCTGTAGTTCTCTTTTTTGGTTGCATCCTTGCCTGGTTTTAGTATTAGAGCGATATTGGCTTCATAGAAGGAATTTGTGAGGTTTCCTTCTGCTTGTATCCTTCTGAACAATTTTAGTAATAATGGTTGTAAGTCCTCTTTGAATATTTTATAGAATTCTGCTGTGAAACCATCTGGACCTTGGCTTTTTTTAGTTGGGACGTCTCTTATTACATTTCCAATTTCTTCATATGTTACAGGTCTGTTTAAAGTGTCAATCTCCTCTTGGTGTAGCTTTGGTGGTTCCCTGGATTGCAGATATTCATCCATTTCTCTTATGTTTTCAAATTTCATATAGTATAGGTTTTTGAAGTATTCCTGTATGATTGTCTGGATCTTTTCACTGTCTGTAATGATATTTCCCCTTTCCTCCTGAATTCTATTGATTAGGAGTTGCTCTTTCTTTCCTTTGGTTAACTGGACTATGAATGTGTCTATCTTGTTTATTCTCTCAAAGAACCAACTTTTGGATTCATTGACTTTTTTACACCAGGGTCAGAGAACACATTGGGGGCATTCAGAAGGCCCTCTGGGAAAGACTGGTGCTTTCAGGTGCTGTCTTTTCCAATGACCTCTCTCTCCACAATTAAAACATTTCTCATTTGCGCTGATAGCAACTGCAAAGGCTTGAGCTAGGTAATTAGCTTTGTAGGAGGCTGTGCCCACATCCTGAGTTGCCACTATCCATCTCTCATAATGGTCATCTTTTAATCCCTGGCATGCTTGCTTGCCTTCTGAATTCATTCCCTCCCAAACAATAATTTTAAGGACCATATTTCTGGCTGTAGAGTTGGGGATGTTTCTCTGTAGACTGCTTTTTGTTCTTAAGATAAAGTCAGACAGGGGTTCCTCAGGTTTTTGCCTAGGAAATAATAAGGAGAAACTGGCCTGGGATTCAGTGGGTGGTTTCATTTTATCCCAGGCCTGTAGGGTGCAAAGGTGGACCTGGTCAAAGTACCCTGGGGCCAGTCTGGGTGCTGCACCCCTATGCTAAATTCCCTCCAAAGAGCTGTTCATAACCCCAGTCTATATTAGGTTGACCTTGTTTTCTCCAAACCTGTTGGAGACATTCATCTCTGTATGGTGACCCCAGTCTATATTAGGTTGACCTTGCTTTCTTTGTACCTCTGTGCAGTGCTTCCCATTGTAAGAATAGCAGACCTGGAAATGAAGATCTACATATATCTCTCCAGCCCTTGGAAGTGTTAAGAGAAGTGCAAAAGCTCTGGAGAATGGACTTTGTCCATGGTGCCTGGACACTATCCTCTCTGACTGCTTGCCTGAGTTCTTTCAGCTCACTTGCCTGGTATGGGTACCAGTTTAGAGGACAACCCCAAGTTGGAGCTACATTAATGGAGAATGCCTATCATTGAAGATCTGAGTTGTCCTGAATCTGGCACAGTTTTTCTGTAGTAGAGAGGGAAGAAGTTGAGGGTGAAGGTGTTCCTGGCCCCTTGAGAGGGAGTGGCTGAAAATTAGGGGAAAGGTTAAGGCTAGCCTCTTGGATGTATTGATTATCCTGTTTTATTTTTACTGGGTCTGTTGCTTGGGGGCTTTCAGAGGGAATTTTATTGGGGTTCTCAAGGGCAAGTTTTAGCAGGTTCTTGGGAGGAGGGAGTCTGCAATTTAATTTTGCTATTTTCCTTTCCTGGCATGGTTTGGTGAGAAGGCCCTAAGCATTGCCTCACCTCAGCCAATAGTGGCAAGAACGTGAGAGATGCCAGAATACCCACAACTTGGGAAAGCTGGGGAAGCAACAGATGCCCCTAATCCAAGGAAGCCAAAACGGCACCTAGGGGCTCCATAAGGGTGTCCAGCTGTGTGGATGAAAACCCACAAGAGAGTGTTGGCTTCCCAAAGCCTATCAGAGAAAGGGTCTCCAGTGCACAGGCCAAGTCCCCATCAGCACCATCCACAGGTGCACCAGCAGAGTCAACACTAGAATTCTCTCTGCCTCCATACTTAGTCTGTGCCTTCACTGATTCAGAGATACTAAACTGTCTCCAGGCCACAACTTGAAATCCAACAGCTACAGCAAACCGCAACACATAGTCAACAAATACATGCCATACATCACAAAACAATTCCTCTTGAAACACAGCTTCCTTAAAAGTATAATTTCCCATCTTGCAGAGATTCTAGCTTACCAAACTGGTCTCCATGCCCCACATTTGTGGCACCATATGTAGGAAGCTTTCTTTTGTGGCCCTGCTAAGGGAAGGGGAACACAGTGTCCTTTGTGGACACTGTGGGGAGCTGACCCCTCGGCACAGAGGCCAGCTGGATACTTCCTGTAGCCCAGCCTGAGTTGGAAGTACCACTGGACCCATGAGACACATGTTCCACTCTTGGCCATGACTTCCCACCTGTCCAGAGACTGCTGAACCCTGGACAGGAATTTCAGGCTGATGGCTGATGGCCTATCTTCAGCCTATGTCTGCTCACAACACCAGCTACTCAGATTGGTGTACTGCAAGGGGACCTTTTTCCAACCCACTGGCTACCTGAACAAAATGCAGGCCTACCTTGGCCAGTATGCGCACAATAATTAATGAAAATAACAGCTAGGAATTCCATGATGCTGTTACTTGGAAATTCACATTTACTCCTTGCTACAGCTTGTTTTTATAAACCAAATGACATCAATTCCCAGGACCAATTATAAGCCCCCCAATTCCGTGCCACTGCAAACCCTTGCCCCACCCAACACATACCCAGGCCATGTTGTTTGCTCCTCCTTGGGGTGGGGTCAGACCCTCAGCCACGCAGTACCCAGAGGCATGCTAACTGATATTTATCAATTCAAACTGGATCTTCCTACAGGTCAGAATGTTTTGTCATAGCAATGGAAAAGTGAACTAGAACACCTCTCATCCCATCTCATCCATGCTATTATACCCAACATAGATCTTTTGAGACCTCAATTGCTACTTATAGACAAAATCTTCCCATGCTATGTTGAAACTTGTTTATGTTTGATTTAATACCTAATGTAAATGTCTGAGAGTTTTATAGATGTGAGTCTGGTTGTAGACACATCCAACACCTGAAGAAGCAAAGATAAAAAGTAAATTCACTAAGGAGGGGTACCTGGATCAGGTATACCTATGGGATGTCTGCTAACTTTACAGATTAGTAGATAAAGGCTTCAGTATCAGGACTGGACTGCCCTGCTAGGAGCTGTTGGCTGGGGAGGCTCTGAAAGCCCTGAAAACAAAGGCCATTTTACCTATAACTTTGGGTGCACATAAAAAGTCAATAGTAAGACTCTATTTGCTGAAGAAAGTATGGCATGTGAATGTGAGAAAGTAAAATTGTACTGAGACATGGCTCTGCAAATGGACAGCTGACCTTCACAGTGCACTATGCAAATTGCTGGAAAGAAATGGTCTCTGAAGCTCTATGGACTTCCCATGCTGCTATTGTCCAAAGAAGATGTAAGTGCAATAGTGGCCTCCAAAGTATGTGTAGACCCAGAAAAAAATCTAGCTGGGCATGGTGGTGCACACCTTTAATCCTAGCACTCAGGAGGCAGAGGCAAGTGGATCTTTGTGAGTTCAAGGCCAGCCTGGTCTACAGAGTGAGTTCCGGTAGCTTGGGCTACAGGGAGACCCTGTCTTGAAAACAAACAAACAAACAAACAATCTAATTATGTCTATGGCTGGCACCTTTGGAGGGTAGGATGCATGACTGATACTGCAAGCATAGCACCACCTAATGCTGGAAGACTTTATAGGCCCTATTGAGAAGCTGTAATGCCAGGATTAAAGTACCATAGAAGCATTTGTTTGTGCCCATAGCATAACGGGATATAATAGTTAATGATTATTTAGATGTCTGTGCTTCTTGCTGTGTGTACTTTATTTAGTAGAGCTTTAAAGGAGACTCCTAAATGAGCCATCACCCTGTTGAAGACAGAACTTGGATAGAACCACGAATTTGATGTGTCACATCAAACTACTTCTGACCCTTCTAAGGCACAGGGACTATTGGGGAAGTGGTTAGTGCATCTGGTTTGAAAGGGCAAAAGTGTGGGATAATTTCTTCCTTGAGATAGGCTCATCAGCCAGAGAAGCTGGATACGTAATGGGAGGAGCTAAGTTTGAAGCCCAGCTGCGCAGCGAGTTTCCCCAGGGTGCTGAATTTCATGATGCTGGCATTCCCATGGAAGGTGCATGGGACTTTGGAATTCTGGGACTTTGGGAGGGCACAGATATATAAAAGCTACACCGCATGAGGCCAGGCCCTCTCCTCTCATCTTAGCAGCAAGGGCAGAGGGCCATGCTGAAAGGGAGAGAGAGCTGCTTGCACCCTGAGGGCTCACCTGAGGGTATGATTCCTGCCAGGACAGGACAGGCTACACTTCATGGATCCAGGAACTGTATGCTTCTTGCCATCACTTTGTAATCAAGCCCAATCCAATAAACACTCTAGTCTTATATTGGAGAGTTCTCTCCTTGTTTTGCCTGTTACCAGGAAATCAGGAAACTGGTTGTGGTGTGCTGTGTGTGTGTGTGTGTGTGTGTGTGTGTGTGTGTGTGAGGCTGTGGGTGCCTCATGCTCTTGGAGGAAAATTCCTCTGCAACACTACTTGATCCTCAACTATGTGGGTCAAGATTGGTTGGGAGTCAAGGTCTAGAGTAGTTTGTAATGGAGAGTGTGAGGAGATGCTCCCTCCTCTGTTTCTTCATCCTCATCTTTCAGCCTGTTACCAAGATGTGTGTACCTGCAAATCGTGTCCTGTCAGGGAAACCAGAGGGTCTATAAATTTAGGATCAAGCAAACTTAAGTGAGTGATTAATAGATGTTATAAGTGAAAACATGGAGCAGATACTCTGGGTCAATTATATTTAAGAATCCTTCCCTAAAGTGCAAAATGAAAAACCTTATATTGGCTTAAGATGAGAGATAATCTGGATTAACATTCAAGGCAGAATTGTCAACTGGTAAAATATTGTTAAGTTTCTTTCTCATCTCCAGGACAAAATATCCAGACATAAACAAATTGAAGTAGGAAGAGTTTAACTTGACTCATGGTCACAGAGATTTCAGTTTATCAATGGTGAGGAAAGCAGGGAGGGAGCACAGGAACTGAATGTTCAGCATGCATAAAAAATCCAGATATACTGATTTTGTAAGATTTTTTATTTTTTATATTTGTTTTTGTTTATGAGTAAGGACTCTCAAGGAAGAGGATAAAGAGAAAAGTATTCTGAGAAATGCTTGGAACAAATGAAAAATAAATTATACTCATTTCTTCTGGAACAAATGCCATACTTCAGAAAGCACGTAACCAATTGATCTAGCTATATGGGCAAATATATTAGTTTCTGCTTCTCTCCTTATGTTTCTTACATTTTCATCATATTTCCTCTTGTTTGATTTTAATTTTTCTGTTTTTTCCTGCATAAGTTTAATGTATTTCTGAGAGAATTCTTCTTTCAATATTTGCAACTCCTTTTCTCTTTGATCAGTGTAAGTTTTCATCAAGACCTCTAATTGTCTTCTCAGTTGTGCCTCTATAAACTTGTGGAAGGGGTCAGAGAAGTAAGCCCCTTCATTTTTCTGCACCATTGCATCTATCAGCTCCACCAGCTTCTGCACTTGAGCTTCTTTCTCAACTGTATCTGCTGTGTTGTTAATGGCCATGCAGCGGTTTCCACACTCCTTGATGATGCTTTTTAGGTTCCCATCTGCCTCTGCTAAGAACTCATTCAGATTCTTGTTGTCCAGATTGTCTTTGTGAGTGAACAAGACAATCAGGTGCTTCTTGGCTCCTTCCCCAAAGATATCCTTGATTAAATCAAATGTTTCCTGATATTCATCATTTACACAGCCCAGCCGTAGAACCAGAATGAGGGCATGAGGCCCAATGGGGGAGGAGTAGCCGAAACACCAACAGATTTCCTTTCGGGTAGTTTCGGAATTTTCTTTGGCATAAAATAGCCCTGGGGTATCAACAATAAGGAGATCTCTCCCATTCCACTTCCTGGATGCTTTGTGACAGTGCCTGTCTAAAATCTGGTTGTCTATTATAGGCTCATATATCTGTTTCCCAAGGATAGTGCTTGCTGTGGCACTTTTTCCACTTCCAGTTTTCCCCACCAGAACAATCCTCAGAGTGTTGCCAGAAAGTTCAGCCATGATGAGGGAGGAACCTCTGGAATTCGGGGTCTGCCTGTGGTTTCAAAGGGAGAAAGAGGTTCAGATAATCTAACCATTATAACTCTTCTGATCTTTGGTGTTTACCCTCTTGCAGTTGAAAAGCATCTAAATTTTCTGACACAGTGAGATTTATCCTTTATTTTTCCTGTGGTCAAATGAGGATCATAGTTTCTCTCTGTTAGAAGCAATATTTACTATTTAAAACCTGACATTTTAATATATTTACATTTTGTGTAATTATACTTTGTATCAGAACTGTTACAACTTTTAGATATATTTAATTTATTATAAATATGTGTGCACATTGAGTCAATGCATAGGTGTGTAAATGAGAGGGCAACTTTCTGCACTCAGTTTTCTCCATCCCCTTGTACACAGGTTCCAAAGATGACACAGCAAACACATGTACCTGCTAAGTCATCTTGTAAGCACCTAACTTTTTTTCTGGGGTATCAAATCTGAGTGATACAACTAGAAGCAATTATAATTCTACTTCAAGAAAGAGCAATCATTAGAAGATATTAACTGTCCTGCTATATGGATTGATGTGTATTTCAAGTATCTTTTGTTATGTACTTTGGGATTTAGAGACAGAATCTTGCATAGATTGGGCTTGCCAAATAATTGCTGTGTATTTCTGGCCTGGAACTTACAATTGTTCTCTGGAGTGCTGGGATTATAGCTGTGCTTTCAAGCTTAGATGTAAAATGAAGCTTAATGTTCACATCCATTTCATTACATAAACTCTCAAGAGGGAAAGACACACATTTGATAAGAGATGCAAGTATCTTTAAATTTGTATGTTATTTAGAACAGAAGTAGCCTTGTGTTCTCCAGCTGAACATGTAAAACAATGCTCTAACACGCAGGAGTAATGCCAGGCACACTGTCATTTTAGTAACAAGACCAATTTAAAGGTCACCAGACTCAGAACTCAAGGATAACCTCCTGCACAGAGGAGAAAATAGGGAAGGTAATGTATGAACTTCACATAACAAATATGTCATGTGCATAAATACATCCTTGCAATGTTGACCCTGGAGGATACATAAAATGACCTAGGCATGAGCATAAGAGAATAGAGAAAGTCATTACTGAGCTCCCCATCAAGCTGCACAGCTCCCTGTAGTTTGTCAGAATTCTGTTAAAGCATGGTGTCTAGAGAATCCCAGTGTTACTCTATTGTTCACACCCCAGAGAAGAAAGGAAAGCTTCCAAATACTTTTGCAAGTATTTTATGATGCAACTCTGATGCCAAAAATTGACAAAGATTGGACCAACAAAGAAAACCACACATGAATCTCAGATATGAATATTAATGGAATAGCCTAGTAGAATTTTAGAAAATTAGAATACTTAAACTTCTCAATATATGACCTATCACAACATAATAGGGTTCATGTAAGAAAAGTTGAATTAGGTGGAACTCAACAAGAGGAAGATTAATGATATAATTGGCCATTGTTCGTGTTAAGAATGTTCTATAAACTATGAACCAGTGCATGCTTTCCTATCTGTTTAATGTTTCTCTATCTTCATGAGTCATCAGATTGTTAGTGGTTTCTAATAACTTCATCACACCAAACTAAAACTAAAAATATTATTAGTATGGAAACATTTTTGCACTAAATTCCTGATGTCTCCAATTTCCCTAAGCATCTGAGAAATTTCCCAGTTCCAATAATAGAAAAAAAAAATACTCTCAATGGGAAAAATAAGAAACAAGGAAGAATTTGACTGGGCATTATAAAACTGCAGAAAAGAAGCTATACAGAAATATCGTGCTCTATGTGGTAATTTGTTGGTTATCAGTTTATGAATTAGAAAGTTGTATCAAATAAAAACAAAATATTTCAAATAATAATGTTCAACTAAGCCACAAGAAAAGAGAGAGGGCTGTAGGAGAGTGGCCTTACATGTTTTTGACTCCTGAAAAGCTCAGCCTGGATGGGGAAGGGCTTTATGAGGCCCTAAACTTACTGCGGAACTGCTGGTAACTGAGAGCTAATGGGAGAGGGAGAGTCCACATTCTTCCATGGTACACATTATGAGAGGTTACCCACACTCTAAGTAGAATGTACTTCAACAATGCACATACTGGCAGCACAAAGTGGATTCAGTGATTTAAAAAAAAGGATGCCTGAAGTTGGAAGGGAAGTGGGTATACAAGAGAAGAGTTAGAGAAGAATGAATGAGGGTGGACCTCCTCAAAACATAGTATGTGAATGTTTGAAATACTCAAGTGATTAAAATAAAATAAATAGGAACTGTAATTCATTAGTTCCAAACTGGTGAAAAGTATCAATGTAATGTGCTCATTTCAGTATTTAAATTTAATATATTTGGTGTGACTGGAAGTCACTATGTAGACTAGACTACAATGAGATTTCATTCCAGATTTTATCTCCCATGTACTAGGATTACAATTGTTCACCCCTGTCCAGGCATCTTGATGTTCTTCAAAATCGTGGATAGGTTGAGTATATTGAGAGAAACACAAGATGTTCATAGGGAAATAAGCATATTCTCTCTCTCTCTCTCTCTCTCTCTCTTTCTCTCTTTTTCTCATTTGTGTGTGTGTGTTGTAAGTATATATATATATATATATATATATATATATATGTATATGAATATCTGTCTGGGCTCTGTGTGCTGACAGAACACATAGCAAAGTTGACATCTCAGCAATGAACACATAAATGTCCTGATCCTTGTGTATGAAGGCTATTCCACAATGAAAGGAGTCAGAAGACATGCAGAAGAGGTAGGCTCCAGGTTCCAAACACACACACACACACACACACACACACACACACACATATATCGATATAGAGAATATATATATATAGATATAAAGATCTAAACACATGGCAGCATATTCTGTTGCTTATAGGTATGAGAAAAGCAGAAACTCTCAGACATGTGGATGGGAAGTCTAATGGGTGCAGCTCCATGAAAGATCAACACTGAGTTGTTGCCTTCACAACATAGCATTTAGAGAGAATAGCTCAATAAAGGAGGTAGAAGGGATAGCAGGCAGATGTCTTTGAACTGGCTGTGTGAGAGTGAAACTGAGAGAGACAGAGAACAGAGAGAGAGAAACAGAGAGACAGAGAGAGACAGAGCTGAGAGAAACAATGAGACTCTCATCAGCCACAGCTCTCTCTCATGACTACTCATTTTCTTCAGTAGCATTCTTCTCCAAAGATATAAAGGAATACTTGGGGAAAATTTCTAAAAGGGCCTGAGATCTTTATAGTGGGCTCTGTATCCTGATTCAAACAAAATAATCTGTAAATATTTTGTGAATAATGCAACATATTAGAGAGCTGATGGTAGCTGTTTTGTGCAAAGATTTACAGCATCATTAGCATTGTGACTGTGATTAGAAATTATCTTTATTCCTTGCAGATAAATATAGACACAATTTCATATAAAACTATATGATAGATGTATTTTATCTTCAAAATAATCCAGAGAATCAGATGTGATGTGAATTGGGATAAGGATGAAACCTGCATGACCAGGAGTAACCTTCTCTTCCCTTGTGTATATGCACCATCTCTGTAATGTGTGACATTTTCTTTATTAAAGGATTAAGGCTCACATATGCATTCATAACTATGACTGTCTATGTTCTGTGTTCTAGAAATAGATGTGTTCATTTCACAGGGATGTTTCTACTTATGGATGAATAAACTCTTCTTTTATCTATTTTAAATTAGAAGTTAAAAGTATACTTACTTTTATCATGTGGGCATATGTGTGGGCAAAGGAGTTGGTGAACCCGCCCACCATTGCCCATGTTTGGAGATCAGAAGACAACTTGTAGGAGGTCATTATCTCCTTCCACTGTATAATTCGTAAGAATCAAATTCTGATGTTTAGGCTTGGCGTCAAGTGCCTTAAACTGCTCAGCTATCCTGCTATTCCCTGTCAGATTATTCTCATTCTAATTTTTAAGGTAAGTTACTGGCTCCAAAATGGGCAAACACCATTTGTGTAGGGTGAACAGTATCTCTTTTTTGTAAAGCAGTATCTTTCTAGCTCCACCACAGGCCAGCTGAAATCACATTAGATACACCACCAAGGAGAGAGAGGGGAAAGGCTGTCTTCACCCAGTAAGGGGAGCTCAATGCAAACATGCTATAGGAATGCCAGATGAGCTTGCATTTTCCCTCTCTTATGTAATGACAATTCCAGGGCAATACAGAAAATCACAAATTCTCATTTTCTCATTTCACAACATCCTAAAGCAGTACTACCAAGACCCAGAGGAACTGGAACTGAGATATGAACAGTGAATGTGCTTGGGAAGGGGGCATAAATAAACTAGGTCTTAGACCACTCCTGTAAATCCATTGAGGTACTGTGAGATTTATTTCCTGCCCCTATGACAAAGGACAGCAGAACCAAGGGTTTTATTGGGCTCAACAGAGTAAATTTTACAAAGTTCTCCAAGAGTTCTATGTGTGGCTGCCACTCAGAACTAAGGAATTTCCTTCGGAATGTCATTAGAGAGGTAAAGGCAGGTAAAAGAAGAGCAAGAAGGGCTCAGTAGGAGTCCCCTTGCCTACTACATGCAAAGCCCAGACTTCCATCCATACAACTTAAAGGTAGATGCCCATGGACTAAACTGATGGTCCCACAGCCCTGCAAATTCCAGTTTCATGAAGAATTCCAGATTATACACTTTCTTCAGATCATCAGTTCCTATTCTTGAGCTCTCACACTCCACTTTATCTCCCAAACTTTTAGTGTCACATCCTCCTTCCTAAGGAATATTCAGGTCAATCTACATATAGAATAAGTAGATTTTAAACTTATCATGTCTATCTGGTTGACAATAGGACAGATATTGTTTCATTGGGATTTAAATATGGCATATTTAACATTTTTTTCTTCTAACCTGACTCAAGCTATGAAGGTCTATTTTGGGTAAAGAGGTATCCTTTCAAACATGTCTGGGTATGCCACAGCCCTTAGAGAAACAAAAATCTTCCTGTCTAGCACACCCAGGTCCCACACACTCCATGGGTTCCTTCCCGCCAGGCTCACCTTCTCTGTGGGTCTCCTGAACTCTCAGGCTATCACAAGGACCTTGGTGCTGCACTGCCAATCTTATTTCAGTTTGCTCTGAAGTCTTTGAAAAGGGAAACTTGAGGGGTGGAGCCAGGGGAAGGTTTGAGTCTAAAGGGCAGAGGAAACACTGTTCACTGAAGCAGCTAAGGCTCCATCTTATCCTGAGACAGATCACTTCCTCCTTTTGCCTGCAGTGGTTCCCAGTCATAGCCTCTGTTGTCCTGTTATCAATGACTCTTCAGACCCCCATCAACCCAACTTGTGCCTGTCCTCTCTTGCAGTCTCATAAATTATCTCTATTTGGAGGACTGAATTTCTAAACTCCCAGTGAGAGGAATGCTGACAGCTGGCAGGCCTCAACTTTGTCTGTACCCCCCCAGCCACCCCTGAAGATTGCTCTTTACTTAAAAGTCTCCACATGCATGATAATCTCCCATGGTAATGGCAGGTTTCACTTAATGACTAGTGAGTTCAGACATATAAAGACATGAAATTTAGTTACAGCATGGAATATGTTGAGTCTGCCTTAGCTCATGAGTTCCAACTTAGCTGACTGTCCAAGGTCTTGTCATTTACCACAGCCCAATGAGTCATGCATGCTTTCTTCAGTGTCCTACACATGGTGGTTCCAAGAGCAATCCTAAATTTATTTCACACCTGTATGTATCTGTGTTAGGATTTCCAACCAGGAACACAGTATGAGAGCTCCAGAAAGTGGTGTCTCATTGGGTCTGGTTTGATGGGTGTGGGGATTCCATTTGGCTGAAGCACTTAGGAAGTGAGCTGGCAACCTCCAGCCCTTAGGCCAGAGCCCTGCTGATTTCCTGTTCCCTTTTGGAACCTGCTAATATATATATATATATATATATATATATATATATTATTCAAGGAAATAATTATGATTGAATAAAAGACTTTATAATTACTAGGAAAACAAATAGCTTAAAGAAATAATTTCAACATCAGGAAATTTCTAATTTCAAATAGGAAATTAGAATTTAACAAAGAGATAAAATCTATGAAGAAAAGTCAAACTATAATGACACTCAAAATGAAAATTCACGAATTAAAAAAAGGCTCAGAGGAAAGCCTAATGAATATATTGAATCTACTTTAAGACAAAATATCAGATTTAGAAGACAAGATAGAGGAAATGGAACATTGACTCAAAGAAAATGTCAACTGTAGAATAAGTTAGGAAAGGAACTGTAGGAAATCAAGTACACTATAAATAGTTCAAACCCAAAAGGCACAGTTGTAGAAGGAATAGTCTCCAAATCTGAAAGAAGAGGCACCTAAAGGTGAAGAAACACCTGTAAGATTCAAGCAGAACTGCAAGTAGACAAGACAAAAGAAAATTTCCAAACACAAAGTATACAGCAGAAAAAAAAACGTTATACAAAGGTGCAAGAGAGAAAATGAAGTCACATATAAAGGCAGCCCTATCAAAATCATAGCTGACTTATCAATGGAGAGTAAAAAAATCCAGAAGGGTTTGAAAACATATCTTATATGTCATAAAAAACATCCACCAACACAGGCTACTTTATCTAGCAAAAACATCAGTTGTTATCAAAGACAAAGAAAAGAAATTCCATGTTAAAAACAGATTTAAGAAATTTATGTCCACTAAACCATCTTTCAAGAGGATAATAAAAAGAATGTTTTAATTTAAAAAAAATAAATTGCAAATAGGTCATTGAAAGAGCCTTAAGAAAAGAGCATTGCGGTTGGCTGTTCTGACTGCTCTTGCAGAGGACTGGGATTTGATTCCTAGCACCCACATGGTGGCTAAGAACCGTCTTTAACTCCAGTTCCAGGGGAATCCGACACCCTCTTCTGACCTCTGCAGCATTGCACAACACGGGTGCACCTACTTACATGAAGACAGTACACTCATACACATAATAAAAAAAATAAAAAAAGAGGGGCTGGAGAGATGGCCTAGCAGTTAAGAGCACAGACTGCTCTTGCAGAGGACCCAGGTTCAATCCCCATCACTCACATCATGGCCGGCCAAGAACCGTCTTTAACTAGAGTTTCAGGGGAATCCGATACCCTCTTCTGACCTCCATGGCATTGCACAACATGTGTGCACAAACCTACATGCAGACAGTACATTCATACACATAAAAAAAGAAATATATAAAAAAATTAATTGAAAAAATGAAATTTACAAACAAATAGTAAATCAAAACTCTCAGTATCAACGGTCTCAATTCACCTATAAAAAGACACAGATCATAGGGTGGTTTTAATATGCATTTCCTTAATTATATGATGTTGAACACTTTTTAAGATGTATCTCAGCCATTTTTACTTATCACTGGTGAAGTCTCTGTTGTGCTCTTACTCCATCTTTTGAGTAGGTCATTTGTTTTCTTCTTTGTTGAGTAGTCTATATAATCTGGATGTTAATGCTCTGTCAGTTGTATCATTGGTGAAGGTTTCCTCCCACTCTGTGGGTGTTCTCTTTACTTCCTTGATTGTTTCTTTTGCTGTACAGAAGCTGTTGAGTTTGATGAGGTCCCATTTGTCAACTGTTGACCTTATTTTTTGTGCAGCTTCTGTCTGATTTAGAAAGTCTTCTCTTACATCTATGGCTTGTAGTTTGCTGTCAACTTTTTCTTCTATCACTCTCAGGGTTTCAGGTTTCATGTTGAGACCTTTGATCTAGAGTTGATTTTTGTATAGGGTGAGAAGTAGGGGCTTAATTTTGTTCTGCAAATGGTGATCCAGTTTTGCCAACACCATTTACTGAAGATGCAATCTTTCCTCTATTGAGCTTTTTTTACCTTTGAACTGAAGTTTTGTTTTTTTTTTTTAACTCAAACTTTTTTTTACCTTTTTCCTATTGAGCTCAAGTTTGGATCTTCAATTTTGTTCCATTGTCAATGGGTCTGTTTTTGTGCCCGTACCAAGCTGTCTTTATTACTATAGCTCTGCAATACAGCTTGAAGTCTGGTAAAGCCATCCCCCCTGTATTACATTTTTCATTCAGGGTTGCTTTAGCTATTTGGGGTCTTTTGTTTTTCCATGAATTTAAGGATTTTTTTCCAAGTCTGTGAAAAAGCTCTTGGGGATTTTGGTTGCGATTGCATTGAATTGGCATATTAATTTGGGTAGAATGTACATTTTTACTATATTAATTTTTCAAATCCATGAGCATGGGAGATCTTTCCATCTTTTGATGTCATCATCAATCTCCTTATTCAGGGTTTTAATATTTTTGTTCTAGAGATCTTTGATCTCTTTTTTAAGTTTGTTCCAGGTATTTACTTTTTATCTTTTGAGGCTATTTTGATTGGGAAGGTCTCCTTACATCCCTCTCCAGTTGCTTCTTGTTAGTGTAAGGAAAGGCTATTAATTTTTCTAGGTTGATTTCGTATCCCACCACTTTATTGAAACTTTTAATCATTTATTTCTAGGAGTGTGTGGTGGAGTTTTTAGCCTTCTTCAGGTAAACTATCATATCATCTGAATAAAGGGATAGTTTTACTTCCTCTTTTCTAATTAGTACTCCAATAATTTCCCTGTCTTGCCTTATTGCCCTAGCATGTGTTTCAAGCACTATATTGAAGAGGAGTGGCTATGGTGGACAGCATTGGCTGGTTCCCACTTTTAAGTGGAATGATTCCAATTTTTCTCCATTTAGGATGATGTTGGCAATGGGTTTGTTGTATATGGCTTTGATTATGTTGAAGGATGTTCCCTTCAGTCCAATTCTCTCTAGAACTTTAAGCATGAAAGGGTGCTGGATCTTGTCAAAGGCTTCTTCTGCATCAATTGAGATGACCATTTGGCTTTTGTCTTTCAGTCCATTTATGTGTTTTATGATCTTTATTGGTTTATGTATGTTGAAACATCCCGGTATCTCTGTTATGAATCCAACTTGATCATGATGGATGATCTTTTTGATGTGGGTCTGTATGTGATTTGCAAGTATTTTGTTTAGAATTTTTTCATCTGTATTCATTAATGAGATGGGTCTATAATTTTCTTTTTTGGTTGTATCTTTGCCTGGTTGTGGTATTAGAGTGATGCTGGCTTCATAGAAGGAATTTGGGAGATTTCCCTGTTTGTGTCCTTCAGAACAGTTTGAGTAGTAATGGTTGTAAGTCTTCTTTAAATGTTTTATAGAATTCTGCTATGAAACCATCTGGGACTGGGATTTTTTTTTAGTTGGGAGGTTATTTTTTTATTACATCTTCAATTTCCTCAAATATTATGGATCTGTTTAATCTGTCAATCTCTTCTTGGTTAAGCTTTGTTGATTCCCAGGATTTCAGATATTCATCCGTTTCTCTTAGGTTTTCAAATTTAGTAGAGAATAGGTTTTTGAAGTATTCTATTATGATTGTCTGGACCTTTATGTCGTTTCTTGTGATGTTTCCCCTTTCATCATGAATGTTATTGATTTGGAGTTGCTCTTCCTTTCTTTTGGTTAACTGAGCTAGAAGTCTGTCTATTTTGTTTATTTTTTCAAAGAACCAACTTTTGGATTCATTGATTCTTCATATTGTTTGCTCTGTTTCTATTTCATTGATTTCTGCTCTGATTTTCGTTATAAGACTGGCTAAGATCAAGGAAACAAATACACCAAATGTTGGAAAGATTGTGGGGAAAGGGGAACACTCATCCACTGCTGGTGGGAATGCACACTCATACAACCACTATGGAAAGCAATGTGGAGAACCTTAAAGGACTCAAAATCAGCCTAGCAACTGACACACTCATACCACTCTTGGGTATATACCTACAAGATTCATCCTACCACAAAGATACATGCACATCTATGTTTATTCCAGCTGTCTTCACAATAGTGAAGAGTTGGAACCAGTCCAAATGCCCCTCAGTTAATGAGTGGATGGCAAAAATGTGGTACACCTACACAGTGGAGTTCTATGCAGCAGTAAAGAAAGATGACATCATGAACTTTGCATGGAAATAAATGGAACTTGAAGACATTATGCTATGTGAAGTAATACAGTCCCAGAAAAAAAAGGTGAATGTTTTCCCTCACTTGTGGATGCTAACACCAAATCCCCAGTTGAAAGGCAAGCTGAGCAACATTATTGTTATATTTCTTTTTATCTGAAAGCAACTATGCTGTTATAATGTGACTCTCTTACCTGGTTATAGAATTGAAATACTACTTATCTTCAGACATTATAATTACTGTATATGTCTGGAAGATATGTATTCATATTTTAGAATAATACAAAATTAAAGGGGAAAATGTGAATGCCAAAATGTATTTTGGAATGAACATACAGTTTATTCTCAGAGGTCATAATATTGATACATATGTGATGTTTATATAGGCATATTTTGAAGCAATGCAAAGGGGAGGGAACAACAACGAAATAAGGATTGGGCCAAAGAACTGACTGATACAGTTAAATTCTGCATCAAACAACAGGCTCCTGCAGAAAAATAATCTTTGGAAAGACTGAGAGATAGATGTGATACATGTATTGCAGAATGCATGAGCTGGGTTGGGGTGGGGGGGCAGGGAGAGGGGAATGTACCTAAATTGGATTGAAAAATGATGTATGAAATTCACAAAACATCAATAAAGAAAAAAGAAAACAAGACCAGTCTTTTTTCTGTCCTCCAGGAACTCAGCTCATCATCAACGATAGATATTTCCTTATGATAAAGAATGAAAAAAAAAAAAAAACATGTTTCTTGGAAATGGATGTAAGAAGCAAGTAGGAATATCTCTATCTGACAGAACAGACTTCAAAATAAAACCAGTCAGAGAAGATAAGGAAGGATATTTCATTTTTTTGGGAAGGATATTTCAAACTCAGTAATGGAAAATCCACCAATATAATACAATCCTAAATATATATGCTGAAAACACAGGGGCAGAAAATTCCACAAAAGAAACATATGATGTATAAATTTTAAATTAAGATTAAGTATATTATTAAAACACATGTATAATAACCAACTAAATAAAAATATTAATTAAAAATATCTGGCTATTTTTACAGAGGACCCAGGTTTAATTTCCAGAACCCATGTTGTGACTCCTTTTCCAGGGATAACTCATCAAATGGATATAAAGCAGAATTATATCAGACCTCACAAAAGTAATAATGCCAACACTTTCCATATTATTCTGTAAAATGAGAAAGAAAGCAACATTTATAAATACTGTCTATTATAAAAGTTATACCCTAATGAACAGATGCAAATTTTAAAAATAAAATACATGCAGGGCTGGAGAGATGGCCTAGTGGTTAAGAGCGCCGACCGCTCTTACAGTGGACCCGGGTTCAATCCCCAGCACCCACATGGTGGCCGAGAACCGTCTGAAACTCCAATTCCAGGAGAACTCCAGTTCCAGGGGAATCCGATACCCTCTTCTGACCTCCGCGGCATTGCATGACACGGGTGCACAAACTTGCATGCAGAGAGTACATTGATACACATAGAGAAATAAATAAAATGCCGAGCATGGTGGTGCATGCCTTTAATCCCAGCACTTGGGAGGCAGAGGCACGCGGATCTCTGTGAGTTCGAGGCCAGCCTGGTCTACAGAGTGAGTTCCAGGACAGCCAGAGCTATAGGGAAACCCTGTCTCAAAAAGACCAAACAACAAAAAACAAACAAACAACAACAAAAAAAAACATGCAAACTGAATTCAAGAAATCAAGAAAAAGATCATCCAACATAATCAAGTCAGTTGCATACTAGAGATACATATATGGATCAGCATACGTGAATCAATAAATGTCTTTTTAATAAAATCTAAGATGTTTTAATTGTAAAAGTGTAGATCATATGGATACAGGACACATATCTTGGACAGATAAAGGTAATATACAAGTAGCATGCAGACAAAAACTTGGTAAAGGAAAATTCAAAGGAGCTCCATTAAAATCAGGATGGAGATAATAAAGTCAAATTTCATGTGCAAACAGAAAAATATCCCAGTATCTCCTGAACAAGAAAATAATATCTGAAGACAATGACCTTCTGAATTGGAATATATATTACAAAGTTGTAAATTTTAAGTCAGTGTAAAAAGACATACTGATCAATGGAACAGAATTGAATTTGCCGGTTTTAAGTTCGCACATTCAGATCCACATGACTTTTTTTTTTAATTTCTTTATTTATGTGTATGAATGTACTGTCTGCATGTAGGTCTGTGCACCCGTGTCGTGCAATGCCGCGGAGGTCAGAAGAGGGCGTCAGATTCCCCTGTAACTGGAGTTCTCTTGGAATTGGAGTTACAGATGGTTCTCAGCCGCCACGTGGGTGCTGGGGAACGAACCCGGGTCCTCTGCAAGAGCAGTCGGCGCTCCCAACCGCTAGGCCATCTCTCCAGCCTGGCTCCACATGACTTTTGACAAAGGATAAAAAACACTAGAGACAAGACAACATCTAAAACAAGCGCTTCTGGCCAAACTGTATAACTACAGGTAGAAGAATGGAATTAGACCCATATCCCTCAGTTTAAACATAATTAAACTCCAACTTTTTGAAAGCCCTCAACATATGATCAGATGACCTGAATTTGATAGTAGAAAGAATGGAAAACACTTGAACTTAATGAAGAGGCATTCTTAAGGATGGGAACAGAATCTTGATCAGATAAAATCTGAGAGTGATAACATCTAGAATATATAAATAACTCCAAAACCTAATATTCAACAAATAAACCAATTAAATAATGGGACATGGAACTTACAAAAGAATTCTAAACTGATCCAATATAAATGCCTGAGAAATAAGTTAAAAATATCTATCATTCTCAGTTCTCATGGAAATTACAATTAAAATTACTTGAGATTCTATCTGACTCCAGTCTTAATCATTAATATAAAAGACCACAACCTTAGATAGATTGAATAGATTCCAGTGGATGAATTTGCACTGAAGGTACTCTGGGTACAGATGTTTGACTGGATAGGACTTAATATATATGGCCTATACATGGATTCCAATGAGGGTTTGGGGAGAAATGGATAGGGAGGTATCCTAACTTTGTTTATGAACTTTTGTACAAAATTTGCCAAACCTCAATAAAAATCTTAAAATATGCAACTGAGAACAAATGCTGGTATGCATTTGTGCAGTGTAAGGGCAAAATGGTACAACCATAGGGAAATCAGTGTAGCACTTCCTCAAAAAGCAAGAAATAAATTTACCGCAGATCCAGCCATAACATTCTTCAGCAAAGACCCAAAAGAATAAAGCCTATGTCCATCAATTGATGAATGAACAATTAAAATGTAGTACACAATGGAATATTATGAAAATATAAAGAGAGACTGAAACTATGAAGCTTGCTGATAAATGGATAGAACTGGAAAATATTCATCCTGGGTGGGGAAATGGAGATCCAGAACCAACAGTATCATATATCTTTTCTCATATATGGATGTTAGCCATTGTTTGAGTTTGCTTTCAATTGCTGTGACAAAACACTCTGATCAAAAGCAATTTGGGGGGGCTGGAGAGACGGCTCAGTGGTTGAGTGCTGACTGCTCTTGTAGAGAACCTGGGTTCACTTCCCAGCACCCACATGGTGGCTAAGAACCACCTTTAACTCCAGTTCCAGGGGAATCCAACGCCCTCTTCTGTCCTCTGGGGCATTGCATGACACAGGTGCACTAACCGACATGCAGACAGTACAATCATACAGATAAAAATAATAAATAAATAAATAAAAATTAAAATAAAAACAAAAGCAACTTGGGGAGGAAAGGGTGTATTCTTCTTATAGCTCCCAGATCACAATTCATCATTAAGGGAGTCCAAGGTAGGACCTCAGGGCAGGAACCTGGAGGCAGGAGTTGAAGCACAGGCCATGGATGAATGCTGCTTGATCTCCTGGCCCATGATCAACCTGTTTTATTATACAACACTCAATAACGTATCCAGGGTTGGCACCACCCTTCCACATCACTCAACAATCAAAAAGAAAGACAGAAAGAAAGGAAGAAAGAAAGAAGAAAGAAAGAAAGAAAGAAAGAAAGAAAGAAAGAAAGAAAAAGAGAAAACACCATGGACATGGTCCCAAGCCAGTCTAATGAAAACAATTCCCAATTGAGGATCCCTCCACCCAGGTGTGTCAAGTTGACACTAAAGCTACCCAACTCAGGCATGAAGCTTTCCATATATGTCTTACATTTGAAATACCAAAGAATCTAGGAAACTAGTAAAGTCCCATACAGGAGGGTCCAGTTTCGAGGGAATGGAGTTAAAATACACTGATATAAAGTGGCAAATTGAAATTAAAAATTGGGAAGAAGTAAATACTATAAGAGATTGTTAGGTGGGTACTGTAGAGGAAGGACTATGGGGGAAGATAATTAACACTAAAGGTGTTTGGAATTCTCTCTAAAGTAAATGCAAGAGCTCATTAAAAAAAAAGGTTTAGACAGAGTCTGGGCAAATTTGGATACTTGTCGAACTCACGTCAATTAAATATACATTAATAGAATATAGATCCATGTCCCTATCCCAACCCTCTCACCCCTCACAATTCACCATTTCAGTGAGTTTTCTGATGCAGTCTTTCTGTTGTTGTTCTTTTAATATGCATCCCTCTTCTCAAGAAATATTTACAACTGGGTTATTGGCGCTAGCATCCACAGATGAGGGATATCATTTGTCGTTTGTTTTTCTGGGACTGTGTTACTTCACTTAATATAATGTCTTCTAGCTCCATCCATTTACCAGAAAACTTCATGATGTTGTCTTTCTTTACTGATGCATAGAACTCCATTGTGTACATGTACCACATTTTCTCTATCCACTCAGTTGAGGGGCATTTGGGTAGGTTCCAGCTTTTTGGTATTGTGAACAGAGCTGCAACAAATATAGTCGTGCATGTATTTCTGCAGTAAGATGAGTCTTGTGGGTCTATACCCAGAAGTGGTATGACTGGGTCAAATGGCAAGCTCATTTTCAGTCTTCCAAGGGTTCTCCACACTGCTTTCCATAGTGGCTGTACAAGTTTACATTCCCACCAGCAATGGATGAGTGTTCCCCTTTTCCCACAACCTCTCCAGCACTTGATATCATTTGTTTTCTTGATCCTGGCCAGTCTTATCGGAGTGAGATGATATCTTAGGGTGGTCTTAATTTGCATTTCCCTAATTATTAGTGACATTAAACAGTTTTTAGGAAGTTTCTCAGCCATCTCTAATTCCTCCTCTGTGAAGTTTCTATTCAGTTCTTTGCTCCATCTTTTGAGTGATTCATTTGTTTTCTTTCTTCTTTGTTTTTTGAGTAGCTTGTATACTCTGGAAATTAATGCTTTGTCAGACTGCTACAGGCATCAAACTCCTGTGAATCCTACTTGTAACAACTGTTTATAATGATTCCTAATGAAACTTACCTTCTAGGTGCCGCAAAGTTTTAATACGAGAGACTTTCTTACCTCCCCTTCATAGAACAAGGAGGAATATGATGATGATAAGGTCATTCTGTAACTGTAAATTGGAACCAACTGTTATAGAGGTAATCTCTTATAAAACCAGTAAAACTGCCTTCTTTAATTGACTAATTGACATAGGAACGTGGAAAGGATTATTCTCTACTAGAACAAATATAAACTAAAGTCTCCCTAAGCTGTGCATTTAAGGGAAATATATTAATATAGGAGAGCTCTGATATCAGTAATGGATTATTCTACCAAGGAGATGTTGGCTAGGGGATCCAAGCCCCCACAAAAGGTAAAGGCTTCTTGCCTGTAAACTGGGATACCCGCAAGAAGAGAGGCGATAAGACTCTGCTGTCGAAGACCTGATGTAAGCATGGGAAAGATGTATTGAGACCACACTTGCAAGTGTACAGTTGGTCTCTGGAATACCAGAGAGTGTTACCAAAGGCCACTAAACCAATAAAGCAAATATAGGTCTCCTTTAATCAAGCAAGACTCCTCCGTCAGCACCAGCTACACCTCACCTGCCTGGAAATACTGGGCAGCAGTGGAAAACATATGTCTGTATATCCCAAACCTAATTGGCTAGTAGCTCTCTCCTTGGAGGAATAACCCATGGCTGATGCCACAAGCTTACATCCTCTAGTGGTTAGGAGGTGATATAAGCCACAGTAAAACCCTGTCATATTTTACAGAAAAAACATTATTCATGGATTAACATACCATCCAAACATCCATGTCTATACCAAAGTAACCTACCACAACAATTAGTACTTTTTAAACACCTATATAGCTAACTGCTTGTGCTTCATTAGTAGGATTGAAAGGTTATTCCTGGACAAACTGTCAGCCCATGAAAGGAAACAGCCAGAATTGACCAGAGTCCAAAACAACAGCTCCCGAGAAAGTAGACTGTTTTGCTTCTCGTCCACCTGTGTCCCTTTTCTAAGCCTGGGGAACAATCTGTGGAAGACAGGGCATGGTAGAATGTAAGGGCTGCGATTGGGGGATTGGGGTGAATGGTGAAACCACAGCACTATAGACTGGACACTTGATTAACTTGATTTTACATACAAGCCTCCCCCGCGTTGGATGGTGGGACCCTTGGGCTGTGTGGGTTTGGGCACAACTGCTTGCAATTTTTTTTACATGAAGGATGCTTGTATTCATAAATTATTACTTATTGTCAAAAAATGAAAAAAAAAACAAAGAAGAAAAATAAGTTTTATGTGGTGTTACCTTAGAACAGGGGATTAATACTGAAACTAGACACATCATCCTAAAACGTAAAAGCTCCAGTACCAGCAGGAGGATTTTTATATTTGTATTTTTAGCCATTGTGGTCACAGAGAGATCCAAATATTACAGATTATTACCATTGTTCTTGGTTACAATCCTTAACCTGATGATTTGCCTCAATTCTCAAACAATTTAGGTATGGAGTTATAAAACACTGAGATCTCAAGCTATTACTGACTTTGAAACTTCATCTCTACTGACTAGCTTCCATACATGTGGAAGGTGGTATGCAAACTATCAGAAAAGAAGAGTAATCCACAACCTTACCCAGGTATGAACAGGTAGCCTGAGAAGATGTGTCCTCTAGGGCAATAGTGGTATAAATGTTCCATGAGTGAACATCCACACTCTGATTGTACTTAAGGTCAACTCTAAGAGATAGAACCTGTTCTAGTTTCTCTTCTATTGCTGAGACAAAACACTCTGACTGACAGCAACTTGGGAAGGAAAGGGTTTATTCAGTTCACATCTCCTGGGCAACAGTTCATCACTTAGGGAGCCCAAGGCAGGAACTCAGAGCAGGAACCTGGAGGCAGGAGCCAAGGCACAGACCATGGAGGAATGCTGTTCACTGGCTTGCTCCCCTGGCTCATGCCCAGCTTGCTTTCTTATATGGTACACAACAACTTGCCCAGGGTGGCACTACTAATTGTGGGCTGGGCCCTCCCACATTTCCTGATAATCAAGACAATACTCCACAGACATGGCCACAGGCCAATCCAATGGAGGCAATTCCCCAACTGAGGCCCCCTCAACTCAGGTGTGTCAAGTTGACACAAAAGCTATCCATCACAATTAACCCCTTGTCAACTTGACACACAAAACACATCACTATTAAGCCACCACCTTTCCAGTTCTTATCCCCAAAGTATGATGTTAACATTAATCAAAGACAGTACAACTTTAAAAGCCCCACAGTCCTTAAAATGTCCAAACACTTAAAAGTTCACAGTCTATTAAAAGTCTCTTAACTGTGGGCTGCTGTAAAATCCAAAACAAGTACTGTCTTATTTCAAAGAGAAGAATCAGACACTCTCAAACAAAACCTAAGTCCAGCAAGTAGCTCAAAGCTGGACACCTGGGATTCACTCACGATCTTCTGGGCTCCAAAGGGTTTTGGCAGCTCCCCCTCTCTGACTCTGCCAGCTGTGGCACACACAGCTCATCTCGCAGGCCCAGGCCAGCTCCATTCCACACCTTCTGCTGCTCTTGGTGGTCATCCCATGGCCCTGGCATCTCCAAAAAGCTGGGGTCACCACTGAAACTGAGGCAGCACCTTCACCAATGGTCTCTTCTGACCTCTCCTGGTGCAAAGCCTCAGCTTCTCTCCATGACCCCTGCAATCCTGGGGTCTTCACAGCAACAGAGATGCACTTCCACCAATGGTCTTTCCTTACTTCTCACAGTGCCAAGCCTCGGCTGCTCTCTGTGACCCCCTCAAATTTCAACACGAGAACCATGTAGGAGACTCTTACACGTTACCAAGTCCGGCTTCTGGCTCGAGATGGAGGCTCAGGCCCTTTCTGGGTCACAGCTTCTGTGTGCTGACCTTGAAGATATTCTCCCCAGAAGATTTCACCTCAGTGATGCTGGTCTCTTGTTACTTACAGCTGATTTTTCAGCCCCAGCTAACCAGCATCAATTGCCCCAGTACCACAAAAGTTTCACTTCAGGTTCTGGTCTCTTGTTACTTACAGCTGATTCTCCACAGCCCCAGCTGACCAGAACCCACAGATTACACAGTCCTGATGATCTCTGCTCTCCTTTGAAACTAGAAACTTCACAAGCCAGGCCTCCATCTTCTACAACTCCTTCAGCAAAACTGCTCCAAGCTCCACAGCAACAATCTTTAGGCATTCAATGATCTTCCCAGCCCAAAGTTCCAAACGCCTCCACAATCCTTCCCCAAAACACCAAGGTCAGGTCTGTCACAGCAATACCCCTACTTCTCTGGTACCAATTTCTGTTCTAGTTTCTCTTCATTGCTGAGACAAAAACACTCTGACTGACAGCAACTTGGGGAGGAAAGGGTTTATTCAGTTCACATCTCCGGGTCACAGTTTCATCACTTAGGGAGCCCAAGGCAGGAACTCAAGAGCAGGGAACCTTGAGGCAGGAGCTGAGGCACAGACCATGGAGGATGCTGTTCACTGGCTTGCTCCCCTGGCTCATGCCCAGCCTGCCTTCTTATATGGTACACAACAACCTGCCCAGGGTGGCACAACTCATTTGGGCTGGGCCCTCCCACATTGCCTGATAATAACAAGACAATACTCCACAGACGTGGCTACAGGCCAATCCAATGGAGCCAATTCCCCAATTGAGGCCCCCTCAACCCAGGTGTGTCAAGTTGACACTAAAGCTATCCAGCACAGAACCTATACCTGGTGCCATTAAAAAGGCCAAGAACCTAAGAATATATAGATCAAGGGCTCAATGATTGGGGTGGTACTTGCAACTACTATTCTACCAAATTCTAGTACTAATACTGGAATGACTCTTAATGATGTATTGCTACACTTATAGATAAGTGCATCTCTTAATCCTCATTCTAGAAGCTTTTCTTACAGGAGAAAGTAATTATCACAGAAAACCACAAAATGTGAGCCAGCAGACAATAAGAGACTGCAGACTGCTCAGGCCTAATGGGGAAGCTATATCACAAACCTCAACTGAAGGCTCAAGCATCTTCAAGAAAGAGTGGGTGGGAAGATTGTAAAGGACAGAGGTGGTATTATAATTCAAGAAACAGTATTTTCTAGACAGAGTGTTAACTTCATGCATGATTTTACAGCAATTCTGACAGCATACACAAGATCTTCTGAAGCTCAAGCCCACCAAATCCCGCATGATTGTAAAAGGTTGGCAGTAGTCCCACTTCCTGCTGAGGAGCTATTAGCATTTGGTAATTGCTAGTAGATGAAGAGTTATTTTTTAAGGGTGTGACCTATGGTAGCTGATCTACAATGTATGGCAGGTTCCTCACCCAAGAGTATTTGGGCAGTGCATATTGGACTCAATGGATGGCAGGAATTATTATATATTATATATATATATATATATCTATTGATATTGAGTTCTCGACAATTAAGAAAGATTTTTGCAATAAATATACTAAAAATGGCGAGTATTAGAACATTGTTCAAGAATATATCTGTCATAAAATAAAATGGAAATACAGCCATACCACCCTGAGCACACCCAATCTTGTCTGATCTTGGAAGCTAAGCAGGGTCAGGCCTGGTTAGTACTTGGATGGGAAATGGATGAATGAAAACACACAGGAAGAGAAAAAATTCATGTAAATAACCAATAATAAAATGATATCTTATTGTATAAGTAAATAATTTGATTGTCAGATTAATAGTACAATCAAAAGACAAAGACTGACAAAGTGGATTAAGAAAGAAGGATGACCAATTAATTGTTTAGAGAAGGCTGCAGATACAAAGTTACAAAAAGATAAGGAGGGAAAGATTTATAATATGATAAGCATAACTGTTGGAGGTCTATACTATGATTAACTACAATGGAATTCATTCAAAATATTTTAGTGTAACAAATAAGTAGAGTGTGCAATGAAGGTTTGGTAATCTATAAATAAAAAAAGAACTATAATCTTAAATATATGGAAAAAACGTATATATATAAGACTATGTGGAGCAAATATTGCCAAAACTGAACAAACCATTCAACCAAACTTTTGAAGACTTAAATATCCCACTTTGGGGTTTTTTTGTTGTTTATTTTTAATTTTTTTATTTATTTCTGTATGTGTATGAATATACTGCCTGCATGCAAGTTTGTGCACCCATGTCGTGCAATGCCACAGAGGTCAGAACAGGGTGTCGGACTCCCCTGGAACTGGAGTTCTCCTGGAATTGGAGCTTCAGACGGTTCTCGGCTGCCATGTGGGTGCTGGGGATCAAACCCGGGTCCTCTGTAAGAGTGGTCAGCACTCTTAACTGCTAGGCCATCGCTCCAGCCCCCAACTTTGTATAATAGAGAAAGCAACTAGATAGAACTCCAGCAAGAAAACAATTCACTATATGTAACAGCTACAGAAATTACCCAACAACAGCAAAGATGTATAGTCTTCTTAAGGGCTCATGGATATTATCCAAACTAAACTAGATATAAAGGGGCATACTGGGACATAAATTAATTCTCAGTAACTGCAAAGGTATTAAACTAAAGTTGCTTTGATTCCATTCATCCTCTGTATGCTCTCAATTTCCTTTAATTAATTCCAGCTGAAAAATCAAAGGACAACGTGATGGTTAATCCTGGGTGTCAACTTGACTGGACTAAGGAACAAATAAGAGAAAAAGGATCTTCTGATTGGACCACCTCAACCTGGATGGCCCACCCCAAATGTGGATGTTACCTTCTGCCGGCAGGCAGTATTTAAGACCACGGCAGCGGGAACTCGTCCCTTTTTCCTCCTGCGGCTTGCTTCTCTCATCTGGTGAGTTTGTCTTGCTGCTGTGATCAACCTTTCAGATCCCAGTGTGTACTGAGACTGGCAGATCTCCTGGAATCCATTCGGGCCTTCAGCACTAGACTGGGACTACTGAGACATCCAGCCTTGCAGACTGAGCAGTTCCCTGGATTCCCGGCCTCTCCAGTTTGGCGCTACTGTTGAGCTCCGTCACGTGAGCAACTCAATAAATTGTATATAGTTATATATTCATCCTGTTGCTTCTGTTTCTTTAGAGAACCCTGACTAATACAGACAACTTTTAATGTTATATCACACCAACAATCAGGAGGTATAAATATAAAGCTATAAATACTTATATTAAGAGAAACCCCAAATGAATGAAAACTGAAAATGTTATTATTATATTTTTAGAATCTAAAATTTGGAATGGAGTGGACTCAGGCAGTTCTCCATTTGTGACACTATGAATTTCTGGGTATCCAAAAACAATGTTTACTTATGCAAACAATGTCTGCAGTGCTTTGCTATGTGCAGGTGACTTATTTGGTATAGAGTAAAGCCTAGTGAATGCCATTCTACCACTGCACTTGCCCCCAGAAATCAGATGTCCTTTAAAAAGTTCTGAAAATTCACCCTGAGATTTTACTCTTCTTGTATTCTGATTATGTTTCTTTTTCTTCCTGAACATACACAGCACTTGTCAGAAGGAAAATAGTTTCCTTCCTAAGGAAGGAGAAAGATTTCAGGGTATTACACAGCTTTGTTTGCTCACATACATTTTCTATTTTTATTTTTCTGATAAACACAATTTTCAATAAGGATTTTTATTTTTATGTGTGTGAGTGTATTGCCTGAATGTGTTGTACAATACCTGCAGAGGTCAGAAGAGAGCACCAGATCACCTGGAACTAGATTTAATGATGGTTGTTAGCCACAGTATGGGTGTTGGGAATCAAATGCAGGTTCTCTGCAAGAACAGTCAGTACACTCCAGCCCCAATGATTATCTTTTTAAGTTTTTATGGAGCATTTTTACAATTTATACAATGTTTCCCAATCAAACCCAGTCCTCCCATGTCCCAATCTGTGATCAGCACTCATGCATTACAACAGATAACCTAAGCCATATCCAATCAACCACCCAAATCCAGACATCCTTCTGTGAAAATGGATATGATGAAGTCTAGTCAGCACATGTAGGAATCCTAGGTAAGACATACTCTTCTTCACCTTGTATTTATCAGTCCCAGACCAGTCCTGCACCCATTTCTCTTGGTCCACTTTGAGACCTGGTGCCAGTTGCCATGGGGCCCATGCCTGATACCATCATTGCCACAAATTCCCATGCTAAGTTATAGTCCACTGTAAGCCATTGCTTCTCTATGTTCATGCATCAGCCCTGGCTTTTACAGTCTTTCTGTCCACTCTTCTGCAATGGTCCCTGACACATGGGGGGTGAGATTTGATATTGGGGCCCCAATCAGGGATACACACTCTGTGGTCTCTCAATCATTGAAGCTCCACTATTTGTGGCTTTCTGTTTGCATCACACTCTGTTGTGTAAGGAAGATTTACTGGTGAGAATTGAGGGATGTACTCCTTTTCTCTCTGCCCCTCATTCTGTGTGATGTTCAACTGTAGATACATCTCCTAGGAATGGGATTTTTCAGATGTGTAAGTTCTGTTTTTTATCAGTTGTGGGAGTCTTCAGTGGTCTTCATCTGTTGCTAAGAGTAGCTATTTGATGAGTGACATGTGATATACTTCTCTGTAAATATGATTCCATAGTTAGTGTATGATAAGTAATTTTACTAATATAGAGATAGGCTTTTCTCTGGGATCTAGGTCCTCTCCAGGCCTGTATAATTTGGCTGAGTTTACAGAGGCTCTCATGGGTTCTCTCCAATCAAAAGTGTTCCAAGTCCAATTAGTGAGGTGTTGACCATCCCCCTGACAACAGTGCCTCTACTGCACCAATGGAGGTAGTTTGCTGGGCAGCTCTTCATGGTTGTTAGGCTTTAGGTTTGGGTTGTAACATTTATTGATTTTCTCCCTTAACAATGTGCCCATGGTCTAGCATTATGAGTGCTTGTCTTCAGGTAGAAGGCTTCCAGGTCAATATCTATTCCATTAATCTGAGTCCTATCCTTGAAGCATGTCCTGTTCTGAAGAGAAGGGTCTTATTTTCTATTTCTGATAGACAATCAAGAGTTTTGGTGATAGCCCACACTCTTTTGAGAGTCTCTTGAATCTCTCTCACCAACTATTCAAAGGGAGGTTTCATCTGTCTTGCACTGTGCTCCCTGCCACACAACCCCCAGGTTGCACTATCAGCGCATGGATGTTCAGAAAGTGTAAGCGAATTTCTCATAGGGTCTCAAGGGCATCACATTATACTTAGGGATTCTTAGCCTCCAAAGGTCCAATTGTCTCTAATCTTACTTCTTCATTTCAACATCTCCTCCTTCTCCAGCCCCAGCACCCCTATCATTCCCACCTTCCCCCTCTCCTGACCTTCCCCACCTCCCACCATGCCCCCTTTTATCTCTCCCTCTGCAACCCCAACCCAGCACCTTCACCCACCCCACTTCTCCCTAGTATCATTTGTTCTTTACTGTCCCCCTCTTTCAGGTTCTTTCTTTTCCTTTATCTTAATGTGTCCTTTCCAATTTCTTGGCTCCTGGTGTTACAAAGGAAATATACCCACATGAGTGGATTGGTACTACACTCAACAAAGAGGGAGAACATACATCACCTGGTTTTCTATTTTTGTATTACTTCACTCAGAATAACATTTCCTCATTTCCTAGTTCCATCCATTTATCTGAGAATTCCATAATTTCATCTTTTCCTATTGCTGAGTAGAAGAAATTGTGATGCCTTGTGAATGGTGTTCCTGCTTTCACTGTGTAGACAAGTTAAAGTAAGCCTGTTTTCTTTTTCTTTTTCTTTTTCTAGACTGTGGTTTAAAGAGTGTCTTTGCCTTGCTGGTCTTGGGAGCCCAGGGCTTGGGGAGGCAAGGCATCCATTGTGTAGATGCACCACACTTTCATTATCCATTCATCAGTTGTGGGACATTTAGGTTGTTTCCATTACTTTGCTATTGTTAAGAGAACAGCAACAAACATGGATGTAAAGGTGTCCTTACAGTATGATTAGTACTCTGGGTATATGCCAAGGAGTGGTAAACCTGGGTCATACGGTGTGTTGATTTTTGGTGTTTTGAGAGTTCTCCACGCTGCCTTCCATAGGGGCTGCACTAGTCTGCATTCCCACCAGAAGTGAATGAGTGTTCCTCTTCCTCCATACTTTCACCAGCATTTTATATCATTCTCTTGACCTTAGGCTGTTTGAGGGAGGTGAGATGGAATCTCAAAGTGGTATTTATCTGCATTTCTTGAATTATTAAGAATGTTGAGCAGTTTTCTAGGTGTTTCTTAGACGTTTTAATTTCTTCATTTGCAATTCTCTGTATCTGTGTCTTTTATTGGGTTGTTTATACTCTTGCTATTTTGTTTTTTTCAGTTAATTTTATATTTTGGATATTAAACCTCTGATGGATGTGCAGCTGGTAAAGATTTTCTCCTAGACAGTGGGTTTCCTCTTAATTTCCTTGGCTGTTTCTTTTCTTGTACAGAAGCTTTGTAGCTTAATGAGGTCCCGTGTACTGATTTTTGCCCTTAATGCCTGAGGAGCCAATGTCCCATTAAGAAAGTTCTTTCCTATCCCTACATCTTGGAAGGCACTGCCTATATATTCTTCCAGCAGTTTCAGAGTTTCAGATTTTAAATTGAGGTTAAATTGAGGATCAAAGGATCCTCTTGAAGTTGACATTTGTGCAGGGTGAAAGATAAGGGTCTGTGGAGTGAAAAGTCCTCCGAGGATATTCTGCCCCCTAAGGGAGGGGTCAGAAGGAAGATCTATGATGCTACTGTGGAGCACAGAACTTATGGGAAGTCTGGAGCACAGAATTATGGGAACACTCTGACATCATTTTGGGGGGCGGAGCTAGAGGCACTGCGTCAGGTTTCTGGAGTTTTCTCTCACCATCTGTACTACCTGGAGGAAGGTTGCTGAGTTCATGCCTGAGCTCAGAATGAACTGGGGGAGGGGAGAGTTGCCACTTGATATGTAAGTGACATAAACTTCTGTGCAGACTTGTGAATGGTGTTCCTGCTTTCACTGTGTAGACAAGTTAAAGTAAGCCTGTTTTCTTTTTCTTTTTCTTTTTCTTTTCCTAGACTGTGGTTTAAAGAGTCTCTTTGCTTTGCTGGTCTTGGGAGCCCAGGGCTTGGGGAGGCAAGGTATCAGGCCCCGGATCTCTCCTGAGGAAGGAATAGTGGAATATCGTTGTTCTCATTCACTTTGTAGGTAAGCTTGAGTTTGTAGGTTAGCTAGGTTTTCCCCAGACTGTAGTCTAAGGAGTCTTTGTTTATGGACATATAGTAAGCCCAGCAGGAAGTGGGGGAGGTAAGGCAGCACTTTGGTAGCTCTCTCCTGGGAGGAATTTCTGTAACAGGGTCCAATTTCATTCTTCAGGCGCTGATCCAGTTTCTCTGGTATTATTAATCTAGCAAGAGTTTCTAGCACAATGTTAGAAAGCAGTGGGGATAGATGCCAACCCTGTCTGGTTCCTGATTTCAATGGGAATGCTTCCAGTTTATCTGCACTTAGAACGGTGTTGGCTGTGGGTTTGTTGCTTTAATGATATTGGAATAAATTACCTCCAAATCTGATCCTAAAAGGACTTTTAACATGAATGCATGTCAGATTTTGTCAAATGCCTTTCCTGCATCTATTGATATTATCATGGGATTTTCTGTCTTCAAGTCCATTTATAAGTTTTATGTGGATTGTATTTTTTTATATATTCATTAAGAATATGGGCCTCTAGTTTCTTCCTTTATTGTACCTTCACCTGGTTTTGGCACTGGAGTGATGCTGGTTCATAGAAAGAGTCAGGAAGTTCTCCCTCTGTTTCTATCATTTATGTGTGATTTTTTGTTGTTGTTGTTGTTTTTGTTTTGAGACAGGGTCTCCCTTTAGTCCAAGCTGGCCTGGAACTCACTGTGTAGACCAGGTGGGCCCTGAACTCACAGAGATCCACTCTGTTTCTATCTTATTGACTAGTTTGAGTGGTATTGAATGTAGAAGGTCTGGTAGAATTCTGCTTTAAACCTATCTGGGCCTGGACATTTTTTTTTACTCAGGATATTTTGAATTTCTCTTTCAAGTTCTTTCTTTGTTATGGGTCTGCTTAAGCTATTGATCTCGTCTTGGTTTAACTTTGGTGGTATACATCACTCCAGAAATTCATCCATTTTGTTTAGGTTTGCAAATTTAATGGAATATAGATTTTCTTTATTTTTTTTTATTATAGATTTTCAAAATATTCCCTTCAATATTCTGGATTTTTTTTTTTGGCATATGTTGTGAAGTTTCCCATTTCATCTCTGATTTTTTAAATTTGGATTTGCTCTTTCTTTCTTTTGGTTAACTGTGCCAAGGTTTTATCTATCAGGTTTAACCTTTCAGAGATCCATTTCTTAGCTTTCATTAATTTTTTTGCATTGTTTTGTTTCCATTTTGTTAATTTATCCTGAGATTTTCATTATTTCTTCTCATCTACTAGGTTTGTGGTTCATTTATTTTTGCCTTTCTGGAGTCTTCAGTTGTGCTGTTAATTCTTTTACATATTTTATTTTGATATTTTAATGTAGGCACTAGGAGTTATAAATTTCCCTCTTAGGTCTGTTTTTAATGTATCCCAGAGGATTTGTTGCATTGTATTCACATGTTCATTTGGTTCCAGGAATGCTTTTATTTCTGTGTTAAATTTTTAACCCATTGATCATTCAGGAGTGTGTTGTTTGATCTCTATGAGTTGTGTGGATTTTAGAGCTTCCTTTGCTGTTGATTATAAGCTTTATTCCATTGTGGTCTGATGGAATTATTTCTTTTTTTTGAAATTTTTTGAGTTTTTTGTGTGTCCCAGAATATTATCAATTTTTAGAAATCATATATAGGCTGATGAATAAAAAGTGAATTCTTTGATGGATGGGTGGAATATTCTGTAGATGTCTGTTAAGTCATTACTTATAAGATGTTATTTAATTAAGATATTTGTATCTTGATTCTTTGTCCAATTGATTGTCTATTGAATAGAGTGGGATAGTGAAGTCATTGAGTATTATTGAATTAGGGTTAATCTGTGTTTGATAGTCTTGGAATACTGTTTTTATCAATTTGGTCGCTCCAGAATTTGGGATATATATATATATATAATATATATACTATATATAATATAAAATATATATTATATATTACATATATAATATATAGATATATAATATATTATATATACATATATATAATATATATCATATTATATTCATTATTGTAATACCTTCTTGGTAAATTGTTCCTTTGATTAGAATGAAGTGACCCTGTTTATGTCTTCTCACTAATTTTGATTTGAAATCTATTTTATCAGATGTTAGGACTACAACACTTGCTTGCTTTTTAGAGATATTTTCTTGGAATATTTTTTCCATTCTTTCATCCTAAAATTGTGTCTGTCTTTGAATGTGAGATGAGTTTCTTGAATACAGTACAAAAAAAATGAGTTTTCTTTTCTGATCCATTCAGGTAATCTATTTTTTTTGACAGGGGATTTGAGGCCATTGATATTTAATGATATTATTGAACAGTGTGTATTTGATACTGTAACTGAATTTTTTAACTTGTGGATGTATTTTTATTTTATTTATTTAAATTTTTATTTTTATGAGTATGAGTGCACTGTCTGCATGTAGGTTGGTGAACCCATGTCATGCAATGCCACAGAGGTCAGAAGAGGGCATTGGATTCCCTGGAACTGGAGTTAAAGATGGTTCTTAGCCACCATGTGGCTGTTGAGAATTGAACCTGGGTCCTCTGGAAGAGCAGTCAGCACTCTTAACTGCTGAGCCATCTCTCCAGCCCCAGTATTTTTAATTTCCATTAATATACCCTGTTGGTTTTCTTTCTCTAGCCTCCTGAGTATGCTCATTCCTGTCTTCAGTCCCATGTATTCTCTGTAGGACTGGTTTGATAGACATGATTTCTTTCAACCTATTCATGCCATTAAATTTTTTCTGTTCTCTTTCAACCTTGATAGATAGTTTTTCTGGATAGAGTATTTGGGTTTGGCATCCAAGGATGTTTAGAGCTGGGAATACTTGGATTCAGGCTCTTCTGGATTTCATAGATTGCATTGAAACGTCATCTGTGATTATGATGGGTTTTCCTTTATATGTAACTTGTTATTTTTCTCTAGCAGCCTTCAGTACCCTCTCACTGTTCTGCATATTTGATGTATTTACTATGGTATGTCTGAGAAGTATAACCAACAGTAAGAAATGGCCGAATCAGTCTGAATTTAAAAGTATATAAAGGTAGGCATTTATTCCAGGAAATGCAGTCCTCTGGGGTGAATCCACGGCCAACAGCCATCCTGAGGGCTGTGGAAAGAGCACTTCTGATAGGCAGGGAGAACCTTTTATAGGGGGAGGGGAGATGGTAACTTATTGGAATCCGGCCAATTAAAAGAGGCCAGGGACTCATATCTGGAGGCGGGTCTCAGGTCCAGAGGTCTCGTGGGAATCTGACCTGACTGGAAAGGAAATGAGTGTCTTTCTAGTCTATGCCTTCTTGGCTTTTTGCCCCAAGCCAGACCTAACATCCCAGACTCTTAGGATATATGGGGTGACAATTCTGCTCTTGCTTCTTCCTGCTGAGCTGGGATGTTGAATGGAGGGAGAGATGGGAGTAGGCAGGGCTGTGGGCACAGGGATGTAGGGATGTAAAGACCACTCTGGAGCCATCCTGTATGTGTTCCTGCAAGAAGCAGAGGAGACCAGGTGCTAAGATCAGAAGTAGTCTCTTGGTTGAGGTTGGAGAGGCTCCTCTTGCTGTTAAATGATCTTGGTTGGAGGACACGGTCTAAACATTGGCTCTCCAGTTTCATCTGTCCAGATATCTTGAGCATGGACATGCCAGCAGTATGTCAAAGCTGGCACAAAATCACCTGGTCAGGTGAAGTATGAGACAATACAAGACAAAGGGAAACAGGGCAGGGGTGACACAGAGTCTGGTACCTGTGACAGCAGGGGGAGCAGAGGAAGGGTGAAAGTACAGAGGGCGAAGACTGTCATACCTGACCATTCGGACCTGTTCTTGAGGGTCTCTGGAAAATGTGATAATAGTGGATTTCAGCTGTTTGCCAGACCATCCATCCTGGGTTGTGTCTCTCTTGAGTCTGGACAAATGATACCAGTGTGGCTGGCTTAGAAGTTTGGTTGCTGATGGTGTAGTAAGGATGGCACAGTCAGGTCCAGTCCACCTGGGATCAAGACTCAAAAGATAAAGTTTTTTTTTAAACTTTAAAAAAAATTTATTTATTTTTGTATGTGTATGAATGTACTGTCTGCATGTAGGTTTGTGCACCCATGTTGTGCAATGCCATGGAGGTCAGAAGAAGGTATCAGAATTCCCCTGGAACTGGAGTTAAAAATGGTTCTCAGCCACCATGGGGCTGCTGAGGATCGAACCCAGGTCCTCTGCAAGAGCAGTCAGTGTGCTTTACCTCTAGGCCATCTCTCCAGCCCCTCAAGAGATAAAGTTTTAAGGAGAACACTGTCCCCTGGTGTGAGAGGGCAGGTCAGTGGCTTTGGACTCCACTGAGGTAGGAGTAGGGAGGGGAAGAGAGGAAGATAGTGGGGTCAAGCTGTTTGGAGAGAAATGCTACTCCCCAGTATGAGGCCTCGATGGGTTGGGCTAAGGCACCTGTGGCCACTCCCAACTTTCTGTCTGTAAAGAGGTAGAAAGGGCATGAAGTGTCCAGGAGAGCCAAAGTAGGGGCAGCCAGAAGGGCGTCCTAAGGAGAGAAAAGTGAACAATGGTGGGATGGGAGAGAGGCCCCGTGGGGGTCTCCTTAGCTGTCTGGTGCAAGGGTAAAGCTCTAACAGCAAAATTAGTGATCCAGTGACAGCAGAATCCCACCAATCCTAGAAAAGAGAGGATGTGGTCTACTGTCTCTGGAGGCTATAAGTCTCATATGGCATTGACTCACTCTGACCTGAGAGTACTGAAAGTGTACGTTAGGACAAGAGTCAAAGGAGGAGAGATCCCTGGCCAAGGCTTGACCAAAGAAGTGTGGGCTATCCCGAATCCCTGAGGAAGGACTGTCCATGTAAGCTGTTCTGCAGACCTGGTGTCTGGGTCCTCCCATGTAAAAGCAAAAGGAAGTATGAGGGCACAGTAAAGAAGGCCAGGACAGCGAAATGGGAGACTGAGGTTGGTTAGGGGTTAGGGCCGAGGTCCTGAACTAGATGGTAGGTGCCAGAGGGCTTATGAACTGGAAGAAAGGGGGTGTTGCAGGGTTAGTTAGTGGAGAAAGGAGGAAGGTAATGGTAGGCTTGAGTCCTTGGTGGTGGGTTTCAGAAATAGAAAACTGAGGCCTGGAAAGAAAAGAGGTGGGGTCCTTGAGGGGTATCAGGACTGGTGGGTGGTGGGAGTTGATTACTTGAATGGAAATGTCCCAGACCTGAGGGTCAACAGGATCAGGAAAGGCAGGAGCTGAACAATCCAGGGTGGGGACCTGGGAAGCTATTAGGGATAAAAGAAAGTGAAAGTCTGGAGAGGTGTGAGGAACAGAGACACGGCTACCTGGAAATGGCTGAGGCTGTCATGGCTCAAGATGGGCACTGGTCAGACAGACCTAACTAAAAAAGAATGGGTGAAAAATTGACCTGTGAGGACACAGGGGGAAGGTAGAGTCCTTCATGGGAGAGAGGGGGTCTCCTCCACTCCTGTGACAGAAATCGATGAGGGAGTTCTAGGACCAGAGTACAGTACAGAAAAGTAGCCCAGCTGTCCAACAGGAAGGAAATGGACTTACCCGCTACCTGGAGCATCAGCCTAGGCTCGTCGAGTGTTAATGGGGTCTCCAAGTCCAGCCAGCATCAGTCCTCCACCAGGCAAAGAAATTCAGAGGCCAGAAGAGATTGGGGTGCTTGGGGTAATGGGGCTGGACCTCCGTGGTGAGGCACAAAGGACGAGCCTATGCCAGGGCACTCAGACTTCCAATGGCCAGGCTGCCTCCTCTCGGCCTAAATACCTAAAAGCCATTTTTCGTCAAATCCTGCACAGGAGTGTGGGGGACTATCCTGGCCTTTTTAATTTAATTTTTTTCTGATGTCTGGAAAATACTGAGAAATAAAGTGAGAATCCAAGACCGTGGTTGCGGATGGGGAAGCAGGGTCAAGGTGAGATTTAAGTATAGTTGTCCTTAATAAATTCTGAATTGCAGAAGGAAAAAAAAAGAGGCAGGGGGACATTTTCACATGTCTTCAGCAGACAGGAAATAGATGTAAAATCTCCATCTGTGGAATAAGGATTTAATAATTAATGTTGGTGATGGCAGTTTTTTATATAACTATTTAGTCCTACATACTGTATTATATATATAATATATACTTATATTACCATCTATATATCAATAATACGTATACAAATTAGACCCATGTCCCCACCCTTGTCCCCCCACCCCACTCCATCCAAGCTCGATGCATTCTGCAAACATATAGTTCCCATTTTCAGACTGCTCTCTGTCCTCGAGGTCTGTTCTTCCTATTCTCTCTATTGATGCAAAAGTTGACTGTTTGAGCAGAAGTTCACTGTTTCAGTCAGTTCTTTGATGCAGTCCTTCCTGTTTTTGTTGTTGTTTCCAATATGCAACACTCCCAACTGCTTGCACAAAAGCTCAAGGGGCTGTGCACAAGAAATACTTACAACTAGGTAATTGGCACTAACATCCACAGATGAGGGATACCATTCATCGTTTGTTTTTCTGGGACTGTGTTACTTCACTTAGCATGATGTCCTCTAGCTCCAGCCATTTTCCTGCAAAGCTCATGATGTCATCTTTCCTTACTGCTGCATAGAACTCCATTGTGTAGATGTACCACATTTTCTCTACCCACTCATCAGTTTAGGGGCATTTGGGTTGGTTCCAGCTCCTTGCTATTGTGAACAGAGCTGAAATAAACATGGCCATGCATGTATCTCTGCGGTGGGGTGAGTCTTGAGGGTACATGCCTAGGAGTGCTATGGCTGAGTTGGGTGATGGCAGTTTATAAAAGTTGTACTGAGCAGAGGCATATAACATGGAAATGGTTTCATTCAGACATTGTAGAAGTCATTACAGCTTGCAGTCCAAACCAGTTTCTTTGCATTCTCATAACTGAGATGGCCAAACTGGTCAATGCAGTTTCTTTATCATGCTGCTACCAAACATTGTATAAAACAGATCAACTAATCTCTTTTCAATTTAATGCACAAACACATTACTATCAGCCATCTATTTCCCTTCCTTATTCATCCTCAAGATCTCCCATTAATATTACAAGATAAAACAAGTCAGATTTTGCAGTCAGCTGACCAGTATCCACTGTTCTACTTAAAGGAAAAAGTTTTCTTCAAATTCCAATGATTTGCAAATCAATATATCACACAAATGACTCTAATAGAAACTTTGAGGGACTCTTAAATTTCCCTCTGAAACTCTCAACACAATACTCCATCATCTACATTTTTCTAGATATTCCTGTTTTTTTTATGCTGTTCCCAATGAGAAACATTTAAAAAACCTTCTTCCAGAAACCATGGACTCAGCTTTAACATGGTTTCTACATCAGTTTTTGCTGTACTATCTTTTATAGCAGTCCCATTGGACTTTAACAAATCTTTTTGACTCTAGTCATCTGACTTCTTGATATTTCTGAGCCCATTTTACTTATATTTTCTGGCTCCCTTTTTCTATTTTCTTTTTTCTTTATTTTAGTTTACACTTTTATTTATTTATTTTTTTATATATTACATCTATTTTATTTTTTCTATATTTTACACTTTGAGTGCTTATTTCCCTGCTCTCTTAACACTCTGGGCCCAGAGATTTTTTACCTGCAGGGTTCCTCAGTTGATCCCCTGGGCCGATGATCTGTAGTGCTGCAGTAAGGTTCCCACACTCCCCGTACGGGCCACCAGTTGTACCGTCCAGCGGTTACGATCATCGGAAGCAGACTGGGAATGAATCACACACTCATTTAACTTGTTCCTTGTAGTTTCTTTTAATGGATCCATTCACTTCTTAACTTTATGATCCTTAATGTTATTTACAACTGCAGTTATATACAATTGCATGCAAATATTAATGCTACTATTACTAACTATTGATGTTTCTAATGCTACTATTACTACTACCACAATAGCTTAGAAACCAAGAATATTTATACTGGTATTGAGCCAATCAGCAGCTTTGTGTTTATAGATACAATTTCTTATGTAAAATGCTATATTCATGAAGTTGACAAGGTAACATAGTATATTATCTTAAAAGTTACTGAAGCATGCGCACTGTGTTCTTCAACCAGCACCTTTGGCCAGAGACCAAGCGCCATGGCTGCAGACCAAGCGCCATTTCTCTTCAGCCTGCCACTTCAGGCAGTCTTTGTCTCCCACACATGCCCTCTCTTTTTGTATTGGATGGAGTTTTGTAGTTGCTTGAGGTATACAGGATGGTTGAACCAACACCATTTGCCTTCAATCTCAGATTAAAAAATACTATTCATGCTTTTCTATAGTCAGATACTTGTACTTCCTTCATGACTAATGTATTTTAAGGATATTCAAGGCAGTCATGAAAAGGGTAGGATGAAGATATGCTGGAATATCAGAGCCTCTCTACCCCTGCATACAACCCCATGCCCATCTCAAAACCAGATATGTGGAATCATTACCAGAGTGACTAATTCTCTAACAGTAACTAAGTGCCATATGATTTAATCAAAATCTCCCACTGTGAATCTAATATTACTGTCAGACCTTAATTATTAAATCAATGAGCCTCACAAGGTTGTTTTGACTTCAGATGCCAATTTGAAATTCCACCATCCCATACTTTTCACTATTGGCTCCAAATGGAAGGTTCATAAGACTTGTGCATGGACAAGTCTTTTCTAGAATGGCACCCAGATCTTAGAGAAATCCTTCTCCTTTGTTCACTAGTTTATTTTTTGTCAAGAAATCAGAAAATAAGAAACAAAATGAAGTCATGGATAAACCAAATCACGCAGCTTCCACAGTACATCAACATACACCATCTCCCTTTTAGTGGGGTGCCTTATCTACCTAGGATCTTCTCAAATGTTTTTTATTCACCTTAATCAACAGCCACCACCTCCTCCCTAGAGGTTGATAGGTGAAGCTGAAATTTCCAACTTTCTAATTTTTTCTAATGATCAGGTCAAATACCAAGTTATTTAGGAGCTGGCTTCTTTGGTCAACTTAGCAAATTCACATAAAAACATGTATAATCAAAAAATTCTCATGGGATGAAGAGATCGTTCAGTGATTATGAGCCATGACTGCTCTTACAGAGGACCTTGTTTCAGTTCTGAGCACTTACATGGTCGCTAACAACCACCAGCAATTTTAGTTCCTGGGGATCCACTTCCCTGGTCTAACCTCTGCATACATTGAGTTGCATGGATACATATACATTCATGCAGATAATATACCCATACACTAAAAATAAAAGTGAAAAATAACATTCATAACAGGCTCAATATCAATAATAAAAAATAACATTCAGGTCCCTGACAACATTGAAGCAGCACTCGGTACCTGTGGGCAGAGTGAGTGAGCCAAGCGAGCCACAGATGACACTTTAGCAGTGTGTGGCACCCGTGGGAGGAGCAAGCTAGGTGAGCCACTGCCGACACAGGAGCAGGACTTGGCACATGTAGGTGGAGTGAGCAAGCCAAGCGATCCACCAATGACACCATAGCAGCAGGTGCAGAGTGCAAGTCTGGCTCCCAGTGATCCTAGAACAGCTCCCAGCAGATCTGACACAATACCCAGCAGTCCCAGCTCCTACTCCTGATTGAACCAATAGAACTGTCCAGCCTAAACAGGTGCACACAGATAAGCTGAACCAACAGTGCTCTGGGACCACCCACCTGAGTGAATGGGTCCAGGAAAGCCAGCACAGACAAGCTGAACCAGAAGGAGCTCTGAGACCATGTGTCAGTGCATTCAAAGGCCTGGCATGGACCAGGTAGACCCAAGCATGCAAGCAGAGCCAAGTGGCCTGAACCTTTTAGCCCACTGCAGAAGCCTTCAGCAAGACTAGGGGAATTGGTAAACCCATATCACGTTGTGTAAGCCTTCAACACAGAGAAGAAACACTTGAGTTTCCTATTAGAAAACAAACAACAAAACACATCCCCATGCCAAAAGCAAAGTGAAAAAACAACAGCAAGGGAAAAGGAAACAATAAATCCCCACCAAATTCTACCACTCCTATGGCAGACTCCTACAAAGAGATCTCCCTGGTGGTAACCCAGGACACAGATCTAAAAGAACAAAAAACAACAACAACAACAAAAAACAACAACATAGACACCAAATGCTGGACAGGTCGTGGGGAAAGAGGAACACTCATCTATTGCTGGTGGGAATGTGAACTCATACAACCACTATGGAAAGCAGTGTGGATAACTCCTAACTGACCCAAAATGAGCTGACTACCTGACCCAGTCATATGTCTCTTAGGTATAAACCCACAAGACTCATCCTATCACAGAGATACATGGACATCTATGTTTAGTGCAGCTCTCTTCACAATAGTGAAGAACTGGAACCATCCCAAGTGCTGCTCAACTGACAAATGGATAAAAGAAAATGGTAAATCTATGCAATGGAATTCTATGCTGTGGTAAAGAAAGATGACGTCATGAACTTTGCAGGTAAATGGATGGAACTCAAAGCCATTATGTTAAGTGAAGTAACACAAATTGTATCCCTCATTTTTGGATGCTAGCACTAAATAAATACCTAGTTGAAAGGCAAACTGAGCAACATTAATGTTATATTTCTTTTTATATGAAAGCAACTGTGGTCTTACAATGTAAATGCTTTAACGGGCTCTGGAATTAACCTATCACTTGTATTCAGACTTTGTAATTTTGGTAAATGGGTGGAGGGTATGTACATATAATTTAGAGTAATGTAAAATTAAAAGGGAAATGTAAAAAAAGATCATAGAAATACTCAAATCAAGGATTATAAAGAGGACATGGAAAAATTAATCAATGAAGTAGAAGGAGAGCATGATAAGCTTAAAGAACACACAAAAAAGCAAAGAACTTGAAGGAGAGAATGACAAACTCTGGAAAGAAGTGGAAACACTGAAGAGATACTGCATGGAAATGAAAAAGAAAACCGACCACACACACTAGCGAATCAAAGAATTAGAAGAAGAGAATGACAATTCCCAGAAGAAAGTGAAAATACTAAAGAAATCAAGACAAAAGGAAAAAGGAAATTGAACACTCATCCAGTCAACAGGAAAGGGTGAGAGAAATCCTCAGTAACAGAATGGATCAAGCAGAAAAGAGAATATCAAGGCTGGAAGATAACATAGAAGAACCAGAATGCTCAACCAAAGAATACAATTTTTTTTAAATAACAAAAGTAGAATATTCAGGAAATGCAGGACACCATGAAATGACCAAAGCTTTGGATCATAGAGATAGAGGAAGGAGAAGAATCCCAAGATAATGGTATTGAGCAGATCTTCAACACAATTATAGAAGAAAATTTCCCCCAATTGAAAAAAGACATAACCATACAAACACAAGAAGCACCTAGAACACCAAATAGACAATATTGGAAAATAAGTTACCCACACCATGTCATAGTTAAAATACTAGATGTTCAAAACAAAGAATTGTAGCCGACTTTTCACTTTAAACAATGAAAGCCAAAAGAGTTTGGACCAAAGTATTCCCGGTAATAAATGACTATAGATGCCAAGCCCAGGTTGCATTACCCAGCAAAAATGCCTATTATAATTGAAGGAGAGAGAAAAATCTTTCACAACATAAAGAAGATGAAGGAATACATGTCCAGAGAACCAACCCTTCAGAAAATACTCAAAGCAATTCAAAGAACAGAAGAAGGGCACAACTACCTCCAAGTAGCTAGAGAGTGTAATTAATAAAAGTATAACTGTAAAAATACAAACCTAGACCAAGATTTCATGCAGATAAAAAGCAATATACACCTCTCCATAATAACTTTAAATATTAATGGTATGAACTCCCCAATTAAGAGACACAGACTGGGAGAATGGATTAAGAAACTGAACCCATCTTTTTGTTGTCTACAGGAAACATCTGTTACCTTCAAGGACAGGCACCAGCTTAAGGTGAAAGGATGGAAAAAAAATATTCTAAGCAAATGGTACCAGAAAGTAACCAGGAGTTGCTATTCTAATATCAGGCAAAATAGATCAAAGTAAAATTAATCAGAAGAGAGAAAGAGGATCACTAAATTCTTATCAAAGTAACGAGTAACCATGAAAATTTCATAATCATAAATATATATGCACCACACTCTGGATCACGAAAATTTATAATCACAATTCTGCAGGACCTCAAGGCACAGAATAATCCCAGCACACTAATAATGGGAGCTTCAATACCCTACTGCACACTATGGATGGTCAACTGTACAAAGAATAAACAGAGATCCATTGGACCTGAAAAATATGATACACCAAATGTACCTAGCAGACATCACTGAATATTCTACCCAGATAATATACTTTTTATTCAGCACCCCATGGAATGTATCCAAAATTGACTACATACTGGGACACAGGAAAAAAAAACTCAACAAATACAAAAGAATTAAAATGCATTCGATCAGACCACAGTGCAAATAAGCTCAGTGTCAATACCAGGGTAAGCCCTACTAAGAACACATGGAGGCTAAACAACACACTCCTAAATAACGAATGGGTCAACGAAGAGATAAAGAAATAAAATTATTATTGGAACTAAATGAAAGAGACAATACAACACAAAAAACCTATTGGATACTTTAAAAGCAGTCCTAAGAGGGAGATTTATTGCCCTGGTGTCTACATTATAGAAACAGAAAGAGCACAAATTAAGGATCTAACACTGCAGCTGAAAGCGCTTGACAGACAACAACAAATGAACCCTAAACTCAACAAACTGAAAGAAATAACAAAAAAATCAGAGCAGAAATCAATTAAATAGAAACAAACAAAACAATACAAAGAATCAATGAATCCAAAGCTGGTTCTTTGAAAGGATAAACACGATAGACCTCCAGCCCAAAAGAAAGAAAGAAAGAGCAAATCCAAATAAATAAAATTCGAGAAGAAAAGGGAAATATCATAAGAGACAACTAAAAGATCCAGACAATCATACGAGAATACTGCAAAAACCTATACTTTACTAAATTTGAAAACCCAAGATAAATGTATGAATGTCTGAAATCCTGGAAATCAATAATGCTTAACCAAGAAGAGATTGATAACTTAAAAAGACCCATAATAGATGAGAAAATAGAAACTATAGAAAAAAAATCTCCCAACTAAAAAATGCCCAGGGTCAGAAGGATTCATGGCAGAATTCTATAAGAGGTTCTACAACCTTTATTCTCAAATTATTAAAAAAGAGAAACAGAGGTTTATGCTCACAAGACTCATTCTACCGCACATATGCAGGCACATCTATAATTATTGCAGCTCTCTTCACAATAGCAAAGAGCTGGAAGCAACCCAAGTGTCTCTCAAGAGATGAGTGGAATTAGAAGCTATTATGCTAAGTGAAGTAACACAGTCCCAGAAAAACAAATGACTAATGGTATCCCACATTTGTGGATGCTAGCACCAAATCTCAATTTGTAAGGCTGTAGGAATGAAACTTTGTGTGTGGCTTGAAGCAAGAAATTGTAAGACCTGTCCTGGAAGATCTCAGGTTATCTGATATCTTTGTGGGCATTCAGTTGCCTCTGTGAGTTATCTGTAGCAGGAAGGTTTAGGATATTACGATGTCTCTTGCTTTGCCCTATTTCTGCAAAGTTCCAGGACCAGATGGCCCCTTCCCTTGAAGCATTGAGCAAAATGTCACACCTCTAATTACCTGTTGCACAAACCAGAGCTCTGCAGCCCCCCGATTAGAGCCAAAGTGGCTCACCCCTCCCTTCCACCTGCCCCCCACTTCCTTGCCCAGAGCACAGTAGCCTTCAACATATAGATCTCACTGACAGAAAATAAACGGAATTACTATTCTCCCAGCTTTCAGCTCTCTTCATGTGAGTCCGCTCATTTTCCACTGGTAATCTCCTGTGGTTTTCCATTCCCTCTTCTTGCCAGAGCTAAGCCTAGAGACTGTTGGCCTTCAGGAAGGAGACAAGTCCTGGAGCTGAGCCAAGAAGGGAAGACTAACATGTGGAATCACGTGTGACTCAAAGACATCGAACAATGACTAAGGCAAACTGAATAATTCTTTAATTATATATATATATATATATATATATATATATATCTTTTCTTTTTCTCTTTTAGTAAATATAATGCAGAATGTTACTCATCTACTTGCTATGTAAATTAGGAATATAAAGAATTATTTTTTACTTTACCTGCATACCACCCTACAGACAAATTTGGAATTATTCTATAGTTTATCTTCAGATGTCATAATTTTAGTATGTGTGTGACATGCATATATGCTTTTGTGAAGCTATGTAAATTGAAAGGAACAACCATAAAAAAAAGACCAGGTCAAAGAACTGACTGAAATAATAAAATTCTGCCCCAAAGAGTAAGTTTCTGCAATGAAAAACTTAAAATAAAAGACTGACAAAAAGATGCAAGACATACAGGGCAGAATGCTCATGCTCTGGTGGGATGGGGACATGAAAGGAGTGATGGTCTTAATTTGATTAAGAAATATTGTATGAAATGAGCAAAAGTTCAATAAAAATTAAGGAAAAACAGTATTCAGGATATTCCATTAAATTTGGCAATTCTGTGTCAGTAACTATGAACAAAAACTGAGTACCAACATAAGTTGATTTTTTCATACTTTCTAGCCTTGTGTTTGGCTCAATATTCAGCCTTGCAAGTGAGGTACATAAGAGTGGCACCTTGGATCTGCCTTGAAATGTCATATAAAACTTCAAACAGCAGACGAGATGTGAATAATTTTTTAGAAAAAAATTGATTTGTTTTTGTAATTTCATAGAACCATTCTAATCAAGTTTAGACAGCACTCCCCCATCCATGCTCCTGCAGCTGGCCATGATTCCTCATGTACTCTGACATACATATCTCTAGAAAAATGAAATTTCGTACTGTAAGCTAAACATAGGTCTTTATATTAACAGACAAGCATACTGTGCACCACTCATCCAGGAAGTTCCTTTTTGCAGCAGATGGAGCCTAATTCATAGTTGCAGAACTGGTCAGACACAGAGAATATATGTCTGAGAGATTCCCAGTCCTCTGAGACATATCTACAGTTGAACTACAATGAAATCTAGTGAAACAGCACAGCAAGTATTAGAGCGAAAAGTAATGCATCCCTTAACCCTCAACTGTGAAGCTTCCTAATACAGCAGAGTGTGATGCACACAGAAGACCAGAACTACCCAAGGTTTAAAGAATAAGAAATAGCAGAGTGTGTGTCCCTGGATAGGACTCCTGTATTAAAGCTCACCAGCACCTCTGAGGACCTATTGCAGAAGAGGAGGCAGAAAGCCTATAAGAGCAAGGGGCTGATTCCTGAATACAGTGCGGGGGGGGGCAGAGACATTAAGACCACTAGATGCTTGGACATGTGAACCATCTCTATTAAATCTTGTCAAATGGCAGATTCAGGAACAATAAATGAATATCCGATTTTCAAGTACCAAATTTCATGAAATTTGTTATATAAGGATATTTAACTGGAATAGTTGAGGAATTTTTCCAGCTCCTTTCACAATCTCTTCCAATCTGACCCATGAAAGACTGAATCATAGGGTATTAAAACCCATAGTGTGTTGAGAGTTGTTGTGCAAGATTAAAAAACAGGAATATCTAGAGAAATGTAGATGATGGAGTTGAGAGTTTCAGAGGGAAATTTGAGAGTTCCTCAAAGTTTCTATTAGAGTCATTTGTGTGATATATTGATTTGCAAATCATTGTAATTTGAAGAAAACTTTTTCCTTTAAGTAGAACAGTGGACACTGGTCAGCTGACTGACTGCAAAATCTGACTTGTTTTATCTTGTAATATTAATGGGAGATCTTGAGGATGAATAAGGAAGGGAAATAGATGGCTGATAGTAATGTGTTTGTGCATTAAATTGAAAAGAGATTAGTTGATCTGTTTTTTTTTTCAACATGACACAAACTAGAGACAATGGTGAAGAGAGAACATTAATTGAGAAATCTATTATATCTAATTGACCTGTTCAGAGCATTTTCTTGAAGTTGATTGGTATAGGAGAGGCTACCTTACTGTGGCCAGTGCCATACTCGGGCAGGTGGACCACAACTGTATAATAAAAGTAGCTGAGCAAGCCAGAGGGAGGAAATCAATAACCATTGTTTCTCCATGGTCTCTGTTTTAGTAATTGCCTGCAAGTATCTTCCCTGAGTTCATGTCCTGACTTCCTTCATGATGGATTGTGATTTGGGAATTGTAAGATGCAGTAAACCCTTTCTACATCAAAGTTAATTTAGGTCAGTGTTTCATCATAGCAACATGAAAGCAAATTAAAATATGCCCAATACCCAATTTTCAGGTTTCTCACCACAAATTCCAACAGATTTTACACCATGTAGTTCAATAAAGTAATAATCACATACATATATTTATCTTTCAGCCTCTACCTAGGAAACTCAAAACAAAAATTCTAAGCAAACTAATTTCCCATCAGTAGAACATTAGCATCAATGGTAGTGTGCATTACTTCTATGGGTAATGTGTTAGTCAAGAACTGACTTTTTTAGCAAGAATATTCTGTGAAACATGGAAATCTAGAAATTGATAGATCCTATAAATTTCTCCTTTTACTAGCCTATCTCAGAATAATTTCACTGCTTGCTTTAAAAATGAAAATAAAAACTAAATAGTAGTATACTTATCTGGCAGGGGAGATACCATGATCACGAAGGTGGTTTTCCCAGGGCGAGGCTTATCCATTGCACTTCGGATGTGCTGACCCCTGCGATTTCCCCAAATGTGGGAAACTCGACTGCATAATTTGTGGTAGTGGAGGACTGCGTTCGCGCTCTCCCCTGTTAAAAAAAAAAACTAAATAGTAATAAAGAATAGATTTGCTTAAGTCACATTTTTGTGGATTCAACAATAGGTGTCCATCATCTGCTCAGCTCTGGTGAGAGCCTTATATATGATGCCATGAGAGATGGAGTGGCATGTGTGGAAGAGGATCCCTGGAATGTGTCTTGCCTTTAACAACCAAGTCTCATGCAAACTTTCAAATGTTTTGCTCCCTTCCCTACAAGCTGCATCCACTTCAGGGGCCAAAATCAATTTCTGACACCCTCTGCTTTTCATTAATTGGCTAACAAATGACATGTTCTACAGTACTCAATTACGGTGCATATTTTTAAATGAATTTACCAGAGGAACTCTTTGTCTATATTATTTAGCTAAATGAAAACAGAACTAGCATTAGAAAAATGGAAAATGTGGATAGGGCCAGGTAAGTGTGGTAGCAAGGCTTCCATTCTTTTGAAGGAACCTCAGAATGCCACCGCTATGGTGAAACACAGAAATAATGAAATTTTATTTGATAGTATTCAGTCACCCTCTATATCAGAAGATGTCAAATGAAGTTCAAAGATTCAACAGTTTTTTAGAGTTACTCTTTTAGGTTAATCTTTCTTCTGTTTACTTCCACTGTAAATATTTATAGAGGTATTGCCTTAATAAAAAATCTTATTCTTTTATACTCACATAATAAATGTTTATTACCCCTGATAAAACTAGTCAATCAGCTTATAAAAATTATGTCAGGAGGCATGCACCTGGAATTATAAATGGAGACTAAAGGTCGACTATTTGGATTATATAGCAGGAAGTGAATTTTCTGTTCTTTCTCTCTGGCTGAATTTCCATTTCACAGGCACTGTCTCCTCAGCTGTCCATTGAGCCATTTCAGATGATGCTTTTCCAAATGGCAAATTGGAACTAACTTCATTGAATGCTGTTAAAATGGTAGATTCATGGAAGTTTAATGCAAAAAAAATTTGTGTTAAATAGCAATGAAGAGAGAGGATGCTCTTCTTTTATTCCTGATTACTGTGAGAACATTTTTAGTGTTCTCCATTCAGCAGGATGCTGGTTATATATGTAGGGTGTACAGCCTTTAATGTCTTGGAGCTCCTCCTTCTCTAGCTTTTTCATGGCTTTCATAAGTAAGAGATGTTGGATTTTGTCAAAGGCATATTTCAAAATTTATTTTATTTTAAATTACGTGTGTGTTCATGTGTCTGTGTGGGTGTGTGTGCACATAAGTACAAGTATCCACAGGGGGAAGATGCATTTGATCCCTTGGAGCTGGAGCTAGATTGTTGGTGCTTGGTTGGGAGACACACAAAATTTTCAAAAGAACTCAGGCCCCCTGTAAGAGTAGCCATTGCTCTAGCCATTGAAGTATCTCTCTACATGCAGAATGGATACTTCATATATTTTTCCAGTATTTTTATAGATGAATTAGGGGAGCACTAGCTCTTTGAAATGCTCAGTGATCACTCCTCTCTATGAATCATGGAAATTCTGACAGTCATTGGAAAACACAATGAGAGTAACTTGACTCCAGAATGATGTGGCCATGTTATCTCCTTGCACTGTCAAATGCAAGGTGGCCATTGTTGTTGTAATTAACAGCAGAGGAAATGTCTGAATCATAGAGACCTCAAACACCAAATTGATTATGCTGCTTCTAGATGCAAATAGATAAAGCACCTAGAAGACTCTTCCTTGATTTGGATGAAAAAAAAAAACCTTTCAGGTCACTTGAATAATAACATATGTAAGTCATAGAAGTAGAGAATCACTGGCCTTCCATCAATTCACATCACCCATGAGAGAAATGTGGATTGAGTTCATAAGAAGGACTCCAGTACATTACCAAATATTTCTATGTCAGTAGTTTCTAATAGTCTGATGTTCCTTTAGACACACATGACCCCAATCCACATGATATCCTTCTCTCCTTGAGCCAGCTTGCAGTTCTATAAGACTGCAAGCTTCAAGGCTGTCCCCTGCCTGCAGGCAGACAGTCTCTAGGCTTAGTTCCTGACAAGGATAGGGGACGGGGACCGTGGGAGATTACCCATGGGATAAGAAATAAATGAAAGAAACAGACTCATAGAGATGACCCGGGAGGGAGACTCAAGTTTAATGTTGGAACTCAAGGCTTTTATACCAACCAATGCATCAGCCAGGACATGTACACACAATTGACAGCTAGGACAGGTAATTGGGACAAGGGAACCTCAGGCTATATTCCAGATCAAATTTCTTTCCTGAGAGGTCAAAGGACAGCCCAGGCATCACAGGTCTGTGAGAATAACAGTGGGGGTCAAGGCTTTGGCTGTCAGGTAACTGCTTTTAAGTGCTTCTGCCAAAAGATTATGTACATTCCTACTGTCAATCTTTCTCATAGCCTTTTCCCAAAGGACTTATAGCTTTCTTTCTCTGGGAGAAGAAAATTCACAGTCTTTGGGAAAGACCTGGCCTCTGTTTCTGAAAGGACACTGATCCCAGAAGGCACAAAACAACATTGCAGCCCTCCACCCAGAGTGGAGCAATATGGAGGTAAGATGATCTATGTTTCCTTGTTTTATTTTGTTTGGTTTTATTTGATCAGTAAGTACACATAAGCAATAAATATAAAGTGTCATTATAAACCCAATTAGTTAACATCTGAGTTTAGTTTTATACAATGCATGCTCTAATACCAGTTGGAGTGGTTTGCTCACACAAACATGTTTATGAAATTAAAAGATTACAGAAAAAACATCCAGTCTGTTTTTATCATGGTCTCACAGTTCACCTGTATTCATTGCCCCTTAGAATCTTATGCACCAACCTCTTCCTTGAGCGTCCTTGGGCTCTGGAAGGGAGGGTGAAAGGGAGTGAGAGACAAAAGATCCTTTTTGTTTCCTGAGGTGAAAACATCAAACTATTTGGAGTGTCCAAGTTCTGTGTTTGTTTTAAGGTAAGATTTCACTCACACTGAATGAAGAGGGTCCTCGAACCCACTCTTTTGTCACTTCTCCAGTTAGAGAATGTGTAACTGGAATGGACCTATTTAGCAGTTGGCAGAATCCACAATTGTTTCTCTGACCTACAGAGTAAGAGCTTTTGTGGGAAAGGACAAATAGAAGTCTTAGAACTGCCTCTGCCTGTGCTGAAACTGAACACATGGAAGAAACCAATGCCACCATGAAGGACTTCAAATATATAAGTGAAGTTTTCTACTGATGCAGGAGTTTTCAGAGCAAATAGATGTTTCTTGTGACACTTGTGCATGACTCAAAGATCTACGTTGCCAGATACAGTCACCAAAAGTTGACATGGGACAGTGTCTCCAAGTTGGCTGTCTAACACCAAATTAAAATTTTAAAAATTGGCTCCCTCTGGAGCAAGCAAAAAAGCTTCTAGCTTACTGCAAGACACAAAGAAAAAGTGAAAATTGCAAGAACAGTGAGAAATTAAGGAAAACATCAGAAAATCCCCAGAGTGGGAGGGGTTCCTAAGAGAAGAAATACCTGTTACACTTTTTGTCTTGAGGTTTTCTGTGCCCATGGCAGAAAGTAGACAAAGGTGTAGATAACTGCTAGAGATTTGTTGGTTCTCTCGACTCTCATGAAAGAAGAGAATGGAAAGCCCATGTGCTCTATGTCAGTCCTGCAGGCCAAATCAGGGAGATGATCCTGTTCTTGTACATCCTCCTAATTACCGGTAGTTGAACCCCTATTATGTCCATACATTACTCCAATTTTATTAGTTATTGACCTTCACTGATTGCTTTTAGTAACAAGGCCAGTATTATTAACCTCCAACTTTGCTTTATAATTAAGTGTCCCAAGTGCACTTAATTATACTAATCTCTCTTTCTTGTTACTGCTGTCAATGCAATTTCTTAATCCAAGTTAATTCTTTGTCTATGGGATTGTTTGAGATCTCCTGTAAGAGATGAAGCCATATTTGATGCTTTCTGCTATAATCAGTGGGATTAGCATTAAGAAATATAAAATATAAATAGGGAACAGCATGTTTCCTGGGAAGATGTGTCTCAGGGAATTTATTCATCAATTTTTCAACACTAGCCTTACTTCTTAGACCTTGTCTCTTATCAGGTCCTCTTTAACATCTTACACCCAAATATATGATTTTATATCTGCTTTAACATTAATATTTCTGTTAACCATAAGTCCACTCCCACTGTAACATTATCATTTTCTCCATGGGCCCTTTTCCCTTAGTACTTATAGAAAAATTGTATCTTCCTCACTACAACATCATATTGGCCTGTGTAGCATACCAAATGCTTAGGACCAAATACTAACAATGAATGTTGATAAGGTTAGCTAAATTGTGATTAACACTGTGCCTATTGTGTCAGATGTGATTTCACAGCCTGAAAGTCTCAGATGGTTTGCTTTAGTCAAATGAGTTCTAAAATCATAATGCTGTGTGTGCACCTAGGGAGGCTTACCAGCTCCAGAGGCTTCTATTTCAAACTGAAACTTTGGTCATATGAAAGATTGGCAACTAACTTTCTAGAAGGGATCCCAGAAGTTCAGCACCTTTTTTTCCTAAGCGCTTCTGTCCAGCACATTGTGCTTTAAGAGAGTTTGTGGGTAGACCTAGACTCTAGACTCCATCTACCATGAGGTGAGGAGCCAGAAGGTCTTCAGAAGAGCTCATCAAAGGCTGGCACATGCTGTTGAACTTTCAGAAGTGTAAGAAGCATGAAATGTGTTTGTAAATGGTATAGTGTCTGTTCATTTTCAAAATCACTATGAGGAGAAAGAAATTACTTTAAAAGGAACAAAAAATTAGAGTATCAATTTTTTCTCTCACATCTTTTTTCTTTTTTATTTATTTTTTAAATTAAAATTTTTTTTTTATTTTTGTATGTGTATGAATGTACTGTCTGCATGTAGGCTTGTGCACCTGTGTTGTGCAATGCCGTGGAAGTCAGAAGAGGGTCTCAGATTCCCCTGGAACTGGAGTTCTCCTGGAATTGGAGTTACAGATGGTTCTCAGCCACCATGTGGGTGCTGGGGATCGAACCCAGGTCCTCTGCAAGAGCAGTCGGTGCTCTTAACCACTAGGCTATCTCTCCAGCCCCAACACATCTTTTTTTTTTTCTTGAGACATGGCCTCCCTAGAGCCCCAGCTGGCCTGGAATTCACTGTGTAGATCAGTTTGGCCTAGAACTCACTCTGTAGACCAGGCTGGACTTAAACTCATGGAGATCCACCTGCCTCTGCTTCCAGAGTGCTAGGATTAAAGGCCTGTGCCAACCCCCCCCCCCAGGCTTAAAGATGGTTCTTAACCACCATTCAGCTGCTGGGAATCAAACCCCGGTCCTTTGCAAAAGCAGTCAGTTCTCTTAACTGCTGAGCCATCTCTCCAGCCTCAATATCTATCAATTTTCAGACATTATGGTTAGCAGAATACTCTTCCTGTAGAGATATTTCTACTTCAATAAAATATTCATAGATACACATGCCAAAACCCCTTCCATACAATTCACCTTAGACAGCATGTTTAGGATGTCTGCTGTCATTTTTGACAAACATACAAAAGGAGGGAATATTTGTAGGAAGCTTCCTTTTGTGCTGAACAAGGACCATGCGGCCTTGCTAAAGAGACTGGGACATACCACCTGCCAGCACCTGCTGTAGGGAACTGGTCTCTCGGTGCAGAGACCATAGCCCAGCCTGGGTGGTACTCCCAACTCAGGTCATTAGCCAGGAACCACAAGACATGTGCTCCACTCTTGGCTGTGGCTTCCCACCTGCCCAGAGTCTGCTGAAACCTGGACAGGAATTTTCAGGCAAATGGCTATTGGCCTATCTTCAACCTATGTCCACTCACAGCACCAGCTATCCAAATTGGTGGCCCACATGGGGACCTCTTTCCAACCCACTAGCCACCCGAACAAAATGCAGGCCTGCCTTGGCCTGTATGAATAAAACAATTGAAAAGGTGATGCCCAGGAATTCTGTGATGATGTTATTGGGAAATTCAAATTTATTCCTTGCTACAGTCTGCTTTTATAAATCAAATGATGTCAGTTCCCAGGGCCAATCATAGGTCCCCCAACTCCACGCCACTGCACACTGTTGCCACATCCAGCATTACCCAGATGGACCATGTTGTTTGCTCCTCCTTGTGGTGGAGCCAGACTCTTAGCCACACAGTGCCCTGAGGGGTGCTAGCTGACAACTAGCCCCCCAATTCAAATTGGATCTTCCCACAGATATTATCTTAGGTTACAAATTTATATATTCAGAAATTTTCATGCATTGACAGTAGGAAACATGGATAAAAAAGTTGATGTTGTTGGAATGTAATGAGCTTAGAAAGTGTTGAGCTATTTCAGTCCAATATCATTACACAACAACTGACCCAAATTTAGTATTAGAAAACAACAGTTTTTTTTTATTTTTCTGTGAGCCTTCCTTTAGGAGAGGGTTTAGTGAAGAAGGCTTACTTTACTATTTAAAGCCTTATCTGAAAAATCAGTATCCAGCTGAGAACCCAATACTACACTGCCACATCTGCACAGATGACAAGTGCTGGCAGTCAGGTGGCAATTGAGTGAGGGAAGTAGGTAGGACAAGGTCCCTAAGACCTGTGATAAAATAACTGTTTTTGACCTTTACCCCATTCTCATTTCATTACACAGGGAGATTCAGACCTTTGAGATTTCTTGAGAGATATCTTTTATTACTGATAAGATGGCTGCTTATCTCACATGAATTTGTGGGAATAAGTTAAGTGAATTGAGGTTGGCTCCTCAGGTGGTGTTCAGTACCAAGGATTAGAAGTTTGGAGACTGTTGGAATCAATAATGAGTTCTGGGTAGTAGTTCATGTTTGCAGACTAATGTTTTTTAAAACACTTGGGCAAGATTTCATGACCTTCTAAGTAAATTTTCTAGGTACTGTCAATTGTTTCTACTGTAAACAGTGGTTCTCATTCTTCAGTCCTGGAGCTCAAAACATCCCATACCTGGCCCTGTTTTTCCTTCACATCTGGTGTTTCCTCGGGTTGGATTCCTCATAGATCCCATATAAGTAATTATAACTGTACATGAATGATTCCTCCAACTTCTGCCCAATCTAGTTAAGAATAAGATCCTTCCTTTTGTAGCAAGTACTTGAAAATAAAATGATACCTGGCCTTGAAATGTTGAGATTAACTGGGAGCAGTTTTGTGGGGCTGAGATAATTTACATGAATTGATCTAACTCCAACTGCAGTTTGGGGTTTGAGGATTACATGGAATTGCATGGTTAGTCCTGGAAAATTGATCAGTGTGGAAAAATTCCACAGTAAGTCTGTTTGGTAATTTTAATGTGAATGTCCCCCATAGGTTCCAAGTATTTAGACAGTTTGTCCTCAATTGGTAACACTTTTTTGGGAAGAGTGGCCATGCTGGAAGGAGCTTGACCCTGGAACCTAGTTTAGAGGGTTCAAAAAGTCTTTCCAATCTCAAATTGTCCTCTCCTTCCTTTGCCCACTTGAAGATGTGTAGCTGTATTTTCTGCTCCTTCCACCATTCCTCCCTACTATGATGGACTCTAATTCCCCTGAAACAATCATTTATAAGCTAAAAAAAATCTTCCTTTTATAACTTCCCTTGGTTGTGGTGGTTTTATCACAGCCATAGAAAAGTGACTAATGAGATCTCCTGAGACCAGCTGAAGCGCAGGAAGGCATCTGAAGGAGGCAAGCAAAGTAAGCCTTCAACACAGTGAAGAGGAATTTAGGACTCACATTTGAATACAGGCAAGGAGAAGCCCATATAACAGGAACACGAAGAAGAGACAACACTGGAAATGGACAGGATAATCCTGCACCAGGCTCTACCAACCCTATGGAAGATTCCTACAATGGGATCCCTCTGGGGATACCCCAGGACACAGATATCAGAAACAAAATTGGAAACATATTTAAAGAACTACAAGATTATAAAGAGCAAATCAAAGAACTAAGACAAGAGAATGAAGAATTCAAAAAGGACCTAGAGAGATAGAGAGAATGACAAACTCCAGAAGGAAATAGAAACATTGAAAAGATCCCATGCTGAAAAAGATAAGGAAACCAACCAGCAAAGCAAAGAGCTACAGGAAGAGATTTAGAAGTTCCAAAAAGAAATAGAAATACTAAAAAAATCAGAAGAGGAAATGAAAAAGAAAATCAAACACTCATCAAGAGGAAAGGAATGGAAAAAGCCTCAGAAGCAGAATGGAGGAAGCAGAACAAAGAATATCAGACCTGGAAGATAACACAAAACAACTAAAAACCTCAAGTAAAGATTATGAAAAATTTAAAAATACACAAAAGTGGAACAACCAGGAACTGTGAGACACTATGAAAAGATCAAACCTCTGCATCATAGGAATAGAGGAAGGAGAAGAATCCCAAGAGAATGGTATTGATCAGATCTTCAACAGGATAATAGATGAAAACTTCCCCAAACTTATAAAAGACAAACCAATACAAATACAAGAAGCACATAGAACTCCAAACAGACAAGACCAGAAAAGAAATTCTCCACGCCACATCATAGTTAAAATGCTAGACACCCAAAACAAAGACAAAATCCTTAAAGCCACAAGAAAAAAACAGTGACCTATAAGGGGAAACCTATCAGAATTGCAACTGACTTCTCAATGCAAACTATGAAACCTTGGGGACTGGAGAGATATCCTAGTGGTTAAGAGCACTGACTGCTCTTGTAGAGGACCCGGGTTCGATCCCCAGCACCCACATGGAAGCTGAGAACAGTATGTAACTCCAATTCCAGGAGAACTCCAGTTCCGGGGGAATCCAAGACCCTCTTCTGACCTCCGTGGCATTGCACGACACGGGTGCACAAACCTACATGCAGACAGAACACTCATACACATACAAAAATAAATAAAATTTAAAAAAAAAGAACCTGGAGCAAATCATTCCCAGTGTTAAAGGACAATAGATGCAAACCCAGGTGTGGTGGTTTGAATGAGTGTCCCCCATAGGCTTTAAGTATTCAGACATTTGTCTCCAGTTGGCGTCACTGTTCTTGGAGGTCTTAGAAGGAGTGATCATGCTAGAGAAGTACGTTATTGGGGGTGGGCTTAGTGAGTTTAACAAGGCTTGCAGTCTCCAGTCGCTCTCTCTGCTTCCTGTGCTCATTGCGAGATGTGACCCTCGGCTTGCTGCTCCAGCCTCCATGCGTCCTGCCACAATGAACTCTAATTCCCTGGAACCATCAATCGTAACCTCAAATAAACTCTTCCTTTTATAAGTTCCTTTGGTCATGGTGTTTTATCACAGCAACAGAAAAGTGACTAATACAGTTACTTGGTACCAGAGAGTGGGCTGTTGGCTGTGAAGAACATGACCATGTGGATGTTTGGAGAAATGTGGAAGACTTTGGAACTTTGGGCTAGGAAAGCTGTTAACTACTGTAAGCAGAGCTTAACAGGCCATTCTAGTAGAAGCCTGGAAGAAAGCATTGCTGCAAAAATTGTAGTTCCAGAGGATATTTTGATAAAGAGTCTGGCAGCAGTTTTCCCACAGCCCAAATACTTGCCTGATGCTAAGTTGAAAAGCAATGGACTAATGTCTTTTGCAAAGGATATTTCAAGAGAGCCTAATGTAGAAATGGTGGTGTGGCTTTTAGTGGTGAATATTATATGGATCTACAGTAAAAAAGAGCAAATGGGGCAGAAAGAAATGCAGAATGTACAGTTTGGATCTGAAAAGTGCACTAGGAAGATTAAAGGTGTGGCCAAGGCATGTGAAGGAGAGGCTCCCTTTCATAAGGAGACTAAAGTGATTAAGGAGAGGTCTAGATATTTACAAGTAAACAATGGAAAAAGTGAGATTAAAGTGATTAGGAAGGGCCTCGAGATTTACAATAAACAACGAATCAGTAACATTCAGGCAAGACCACACCCAGCTAACTCTCACTACTTTTGAAGGAAAATACTGAAAGGGTTTTATGCTCCAAGTTCAGGGCAGAGAAAAGTTGCAATGTGATGAAATAGGCCAGGATCCATCCCAAACTTGCACCAAACTCGCAGTTTCATTCATGTGTTGCTGTCTTTAGAGGCATGATTTGCAAGGGTGAAGGGGTCTCAGTTCTTTCTCCTTTTCAGAGAGCTGCCAAGGTCAGGCGAGGTGCAGCAGAGGTGTTCCCTTCATAAAGAAGGCCCTTGATAGCCATTGCATGAAGCTGTGAATTGAAGTCTGGTTGGCAGAGAGACCCCAAGAAAACTTTCAAGATGCCAGACGGTGTGAGATATTTGCCAAGAGAGCTGCTACAGGGAGTGGTACCAGTCCTAGAAGAGAGATGTATGTTGGAACAAAGCTGGAAGACCTGAGCCATCTAACCCTTTGGAGTCAAGTCCCAGAAGTGCATTGGAGCTACTGGACTGGCGTTTGCCCTGCTGGTTTTTCGTGCTTGCTTTGGTCCATATTCCTACTATTGCCTCTATTCCTCCCTTTGGAATGGGAAATGTGTATTCAGTTCCACTATATGTTGGGAGTGTAATTTGTCTTTTGAATTTATAGCTTACAGTTTAAGAGTTGGCCTAGTCTCGAAGAGACTTTGACTGTAGACTTTTGAATAGGTTGGAAACTGGTAAAGACTATGGGGACTTTTAAGGTTGGACTAAATGCATTTTGCATTTTTATGGTCAGGAGCCTATGGGGGCCAGGGAGTGAATGTTGATGTTTGAATGGAATGTCCCCCATAGGCTTTAAGATTAGACATTTGTCTCCAGTTGGTGGCACTGTTCTTGGAGGTCTAGAAAGGTGTCCATGCTGAGAGGAAATACATTATTGGGGGCACTTAGTGGTTATCAGGTCTGTGGTCTCCATCGCTCTCTGCTGCTTCCTGTGCTCATTCGAGGTGTGATTGTTGCTTCTGCTCCATCCAGCCTCCATGCCTCCCTCACAATGGACTCTAATTCCCCTGGAACCGTCAATCATAAGCTCAAATAACTCTTCCTTTTATAAGTTTCCTTGGTCATTTTGGTGTTTTATCACAGCAACAGAAAAGCCAATAAATACAACCAGGTTACAATATCGCAGCAAAAATGTCAATTATAGTTGAAGGAGAGAGAAAAACCTTCCATGACACAAACAAGTTGAAAGAATACATGTCCAGAAAACAACCCTTCAGAGAATACTTGAAGCAATTCAAAAGACAGAAGAAAAGGAGACAACCAACCCCAGGCACCTAGAAAAGAAATCAATAAAACATAACTGCAGAAAGAAACCTAAACCCAACCACAAATGGATAATAAGGCAAAAGGAAAAAACACGACCTATCAGTCATAACCTTAAATATTAAATGGACTAAATTCCCCAATAAAAAAGACAGAGACTGGGAGATGGATTAGGAAACAGATCCATCCATATGCTGTCTACAAGAAAGCAAATTACCTTAAAGGCAGGCACCACCTTAAAGTGAAGGATGGAAAAAAAAATTCCAGCAAATAAAAAATAACAGCAAAATGTCTGGACATCTTAAAAATTTGAATGGGTACCAAAAAGGAAAGCCAATGTTGCTTGAATATTTATATCAGATATAAAGTAGACTTCACAAGCGTCAAAAGAATCAGTAACAAGACCGAAGAAGCAAGGCCACTAACCAATTTCGCTGCAAAAGGGAAATTGTTGTCAACATAAGAAAGATTGTCACAATTATGAGAATAACTTATTGAGTGCGCCACATAGAGTCTTGGCGGGACATCCTAAAGGAACTTCATTAATGAGACTTGCTTGGCGACAATTATCCGAGTACTAGATGTTAACATGATCGAGCATACTATCCCTCCTAGTACAACTTCATAGATATCGGGGCTTATTCAAATACCCCACTGATGTATCTCTTATGCTATTAGATTATACTTAGAAGACAAAGAATAAAACAGAAGATACAATCTAAAAAGAAAAGACATATACAACCAATGACCTCAATAGATATCGCTACACAGAAAAAAAAAATTACGCACACTACAATACCAGAGAATACACTTATATACTCAGCCACCCCGATGGAAACATTCTACTCAAAATCGACCACATAACCTAGGACAAGACATGAACTAACCAATGCGACCACTAACTAAAAAGGGATTGAATCTCACCCATCATAGCATTCTATCAAGAATCACTCCGTGCCAGATAATAAGAGCCTGATCAAGCAATACCAGCACCGTGAATTCATCGACCCGAACTTCCTGTAGAAGAAACACATCGGAAGATCTAACAACACATCTAGGCTCTTTTGTACGAATGAAGGGTCAAATCAACCAGAGATTAAAATCACGGATATTCATACGAAGCATTCTGGAACTGAATAACGATGACAATACAACACAAAGCAACGACTGTGAGCTATGGGATACCTTAGATAACGGAAGTCTGATGAGCTGCGATGCAGCTTAATTTCTTATCTGGGTGCCCCGTATCAATTAGAACAACATATTCAAGCAGCCACCCTAAGAGTTAAAGTGTAATTGATCTCACAGGGTCTTAACCCACCTAGAAAAGCATCTAGAGATGACAAACCCCACAAGACACTATCGGAACTTCTATTAAACGAACAGACAAGGAAGAAATTAACAATAAATCAGTTGCAGAAATCAATGTAAATAGATAACAAAAGATACAACAATAGCAAACAATCAATGCAATCCATAAATGTGTCTTCAGAAAAAGACAATAAACAAGATTCAGATCGAACTCCTGAGCCCAGATAATACGCAAAAGCAAATGATAGGAATCAATCTCCACAAATTCAACTCTTACATTGATCATAGTTGATGAAAATGGCGAATAATAGTCAGAATGCAGAACAAGCATATTATTATGATACACAGATACTAAACCAAATTATAGGGAGATGACTTCAAAAACCATATTATTCAATATAGAAAGACAAACGTAGACGACACCAACAACGATGAATAGACATTCTGACACCTCAGTATGATTACTCAGCACTAAAATAACCAGAGACTACAAGAACAATGAATCCAGAAACAAGTCCTATAAGAACAGCACACACCTATGGAACAATGAGCGAACACCTTCCAACATGATAAGAAGATTACCCACTAACGCACACTTTATAAATAATAAAAAACAAAACAAACCACACGGCCCAGCGATCAATGGGCACAGATACAACAGAAATCATGCTTCATAACAAACAGCAACAGTGGGGCAGACAACAGGATACAATAAACAGGAGATCTCGACACCCAAAAATTATCCACTATTGAAGACACAACGCATCTGACGCAAGATAACCAAAAAAACCAACAACAAAGAACAAAAGGAAGGAAGGAAAAAAAGACCCATCATCCCCCAAATGAAAACAATTGATTTCATAAATAGTAAATTCATAAACGTAGCCAGCCTACTACCTGGCAAAATGTCAATAACCACCACACAAGAGATATACACCCAATACAAATGACCTACAGTTGTAGTTTCAATAAACGAAGATGCCAGAGGATGGAATCAAATTAAGTAGAGGAAAAAGTCCTTAAAAAATCATAAACACCAAAAATGGAATCGAAGACTAAAAATCCACACAATCAAATCTCCCAAACTTGATAGATGAAAACGACCTAGATCATGAACAAAAATCACCAGCATACCGTTCATGGCTGTCAAACACCTAAAAAGAAACAGGAATTGATATGAGGAGAATCATCCTAATGTCCAATCAAAACGACCACATAAACAAAAAAAAAACAAGCGAAAATAATAAACATGGTTGGAAAGGACAGAAACATGCGCCTATTAAATAGGAATAACTCACGGCAAAAGGCATGACCCGCCCTATCACCAGTTACCTTTCAATAAAAAGTGGAATTAATTAGGAACACCTTGCATAAAAGACAAATAGAGCAAAAAAAGAGAAATTAAGGACAGCTCACGTAATTGGCAAAAAAGGAAAGTCAAAAACTATCCCAAACTTTGCTAGCCAAGAATAATGAGGTTGTGATTAATGGATTAAAGAACAAATAAACCTCCACCGGATGAGAAATTCAAAATTGATTTAACAAAAACAGCAAAACCTGGCAAGAAAAATTACACTAAAAAAAAAAATCAATGGCCTTTCTAATCTCCAAGAAACACACAAAAATGAGAAAAAACTACTCTCCAAAAGAAAAACAAAAAAAAAAAAAAAAAAAACAAATATTCAAAAAATACCAGACAGGAAAACAAGCCTAACCACCAAAGACACACAAATCTACTGACAACCAAAAATTTTAAAACCCTTGTAAGAAAATAGAAAAATTAAAGAAGACATTTCAAAAGATGGGAAAACCTCCATGCTCCTGCGAATAGTGAAAGACAATATAACCAACCTTTTAAAGAAGACCAATCAACCACAATTAACATCACTGTGTACTTCACACCACAATTAACCCGCAAATACTGAATCCAAAAATTCACGAACCCAAAGAATATAAATCTAATTGCAATGAGCTTTAAGAATAAAAAAAGATGCGCCTCAAATGTCATTTAGAGAAAAAAACAAAGACTCCGAATACGTCAACCCATGAACCAAAGCAAAAACGAAGCTACACACCGAGCCGGAAATCAATTAACTATTTAACACAGACCTACAAACATATCTACACTAAGAGAAGGCTAATCACTCATAATAACAAGCCTGTACATGCACAAAAAAGAACACTGGTTGAAGCCCATGGAACCCCACAAACGACACAGAACATCCAAACCTGAGCACATAACACAATTAAGTAGCCCTACTCCATAACTCATATTAAAAGGGCACAAACAGACACACAATGCCAGAAATACGTCACCAGCAATCTGCCTACTAGTAACACAATTAGATGTTTATATAAGCAAAAAACAAAACTGGATAAACACCACATTAGGATCAGAAGAAAAAATCAAAATTAACACCACCCTAACCAGCACAAATGAACGGCCTCCAAAGTTGATAAAAAAAGTCAACACCGACGAATATATCAAAAACCTTCAGTGCAGAAAGACGCACCCAAACTCTGGAGCACAAACACCGAACAAAATAGAGTAAGAACAAAAAAATAATGGCAAGCAGAGGACATCACACAAGCAAAAGACATTATCACCAAGCATTATTAAGAGGTTAATCGACAATGAGTACTATCTAAAACTCTCTATGCAGCAGCTCAGTCACAATAAGAATACAAAGGGTCGATAACTAAGAACGAAAGTAGAAGGAAATACGTCCATATACAACCTATCAAAAGGCCCTTAGCAAAGCTACCCACAATAAAGAAAACACGAACTTACAACTTAGAAGTAAACGAAATCCTCACACCTAGAGTAGATGGAAAAAACCTCTCATCCGCCAACAAATACATCATATACTAAACCCCCAAGTCTAATTTTAATTACCCGGAGAAATATATCATAATCAAACAACAACTAATCTCAAAAAACACAAGAAGTAAAGAGAACATATAAGAAACACACCGAGTGCATTCTACCGAGAGAACAACACGAGCAATGAATTGGCAACTTCTCAAATTCATGGAAGGAGATAAATCAACCATAACCTAGTGGCTGAAGAAAAAACAACAAGTTGAAAGAGAGTCAGTTCTTTAATGCATCTAGAACAATACACCCTTATACGCAACAAAAATCATAGACAAAATTCGAACAAACTCACTAAATAAAGAGTCATCAACTCTAATGTGATAACTACCAAAAAGATAAAGAAGAGACATGAGGGAATAAAATAAGAAGATAAAATCAAGAAAAAAAAAGAAAAAATATTTGATGTCAACAAATGACACTTCATCAATACGTGACTGGCAAGACGACATTGTTCACTCTTTAAATCAGTCCAATAAGAGAATGCAACAAAACGAACCTAACAATATCCGACCTCTGGTGCGAGAGAAAGAAAAATAACGTAACTACAAGAATGTAACAGTCATAGCACACAGAACATCTTAATGGAGCGAAAAAAAGCACTGGTGGGTGAGAGAAATCCTATGGAAAACATTGGACCTACTTCCAATGAAAATAAGCACCAATATTCTATCGCAAAGCGCATACTCACTCCATCACTAGACTCGACGACCTAATACACACACATGAACTCATCCTCAAGAACCAAACTCTAAGATTATTAAGAGCAAATAACAATGTCAACCGTGATCAGTTGTGACTTAGAAACAGCTGCTATCTTCAACAACATGGTGAGAAAATGGGTCTTGGCACCAACAAACACTGTAACTTGCTTACTCTCGAAATGAGTGGTATAAAGAAGATAAAATCAAACTGCAACTCTCATAATAAAACACTCATACAATCAAAATTGTCCGTTAAAAATCAAGAAACAACACTCATCTACTATAGACAGCAATTCAAGCACTGCTCATATAAATAAATACCAAAAGAATCAACAACGTTTTGCTCAACTTAAAACTTAAATAGAGCATGGAAAATGGAAACTATGAAGAATCTATAAATGACGCATTATCATCTATGACTATGAAACAACTGACAAAGTTGAACTAGTTACTGAAGTCACACCATAAAAACAAATTATACCATAGTAAATCAAAATACCACTACAAATAGAGAATGACTATGAGCATACAACCCAACCAAGATATTCTATAAGAATTTAAAGGTAACTGTCTCCATGTAGCGAATAGGGCTAATCCTCCCACACATTCCAGCAATGTAAAGCAATTAAAATAGCAAAAGCTCAAATGAGAGTGTAGTATTACAAAAACATTAATCGCTAATTGCACAAAAACAAACATATAAAACACAAGAGACCATAAAATAAAAAAGAACTCAAAAAACTAAGAAACAAAATGAATCAACAACTTAAAAGGCACCCAAGCAAACAATACTAAAACCAAAATATGGAATCTAGCGTAGTCATAGTAAAAACTAAAACACCTTGAGAGCAAAAATTTCAGAATGATGAACTGTATTACATCTCAAATCATTCAACAGCAACTAGAATCCTAAATCTATTCATCAGAATCCTAGTGTCGAAATCGTATCCACCCATAAAATATCGTAACTGACATAAGTAATATGGAGAGCACAGACGAGAGTCCTGAAATCGATGATTGTCAAAGAGTAATGTCCACACGTGAATTCTGCCTCCAGACATGTGCCAAGGTATGGTGGGACAAGTTGTGGGGTGTCACCAATGCCAAAACTGTAGACTACTCGACTATATATCTAGGTATCAAATATATGTATAGGTCTATAATTTTTCTATTATTTTTTAATATAATAATATATATTAATTTATAATAATATAATTTATATAAAAAAAGAAAATTGACTAATACAGTAATTGATACCAGAAAGTGGGTTGTTGTCTGTGAAGAACTTGACCATGTGGATGTTTGGAGAAATGTGAATACTTTGATGTTTGGACTAGAAGTTGGCTGCCATAAGCAGAGCTTATGGGGAATTCTAATAGGAGCCTAGAATAAAGGAAAGTAGTGCTGTGAAAAATGTACTTCCACAGGAAAGTAAGGTCTTAAGCACCAATCAGGATATTTGGGCAAAGAATCTAGCTGGAGTTTATCCATAGCCTAAATTTTTGCCTGAGGCTAAGTTGAAAAACAATGGATTAATTTCTTTGGTGGAGGATATTTCAAGACAGCTTAAAATAGAAACGGTGGTGTGGCTATAATTGGTAAATATTTTATAGCTATTCAGTGAAAAAGAGCAAATGGGGTAAAACAAAGGCAGAATGTACATTTTGGAACAAAACGTATTAGGATCATTAATGGAGCCAAGGCATGTGCTCAAGGAGAGTGTCCCTTTGATAAGGAAAATAAAGTTATTGAGGAGAGGACTAGAAATTTAAAAGTTGACAATGGAAAGTGTAACATCATTGCAAGACCACACCCAGACAATCTTGCAACTTTGGAAGGAAAAGTTTGCAAGAGTTTTCTAATTCAGGAAATCCGAGGGAGAGAAAAGCTTCAAATGCAGATGAAGTAGGCCAGGGTCCTTCCCAAACTTGCAACTACAAGTCGTTCACATGTAGCTGGCTTTAGGAGGATAAAGAATGCAAGAGTGAAGGGGTCATCAGTTCTTCTTCCCCACTTTCAGAGAGCCATCAAGGCCAAGCAGAGTGGAGCAGGGGTGTCACTGCATAAAGAAGACCCTGATAGGCCATTGTGTGGATCTGTGAAGATGAAGCCTGGTTGGCATTGGAGACCCCAAGAAAAAATGCAAGATGTCAGAGGTGTGAGATATTCACCAAAAATAACTGTATACAGGGAGTGGTACCAGTACAAGAAAGAGCTGTTTGTTGCAGGAAAATCTAGAAGAGCTGAGCCATTTCCACCCTTTAGAAGTAAAGTCTCAGAAGTCACACATGGAACTACTGGATTTGCTGTTGGCCCTGTGGGTTTTTAGTCTCCTTTTGGTCTGCTATTTCCTTACTATGCCTCAATTACTCATATTTGGAATGGGCACACGTACTCAGTTCCACTGTGTCTTGTTAGTTTGTAATTTGTTTTTAAACTTTATAGGAGCTTACAGATGAGGAATTGGCCCAAGTCTCAAAAAGAAACTTTGGACTGTATACTTTTGAATAGTTTTGAGATTGGTAAAGAATATGGGGACCTTTAAGATTGGATTAAATGCATCTTGTATTTTATATGATCATGAGCCTATAGAGTGGAATGTGGTAGTTTGAATGCAAATGTCCCCCATAGGCTTCAAGTATTTGGACATTTTTCCTCAGTTGGTGGCACTGTTTTGGGTAGCCTTAGGAGGTATAGCCATACTGGAGGAAGCTTATCATTGGGGATAGGTTTACAGAATTCAAAAACCTTGCCAAGCTGGCTGTATAATGATTCCTGTACCAGATTGAAGATCTAAAGCTATGCTTTCTGTTCCTGCCACTGTCCCTCCTCACCATAATGAATTACAATTCCCCTGGAATTATCAGCCATAAGCTCAAATATACTCTTCCATTTACAAGTTTTCAAGGTTATGTTGAGTCCATCACAACAACAGAAAAGTGACAAATACAATCTGCCTTTCCACACATGGTATGGGTCGGTGTTCCTTCTGGGCATGTCAGTGGTTGCATGGCCCTTACAAGAAGCACTAAGACATGTAATAGAAAAATGAGATTTCTACTTATAGAAAAACTCTAGCTGGAAAGTTCCCTGAATAATCATTTGGGCTGTATTTCTAAATGCGGATATAGAGTGGCATGCTTTCTTGAAATGTAATGTCCATCATATAAGGACAGAGAAGCCCTGAGAATGGTGAAGGTTAAGAGGAAAGTTTGTGTTCCCTGAGAGGAAACCACAAGGGAAGAGAATACCAGCTAGCTTCCAGTAGTTGCTTGGCCACTGCTGTGTGTAGAAAGAAATGCACCTGTGGCTGAAATGGCAGTGACTCAGTTAACCGCTAGGCCATCTCTCCAGCCCCGGGAATAATCTGCAGAAGAGTGGGCATGGTAGAAATGTAGGGCTGCGATAGGGTAAATGGTATAAACTACAGCAAAATAGTCTGGACACTATTTGATCAACATGATTTACATATAAGCCCCACCAGCGGGATGGTGGGAGGACTTGGGCTGTGTGGGTTTGGGCATAGCTGCTTGCAAAGTGTTTTTACATGAAGGATCTTGTACTCAAAACTATTACTTATTGTTAAAAAAGTAAAAAAAAAATGGAGAAAAAAACATGAATATAAAAAGCTCTAAAGAGCCATGGCCTCCACCCAAAACTCCAGTGATGCCTGAGGACCATATACTCAGTTTGCTGATCATCATTAACTTGGTTGTTACTATCCCAGGATATCACCTATCTCTATAGCAAAGGGTATCTGTGGGTAATATCTGTCTCCCTTCCTTGTACTCCTTCCTTTAACACTTCAGAGGCCCTGTGGTCTGGCTTTAAAGTTTCCCAAAATTTATAACCACAGCTTCTGGAATTCTAAGAACTCAGGTTTTATATAATCTTGCTACATTTGTTTTTGAATAACTTGAACAGTATTTGACACTTGTTTTTCATATCCTGCTTTGTAATCACTACATTATGAATACAATTTATTTGACGATCTACCATCATTTTGGTCTGTTGAAATCTCTTCTACCTTATAAAATTTGCATTCTACCTTAGGACTTAAAGAAGCCACCAAAACTCTACTTCAGTCTTATGATCTTAGATGAATTTATATCTTTCTTAGCTCTTAAATCAACATAGTCCTACCTTCTCTGATGAACCCCAATTTTATTGTCCGTAGTTCTTTTTATTATCACACTAACATAATTTTCTACCTCTTCACAATCTGACATGTGCCATGGGTCCCAAAATTTGGGTGCCAGGATGGGTTCTTTAGCACAGACCTAACCTGTATTTTCTTTCCTTTGTATCCTGCAAATTTTAGCAAACAACAAGCCCACACCTCTGTGGGCTGTCTTCTCCTGTCTTCATTCAATTACCCCACCATTCCAAAGGTTAATATGGAGGAACATAGCTGGATGTAATTCCTTCCTTACCCAAGAAAGTTCCT